>OZ007496.1:6317986-6880486 GCA_963931805.1 Microdon myrmicae
AGACCACCACGGGGAAAAACTAAGCTTTTTGTTCTCGATATAGCGAAGCACATGTAGGCCTTCGCTAACATTTTCAGTGCATCTGAACAAAAAATCCAGTTCGCAAGACAACAATTCAAACAAACTCCTTGTTCAATATTTTTTACCATAGTAAAAATTACCGATAGCACTTGAGTTACCCCAATGTCGTTGGCTGGTGACAACAAATTTCTTGACAAATGGCGCTCCAACTCGGCGATAAGATAGATGGTAATTGTAACAATAGAAAGAAAACATTATTATAAGAAACCATTAATGAATGACTCAATCCCGGATATAATTTGTAATTTTAGGTATAAGACATTGACTTTTGAAGTAAAAATTGTGTTGTGTTTCTTGTAGGGGTTTTATTTCCAGGAAGCGTGTCTCCTAGACCTTAAAAGGACAAGGCGATCTCTTAAAATTTGACCACTCCTGAAAACTTGTGCTACAAAAGGGGTCGTTGCCGTGCTTCCTCTGAGTTCAAAGGGAAGAGCAACGTCCTTTTATTCGGCCTTCGTCCTGATGTCTTCACTTGGTCTTCCGTGGGGGCCAGGTGATATTTAGATATCCGTGGAAATTAAAAGTCCGCTAGTTTCCTTTTCGAATATGATTTTATTATATTATTCAGGATTTTCCTGGGGTACTGCCTCCAGAGACTGTGAATTTAGACTGCGGCCCGGAGATCACTTGACTATTCCTTTATAAAGGAAAAGGAATCGACAATTGTATCTCAAAGATACACATTTTCGTGCAACAATCTCGATCTTTTGGATATTTCGAGCGAGATGTTGTATTTACATAAGATAATAAATCAATTTCTTGAATTCTTACGAAACTATTACGCAGATGTGTGAATGTATCTGCCTTTGAGTTTTTGTTTGTTTAACTCAATGGAATTTTTGGGATAGAGATAACGATCTCTGAATTTCTGGATTTGGGTGATGCTGTGGAGCCAATGTAGAACAATAAACGAATATTGGATTCGTTTATTGTGAATTTTAATTTAATTTTGGATTTAATTATGCCGTGGGGGCAAATATTATGCGATAAACGAATGTTTGATTCGTTTATTGCGAATTTTGGATCATGTTTGGGTTTTTTCAGGTTTTGATAGGATTTTGGGTTTTAGGGTAATATTGCTGGGATTTTGGATTAGGAATGGGAAAAAAAAGATGGTAGGGGTTTTTGGAGCACTACAATTGTTCGCGATATTGAAGTTTCTACGTGCCCCCTATATGCACAACCTACCGACTATTTTTAGGTTCTGCAAATTACTTTGATTGGATTAACAACTAATTTTCAAACTTGTATATATTAAATTTAATCATCAAGAAGTTCAATGACAGGTCATATATACCATAGATGTTAATTGAATCTCTCTACACACAGGCACATATCTCAGCCTTCTTATCAACTGCGACGCTGAAACGTAATTATTTTTATAATTTATAAAAAATATCCTTTTTGAATTATTTATATAACATTATTTTTAAGCTCTATAGCTACGAAATAGAAGTTAAGATATACCCATCTATTGAAATGGAGTACACTCTTCTTCCAACTTGTTATATTAGATCAAAGGTTTTAAGCTGATATCTAAGGCTTTTCACATTTTCTGAGAACCTTGTTGATTTGCCCTACCCTTAGAGGGGTTATATGTATTGGCAGACCGTCAATTTTATGATACATGTTGGGTCATTTAAGCTTGTGGTCTTATTGTTGTTCCAAAAGGAATCGTTCTCCTGTTTTTAATAATATTCTTGCACTGCACTTAGCGAAACATTTTTTTAAATGTTCCTTTTTAAGTTTAACGCCGTTTTTTTTTAATTTAATGCTTAGGTAGAAAATGTTACTACATCTCATTAATGCCTTCGCTGAACATTACCGAAAACTATCTGGTTAGCATCGTTCTACAAACTCGCATCTATGTCTAACGTAAAACTTTTGATAACCTCCTCCGCATTCAGCTGTTGGAAATACTACATCGCTTCATCTTCGTGATACGACAAGCATTCGACTGTTGACATCGCTTTGCGAACCCTCTAGCGATACAAGAGAATTGTATGCGTTGAAGAGTATGCGCTTTTTCCAGAAACATAACCGAAACATGTTGCAGAAATAGGTTGAATGCATCAACATCTGTTAAAGTTAACAGAACCGGTTCTCTGAAGAACTCTCTTTCGTATTAGTCCACCCGACGCTGAGAGGAAGAGTTGTCTGTGACTTATCCTTCTGCCCTCCTCATAGCGCATCAAATGCATCAATCACACTTATGTAGCAATGCTTGAGAAATTCTTCTGCTTCCTCGTGGAGGTAAACATTGAAGAAGTTTCGTAGATGAATCTGGAGGCGAACCGCATCCCATCGAATCTGGCTGTCAGTATTTAACTATCAAGTTTCACACTACGTCCAAACATCCCAAAAAGGATTCAGGTGTGGTATAAATCATGACTTCCGAGGATGTCTGGCGCCTTAGCTTACACAATAGCACACATACGCACCCTCAAATTCGTTGAGATATATATTTGGTTTGATTGGGATTTCTTTGTTGTAATTTCAGGATGTACATTGAAGGAGAATGCGAAACATATTCAGTGTCACTTACGATTCAATTAACATTTAATTATTGTTGGTGGCATGATTCGCACAACACTCTTGGGTTGGGTTAGTCGGGAAGAAGTAATTTCAAGAACAAGGAATAATTAATTGGCCAGCAACTAAGATATCAATGTTCCATTCATCTGGACGACAATTAGTGGTTATGATTGATGCTGAAAACTTTACTACCAACTGTTGTATGCATCCACAGCCACAATAACCTGGTAGAGAGCAAAGAGAGAGAATTAGCAATCACTCGCTAAATTAATCCCCTCAAGCATGTCAGTATCTGAAATCAAGTGGCAGTTAATGCGGTTTGTCCCCGTTGGGCAGAAGATTTCGTGCCACTTCAGTTGTCATTTTATCATGACTTGTTGTCACCCTGGCTATTTATCTCAATTTCATTTGACTCGATATGCAGCAAAATACATACAGTCGTCCTTACAGGTGTTTTCGCTCCAACGTCCCATTTAAAGCCAAACTTCACTCATTTTAGAAAATTTTCCCTGAATACTTTCACATTCACGTTGAGAATGTTCAGTGAGTGACCTAAAACGCATTTTAATTGACTCTTCTCAAGTGTAAGTTGTTTTATTCCTTCCCCTAGCAAGAGCAATACGTCTTTCTTTGGTCGAGTTCTTTTCTTACTTTTTCCCTCTTGTTAGCAATTCGAGATCTAAAGGACTATGGGACGCGATAAGCAAACGACTTTGGTGCCAGGATGGTTGAACCTAAACTTTTTGAATTGGAACAATGTGCAGTGTTAAGACTATGCGACCACTTTACCGTGTTGTGCAGAGTGTTGAATAGGGAAGAAAGGGAGTCCAGGGAACAAAAAAGAGAACGCCGACCGGAAATATTTAATTACTATTCTGGTGCCATCTGTCAGCTGAGTTTGCAATTTATGGAATCTTGATAACCGTAAGACACACTTAACTTGCCTCTTAGATCTTTTCTATGATTCTTTTTATTCGTTTTCGTAGTTGCTTCCTTCCGTCTCGTAGATTGGGGCACAGGATACTTTTTACAATTGCCCGCCGGTATATTCTCCAGGTCGCTAAATTATCCTCTTTATTAAGTGTGCTCTCCTTAATCCTTAGGAAAGTTGTTTTGTTTTTATTTATGTGTGCCAACGACTTTCCCTTCCTGTCTTTCTCGCTGATGCAGCTCAATTTGTTCATAATTCAATGACGTTGCTTACACCGCAATTGACGCAGAATAAAGGATACCTTTTTCAGGTTTGTAATGTAATAAGTTATTCATTAGGCTTTACGTTTTAAATTTGTTACTAAGTAACTAGTATCTCAAAGATCTCATCTGGCCCTAGTGATCTGTTCCGTATTGAAAGCTAGGTTGAGCAGGTTTAGTAAAAGCAAAAGTTTCACAAATTTTACAATCTGCAAAATACTTGACATAAGCCCAATCATGAGTGCAATCATGACGGTTTAGTCATTTGTAGATACATACAAAATATCAATTAATTATTTTTTTACAATTTCCTGGAACTATAAACCTCATGAGTTATTTTTTAACTTTCAAACTTCTGTGCACAATAATAATAGGATAAAAAGAAAAGGAAGTGTCAGCGCACATTGTTCTGAAATTTCTAAAAACTAAAATTGCGAGTACATTGCTAAACAGAGAGTTCCATACCCACGCAATTTGGCTGAAAAATGAGAGCCCTTGTCCATCTAAATCCATTTGTATTATGAAGTGATGCGCGTTGTGTGATTGGATCCCAATTACGCAAGGAGGAGGAGCAAAATATTTCGACTTTACATTTCCAATGTTATGTATACCCGCCTGTCACCCGGGAGACCGGGGTTCGATTCCCCGTCGGGGAGCCTCTGGCGCAAGACTAATGACCTTGCCCAGAAAAAATAAATCATTATGGAAAATTTAACAAGCCTCAGGACTTGCTAAATAAGGCCAAGACCGGCTCCCGGTTGTAGTGCCGATGATGATGATGATGATTTCCAATGTTTAAAAAGGATGAATTCGTTCTCGTGTATTCAAATGGCATGTTGCACTGACTCTCCTATAATACTTATTCCTCCGTTTTTCATCTTATCGACCACGAGTAGTGGTGTTTTTAAATGCTCCTAATCAAATATTGGGATTCAATGCCAGCTTCGAACGAAAACATGCCTTATAAATTATGGTGAGCATTTATTGAGAAATTTTAATCACATATGCGCGTGTATTTATTATAATTTTTCATCATACGAATTCACTTTTTTTCCGCAAATTTATAAATATTAACTTATAATGAGAGCAAAAAAGATAGAAAACAATTTATTTTATGTCGATAAGAAGATGGAAACTTTCGAGAGATACAATCTAGATCGAGCTAGATGCATGCCGAACTTTTACTGACTAAAACCACCATCCGCTACAACATATTCTCGTTGTTCACCGGGGAACTTCCTTTTTAGTTACTCCACCATGGGGCGGGATGAAGTTATCTGTTACTCCCTTCTTCGCGATGGAACTACTGCATTATGTAGCATAAAATATCATTTGTTACAGACCATGTTTCTTTTCGGTTTAACATATATCCGGTTCGGGCTTGAATCTCTCGCATTCCGTGAGTACGTGTTCCGCATTTTTATGTTGCCTTCACAAACAGTATGTCTGATTCACAAGGTCACCGTACTTGGTGCGTATACCAGCAAACTATCTCTCGGATAGAAGACTGCTCTATGACACAGATGAGGGACCACAGGAATACAAAATGACAGCAGGTGTACACCAGGGGTCTGTATTAGGTCCGCTGTTATGGAATATAATGTATGATGGTGTGCTCAGGCTCAATGCACTAGAAGGAGTTCAAATAATTGGCTACGCAGATGATGTGGCAATAGTGGCCGTAGCTAAACTTGTAGATGACCTGGAGAAAAATTGATGGATGATGAAAGCACTTGACATTGCAGCTAAAGAAAACGTTGCGTTGCATGAGGTTGCGGCGTTTCTAAAAGATGCCGACACAATATACAACCAAAAAGTGAAGAACGCCGAAAGAAAATTGAATAAGTAAATGCATCAGCCGTATACCAAGCAATACCACATCAGTTGAGTGTACTTGAGTTTAGAAATTGAATACATACACGGGTTGGTAGCTTGATGCTTCAATGCTTCGCTTTTCACCCTTTTCATCGTATGTTCAAATCACCGTCTTTATTATCCTTGCTAAACGCAACAATCTATCTTGATCTGTACACACAAAGCACACACTTTCCCATAGGTAAACAGAACTTTACTACTACAATCACGACTTTCGCATAGAGCACTGGCACACTAGTCTGCTCCGACGCCCTCTTGCTCGCTCGTTCCTCGTTCCATCGTTCGCACACGAAGCTGATCGTAACAAAGTTACTGGGGAGGGAGTAGTGTGGCGCTTCTAAAAGATACACACACAATATACAACCAAATAGTGAAGAACTCCAAAAGAAAATCGAATAAGAAAATGCATCAACCGTATACCAAGCAATAACATAGCAATTCTACATCAGTCAAGTGTACTTGAGTTTAGAGATCGAATTCGTGCGCGCGGCAGTGGCCTGCTGTGTTGAGCATTGGTTCCATTTTTAGTGATTCTAACCGTCATAACGTTGATTCGAATCACACGTTCTTCACTATTGTTGCAATATGCGATAAGGCCTCACAAAAGAGTCGCCGGAGAACGCGGTCACAATTAGAGCTCTCATGCCTAAGAGAATGGGAACGAAGGTGGAATTCTTCTACCAAAGGAAGGTGGAACCACACCATGATACCTGATGTAAAAACCTGGGTGAAAAGAAAACATGGCGAGCTGAACTACCAATTGACTCACCTGATATCAGGACGTAGATGGGCAATACTTGCACAACGGTAAGCATGCCAATCACCCATACTACTTGTACTGCGAAGACAAAATAGAAAATCCGGAACACGTATTCACAGAGTGCGTGATATGCGACTCCGCGCGAATGATTTTTGAGAGACATATGAGACGGACCGTTACTACGGTAGAGTAAATGAACACAAGATAGGTTGAAAACAAAAAACTTGATATTCTATGTGACATGATACAGCGGTTGCGATGCGACGAGCGGAGACACAGCTAAACTCCGTCCCGCCCCGCGATGGAATATCTAAAAGCAAATTCCGCGGGGATCAACGAGAATATGTGCCTGGAGGTGGTTTTAGTTGGTAAAAATCCGACATGCCTCTGGCTCGGTTTAGAGGTATCTTTTGAAGGTTTTCACCTTGCTAACAAAACTTAAAAAAAAAAAAAAAAAAAAAAAAAAACCCTCATAATTGTGAAGGTTTTTTCGAAACCATCCATATCCTAATATCAGCTAAATTAGCTGGTAGCTCAGTTCGTCATGCTTTCTTTTCAGCCGAGTTTCTATATCAGGTATCGTATTGCTAGTTCACAATCCTTTTGTGGAATATCTCATGCTCATAGCCATTTTCTTTAAATGGACTCCTCTATTTGTATCCGCCTTCGCCGGTGATCTTCTTGCGAAACTTCAACCTTGTGCAAAGTAGTGGGTACTTTAGTTGCGATATCAAATGGTTTCTTTCCACCCATGCCATTTATGGTAACTTCATACACCGGCTGGAAGGCGAGGCATACTCTTAATGATGACAGGCTATGTGGGGCGTTCAGTCCCCACATATACCGCTCATACTGTGAGGCTCCTAATCATGTGTGAGCTTCATATATTACAATGGACACTGACTATCAACTTCCGCGGTCCTCCAATATTAAGGAGCAGTGTCGCTAACACATTGTATAATCTCACTGGTTTCTCACTCGTTTTCCATAGGTGATCCTTGAAAATCATCCTATTGTCAAGGGTAACACCAAGATATTTTATAGATGGGCTAGATCTGATGACGTGACCTGTTATTTCTACTATATATCATATGTGTTGAGACTTTGGTTCAATCGTTTAGTAATTCTGACCGTATGATCGCAAACGTTATAACGCGCTTTAACAGTTTCCCTGTTCTGACCAGAAAACATAACGGGCGATAAGACATCGTCGTTTCTGGTTCCTTGGCTGCTTTTGTTATAGGCACCAGCCGCTGATTTTTCCATCGTTAAGGAAAATATCCAATTTGGAGGCAGGTGGTGAAGAGGCTATTGAAGACTTCCGGATTTTTGATTACAGAAATTTTCCCAAAGCATTCGGAAATGCATCCAGGACTTATTGTTTTCAATAAACCCTGGAGTCATGACCCCCTCTTCGATGGTCACTAATGGTGTTGCCCTTTCACTGATGTTTTTTTTTTTTTTTTTTTAAACCACGTTTATTTTCCTAATTCTTTTTACATGTATAATATTAGGGATAAATGTTAAACCCTTTTCTACAATCACAATCCTTAAATTAACTTACTGGCTCTATGCGAGCTCTCTAAATTACACATTGCAACTTGATTTTTATATATGCCTTTCGGCGTACATCTTTTTTTTTTTTTTTTTTCTTATATATATATACACATATATATATATATATATATATCTCTAAATTACACATTGCAACTTGATTTTTATATATGCCTTTCGGCGTACATCTTTTTTTTTTTTTTTTTTTTCTTATATATATATACACATATATATATATATATATATATATATATATATATATATATATATATATATATGAAATAAGTTATATATTAGAGGGACTATATTTATATATTATTATTACAATTTTTTTTTTTTTAATTATTATAACAAACAAAAACTTCAAAACAAAACGGATAAAACAAAATAAGAAATAAAAAATAAAATAAAATAACTACACAAAAGTAATTGGGAAAGGCGGACAGGGGGAGGGGGGACAAGAGGAAGGAGAGCGTTGCTCTTGAGAGGCATACTATATCTGAAGAAGTGAAGTCCTCTCCTAGTTGAGAAGCCACCACCATTTGGGAGATGTTCGATCTTTGGCTGATTTATCTCTTTCACTGATCGCCGTGCTAAAACGCATGCGGTGTGGGGCATTGGAGATATCACTATCGTGGAGAATTCGTTTGTCTCTGGCACCACGGAGAGCGTGGTAAATAATCGGGACTCCATGCATGTCTTGGATAAGGCCTTTTTGATCCAAGAAAGGAAACGCTTCTGGGGGAATAAACCCATTCTGGAGGGTATTCTCCAGATACATATCATTAGGATAGAATGCTCCCGAGATAAGATTATTGTCACTGCACATTGCCCCTACTGTGTGACCACGAATAATTTTAATTATGAAATTGTTTATCCTATTTAACCCTGATTTGTTATACAGGATTTTGTTGGGATAGAATTTTTTGTATTGCGACTCTGGTGTTCTATAAAGTCCGAGGCAGGAACGCAAACACTGCCGTTCGAACACACGAAACTTCTCCATATAAAGTGGAGATATATTATACCATACTGGACAGCCATAAATCAAAACTGGTCGGATGAATGCCGAGTACGAAATTATTTTGACTCTGGGGTCAAGAAGACTACTCCGGAATAGACTTCTTGTCATAGAATATGCACTTTTAGCTGCGGAGAGGGACGCTGCTACGTGCTTGTCAAAATATAAATACTGGTCTAGCTAGATACCAAGGTATCTAACTACAGTTTTCACTTGCAGTGGAAGGTTATTGTTACCTACAATAGAAAAGTGTTTCCAGTTGTATTTCGTATCCCTCGAGGCCCTGGATAGGGGCGTTTTGAAAAGGATAGTCTCGGTCTTCTGGAAATTAATCTTTAATTTCCAGTCGTCGCAAAATTGTTTTATTTTGTTGAAGTCATCTTGGAGGTGCCTATTGATGACGTCTATTTTTCCTCCTGTTCTGTACACCACTATGTCATCGGCGTACGCAATGGCGTTTTCGAGAGAACTCACTAGATCACTAGTGTAAATATTGAATAGAATGGGAGAATTCACAGCTCCCTGCTGTAAGCCATTTTTAATTTGGAAGGTCTTGTTGGAGAGTATGTCCCCGCATTTCACCACAAAATGTTTGTCCATTATCATATCATAAATAATGTATAGCAGATATTGCGGCATACCCAGGTTTGTTAACTTATAGACAAGTCCTTCTAACCATACGGTGTCGAAAGCCTTTTCAAAGTCAACCAAGCAGGCGCCTGTACATTGTCGCTTTGCCTTGTTCCACTGTATATCGGAAACAAGTTTCGTCGCTGCATGAACTGTATCATGTCGCGCTCGAAAGCCAAACTGGTTGTTGGGGATGATATCGTTTTCATCACACCAACCTATCAGTGCTTTGTTTATAATTTTTTCGAAGACCTTGCTGATGTTGGGAAGCAGGCTGATCGAGCGCAGATTAGCTGGATTGCTCTTCTCCTTACCCTTTTTGGGGATAGGGTGGACTACTGCAGTCTTCCAATGGGTTGGATAGTGTGCATTGTTTAGAGCGTTGTTAAACAAAGTAGTGTATATGTTCACTGCTTCGCGAGGCAAATGCCTTAGAACCACATTTGGAATGCTATCTATTCCAGATGATTTCTTATTTTTTATTGAGCTAAGTATGTTTCTAAGTTCATCCTTGCGCAGAAACATATTTGTATTTTCATTTCTGACGGGAGAATCCGCCCTATTATTTTCGCCGAATGTGATGAAACTACGGATTTCGGATCGCCAGTTGTGAAGTTGGTTGCGCAGCGAGCAATGTCTTTGCCGGGCATTGCTTTCAATTTCAGTGTTAGCATGAACTGATTCGTTAACTGTGTACACTGCTTCGAAACAGGCTCCAATTGAATTCGCTTTCTTTTGCGGATCTTCGACTACTATTACTTCATCATTGGAGTTGATGTGCTCTAAGGTGAGTCCTGCGTTCAGCATTATCTGACAATTCTCGGGAGTTCCTGGAATTCGGAGACAGGGAATGTCATTGTGATCTTTTCTTCGACATATTTTCTTGATTTGTGAAAACATGTTCGGTCCGTTTGCTTGGACAGCTCGAATTCTGTTGCTCCACTCCTCATTTATTATTGCTCGGTAATTATCCCGGATCAGTTTTTGAAGATTTTTAATCAAGGATTTGATTGTTTTGATTTCATTGCTATTTGGGTCACTGAACTGCGTATAGCACAATTTCAGCTTTGAGAGCAGGGTGCTCTTTTGCCTATACAAAGCATCGATAGTTGCATTTCTGTATCGGTGGGTATAGCCATCCATATGAGCTACTTTGGGGATGGAACGATTCATTGTGTTAGTAACAATATCGTTCATAGTTAGGAGGTAATGATCGATTTCATCATTACGGAGGTTTCTATTAGTCGGTGGGTCTATGCCAATGTTGCGTATTTCTCTTTTTACTACGCGATCGAAACGCGACCAATGTGCTTTTCGGAAATCGAAAGAGTGTACCTGGTCGTACTGCTCAAGTAGATGGTACTCGTTTGGCACGTGTATTACGGCTCCAAGTCCGTAATGATCGCTATCGTACTCAATTGTGCGAAGACAATTTCGAGTAGTTACCTCGGTATCTGGTAACTGAATTCGATCATCTGTCATAAGTCAATCCAGGAAGGAGTTACCTCTTGGATAAGACGGTGTACTTGTAGCGTACAATTCTAGTTTATGCTCGATCGCATTTGTTTGCCACCAATCAAACAAGGCATTGCCTCTGGTGTTCGAGGTCAGATTGCCCCAGGCGCTGTGCTTGGCGTTAAAATCACCTGCCATTAAAAAGTAATTGTTTTCCGAATCTAACTTGAGACTTCGGAAAAGCGTATCGATTTCACTGATAAATTGGGTACCTTGAACAGATTCAGGAGCGTAAGCAGCGACTATATATAGATGCCTTTGACTTTTTAGCGGAATGTCTATAATGCATGCCTCCAGCACCTGGAATGGTGAAGACCTTTCTTAACTAAGATAGCGACCCCACCCCCTCGAGTAGAGTGTGGTCGATCTCGTCTAATTATGTTATAATTTTTGTAGCCCATTTTATGCCTTTGGTTTAGCTTAGTTTCGCTAGCCAAGAGCACATCTGGGCATTCGGCTTGGAGCAGATTGCCTAAATTATCACTTCTTTCGATGTGGATTAGTGAATTTACATTCACAGCTATAATTTTTAGGTTAAGTTCAGACGCAGGGTTGAAGATTTTGATATGGAGAGTTATTTGAGAACAGGGTTGAATAGAGAGTATCTATTCGTGCTCTTTGTTCAGTCAGTGTTTTTTGAAATTCGGCAAATTGTCCTTGCATGGTTAATAACATTGTTATTATTTCTGAATGTGCCTCTGGTGCAGACATTTTCCCATTACTATATGTATGTTCCATGGATGCTGGTTGCTTAGGAGCACCGGCCATTTGTGCATATGACACACAAGGAGCCACGAAATTGTTGTAAGAACGAGTTTTCATTTTTTTCTCTTCTTCAACTTGTTTCTTTTTGGATTCCAATTTTAATTTCATTTGTTAAAATTTAGGACATCCTCTAAAATTAGCAGTGTGACCTGTATTTTTACAGAGGTAACAGGACAGTGTTTTCCTATCTGGAAGCTGTTCCTTACCCAAGGGGCATTCACCAATGGTATGGTCGGAGAGGCACTTTACGCACCTGAATTGCATGTGGCAGTTTGATGCCGCGTGCCCGAAGCGCTGATAACGCATACACTGCAATACGCTATCGATTTTTCTAATTTTTTCCCAACTTATTGTTTGGTGGTTGAGGTGTTTGATGTATCGGAGAGCATCAACTTTACTGTTGGGACTCAGTGATACAATAAAGAAAGGCAATTTGCAATTGCGTTTTCTGGAGTTGGCGGTAGAGAAGGGTTTCACACCTGTAAATTTTAAATTGTCGGTTTCGACATTTTTAAATTCCTCTAATACCTCCTCAGGGGAAAAACATGGATCAACGCCTTTTAGGAGCATGGAGATTATTTTCTCCGATTTCGGGGTGTACGTGTAGTACTCGCTTTTTGTCCTACCCAAAGCAGTCATTGCTTTGCGATAACCTTCCATATCATCGCACATTAATTTTATTTTAGAATTATTAATTTTTTTTGTTTTGAAGTTTTTGCAAGTTAACTCACCTAATTTTATAACGTCCTTTGTTTCCATGGACGTAAGTATTATAGGCGGCGCCTTTTCCTTTTTGTTGGTTACGATGTTCTGGTTTCATTTGCTGCTTCTGCATCTCGATTCTTTGCTGCCTTTTGTTTGCTTCCTGATGTTGTTCCTGATTTTTCCGTTGTGCTGTTGTATTTTCTTGGCTTTGTTGTTGCTGCACCAGGTCTTTTAATTTGAGGATTGCTTCTCTTTGTTTATTGAGTTCATCTTTTTTTGTGTCAATATCCGCAAGGAGTTTTTCTAATTCCGCCGGATCTGTTGCAGTACCTGTGATATTGTTTTCTTCCTTAGCAGGTAATTCGATTTCACTTGGGTCAAGGTCAACCAATTCGTTGAATTGGTTACCTGCGCCTGTGTATTCGTTTTTCTTTCCTTTTGCATTTTTTTCGCCGTCTGAATTTGGCTTGTGCCGCTTTGTTATAATACTCGGCTGTCGCTCGAGTCGGCTCCGTGTCATCGCTTTCAGGTCTGCCTGGCCCCTTTTCATGAAAGGCGACGAGCTCTTTAGCACTTTGTTTGTTTCCATAATTTTTTATTTTTTTATTTTTTTTTAAACAACCGCTCTCAGTGGCGGCCACACTTATTTATATTTTTTTTCTTTTCTTTTGCTTTCTCCTGTTGTCAGGTATACGTCTTATCTCTTTGACGTGTTGGTAACGACTGGCTTTTCACGGATGTTTTATTCCTATTGTGCTCTCTTGTCTTCACGCAGCGGGAAGGGAGCAGCAACAATTCTAAACATATTGTTATCTCACTGGGAGCACCACCGTGCTCCAGGAAGTGTGGTGACCGTTAAATTAAAAATGGTATTTATTAACTTTAAAGTCTATATTTATTAATTCACGACCTTGGTTTTCTCACAAATCGCTCACTGACTTTCAAAACTAGTTTCGCTAAGACTACACTTTATTTTAACAACTCCTCGCCCAGAGCGACGTCAACAGCTTGTGGGGTGGTGTAGTAGGTATGCCTAGACACGGGCACTAATTTCACTAAACGCCGACGGATTCTGGGTCGGACTGTTCGCGGATCTAAAACAAGTAAATAAGTGGACTGGAGTTTTCCTGTTGTTGAATGTTTTCTTTAATGAATAATTTTAATTACACTGTTTTTTGTTGTTAATTGTTTTGTTTATTGCTTATTTTTAGTTACGCTGTTCTTTGTTGTTAAAGTGCTTTTACTCCAAGAAAATAGAACTTTCCGCGAACAACTCTTTAATTGAAAAAGCATATCGACTCCAAGAAAGTAGAAATTTCCGCGCACATTTCTTTTTATTGAAAAGGCGTATTGACTCCAAGAAAATTGAAAAACGAAAGGCAATCGAACTGCACTCTCGAAAACTCACACGATCGCGGTGGTGGTAGAAATCTGACTCCTCTAGTGTCTGTTGCCCCCCACGTCCACCAGCTGTGGTCGTGATGATTTCCGATCTAGGGGTAGCCAATCAGCGATCGAATCGGAATTTTCCGTATGACCATACGGTCAAGTGTAATGCCCCTATCGCTCGAAACATCGACAACGAACGATAGTGCACTTGTTCAAACAAGGAACAAGCATAAGGGCTGCCGGCAATTTTGTTGTCAATCATCGCGGTGGTCGCCTGAAAAACGAAATAGGCTTCCGCATCCCAAGTAAACAGAAAGGCTATTTCGAGGGACGTACTTAGATGCGCTTTGTTTGATTTAGCCGATGGCTCTACTGCACGAAGGAGGAAAGTTATTTTGTTGATATTAAGTCAACAGAAACCTCGCCGACGGTGGCAAGGGGTCAGGCTGGATGGCTAGATAAATGTGCTGGTACATGGATATGATGGTGAGCAATTTGGCTTGCAGATGTGCAAGCATACGTCTCACCCAGGGTGTTACGTATGGAGTGCCAATGAGTTGATAATATCAAATAAAAAGGTGGTGTTAACTTTAAATGTTACCAAACTTTTGATGATGATGTTATATGCAGTCAAGGTGATGTGTGCCGATGGTGGCAATGGCTACCTGTGCTACAGGGTCTTCTGTGTTAAATGGACTCACACTGGTATATCTTCAGACTCGCTGCTGGGATGATATTCCATTTGATTGCAATTTAACTTACTCCTCAGATTCCCTTGGGGCTAATGGCTCCATCGTGACAATTATTTTTATATATGGATGTGTATGAAGATGGATATGAGCTGCACATGAGTTCGCAGGATTAACTCAAGTTCCAATATTGACGGCATACGAATTCGTTGAATTAGTTGTGATCTTTAGATTAGCGGTATATGACCGTGTCGATTACTGATATACGATTCCCTAGAATTAACTGCAGATTTAGGTTAGCTGTATATATATATTTTCGATTTGTAACCGTACCCAACGGATTCTCTTCATGTACGGCTCTGCACCTGGATCACCTTGCGGACGTTAGCCGAGCCAAGATTTACCGGCTCCAGGCTTCAAAATCTGTAATTGTTCTCCAACCAAAACACAGATTAACAACTCACGCTTAAAGTTTCCAATTTATTGTATCTGCAAATACACCTTATTGTTGGTATCGAATTCGGACTGGCACAATTTGACGAGCTGGTGGTTTGGCAACGCGTGTCACTTAGAACATTACTTTTTCCATAAAACTTTACAATTAAAAAAAAAACAGTATTATAAACATTTAGGAAGGATTTACGTTTTTTATTGAACTTTAATTACTGAAACCGTATTACAAATATTTAAGACGGTTTTACGTTGCGCGCCTTTATTTCAACTTTTTCCACAAGACCGGTCGACCTTCCTCGTCGACGTCTTTCTTTCAACTCTTTTTTTTACACTCTCTCCCCATTCTCCGCTATCTCGCCATCTACTCAAAGAGAAAACCGCCGCAACTGCTCTTTCGAACATCCACATTTTAGCGACTGCAGGTATGTGCATCTGCTCGTATTGAAAGTTAGCTTAAAATGTGGACTGTATTTTTAAACTTACATACATATGTTACAACATAACCAGGTTACCACGTAACAGAGGACCGGACCAGCTGTTGGTAAGTAAAAATAAACACAGTGAGAGACTATGTGTTTAATTTGCTTTTCAGACGGGTCATCATAGGGCATGATCATAGGTATGATTGTCTAATCGGAAATCATATTCATGCCCAAATCCCATGATCGGTTGATGGCCGACAATAGGGAATTGGTCGCAACCCTTGGGAACCTAAGGGTATAGGAGCAATATTTTATTATGAACCGTAGGAAGAATATCGGCCGCTGCTGTGTCAACAAATACGCTGACCAGCGTGTGTTTATCGATTATGATTGCTGACGATAGGTGGTATGGAATTGTTCATGTATTATGAATCAGAACAATTCAATGATAAGCATGCCAGGCTTGCTCTCAGGTGGAAGATGCTGCAGGGTAGCTTACGCTGCCCGTTTTCAGGTAAGTAGAAAGACTTGTGGCGGTTCTTTTGAACGCCACTACTTACCTTCCCATTAATGATCCAATCGACTGCTCCCTGGAGCACCAAAAAACTGGAAGGCATGTACTTACCTTTACATAGTTGCACAACCATCACCTAAAAAGCCGTAAATCTATGATTTTCGCAGATGCAAAATCCATCAGCAACAAATAGGTATTTTTCCTATTTTTCCACAAGGCCATGGCCGCATAAAACGCATCATGTGCCTTAAAAGCAATTTGGTTGCACCATCAAGCAACCAACATTACCCGAACCACATCGATGAAGTATCTCCTAATGAGTCTGTCACACACGTGCAGGGGATATTTCTTCTTTTCCTTTCTCTCATCGGTCGGTCATATGATCGACAAATACATTATGGCATACGGCTGACCTCCAAAGGAAGTCGAGTTCTCAAAAATGGATAATTACCAGCGACAATTCGACTACTTGGAGATGTCGCCAAGATGTGCACGATCAGCATAAATGCTGTACGCAGTTACTGATCGTGTAAACACCAAAATATCTACGTTAAGATAATTGCACCAGCTGCAACCATGCCATCTAATGTTCCCCTTATGGATTCGATCGATCCACGGTCCGCATACTTGTGGACACGCACACCATGAGCAACAGAGGCAATCATCGTGTATGTTTCGCGTCCTGTGTGCTGATGCAAGGAAAATCATCCCTTGTGGGCACCGAGACGATGGATGTTTTTTGCTATGCTGTCGTCTTCGATGACCTAACGATTCTTAAAAGTGAATCCGTGGAGTGAAGTCGGCACTCCACGTTAAGCTAAACCAGGAGTCTTGTTTCAACAGCCACCGAGCCAACTCGAGCTTGAACACCAGGAGTCGGTTTTTCTTTAATAGAATCGTGTGTGAATCACCCGGTCGGGCTTGTTTTCGCAAAACACAACCAATTTAGTAAAATGAATTCCCGTATACGTGTGCTTAAGTTAAAGTGAATTACAGCCTAAAAATCCGTATGTGTTAAATGACAGTGTGCTGAATATTCAATGTATACCTTACGTAGGACTGAACAATATTTGGAAGTTAAATTAAGTTAAGATGAATTACAGTATATTATTCCTTATGTGTTAAATGACAGAGTGTTGAATGAATTAAATGCATATACACAAACTTATATCTTTTGGTTGAATCAGAAAAATAAAATAAGAACAAAAAGAGTGGTTGTTTCATTAACTAGCTGGTGAACAGGTCAAACCGTTTCGACGACACAGATTAAGAGCAGAACAGAAGTTGGGGAGGAATGCGAACCAATGCCCGTGTAGGCACCACGGCATAACAAAAACCCCGCCGACTTGCCTGGTAAGTGGGAGACAGGTAAAAGGGAATAGGTGGTTCTTTGGAAATGGCTTAAAGAACCCCCACAAGCTCACTTCCAAATCTAGACTGACTCACTTTTTTTCACTCTGTGCACCATCCATCGTGTATACCGGATTCGGATATTCGAAATAAGGAAAAGCAAGAAACAAAAAGGCCGTAAATGCACTTCGGCATGAAACAATGACTAAGAATTTTGTATAGACAAAATTCTTGAGAGAGGATTCGCAAATGGGTTCTTAATGGCTCAAAACATAGACGCGCCACAAAACGAACATCTGGTTCGTTTTATGATGCATTAATTGGAAATTGAGAAAAAGGTGTTAATGGATAGGTGTTATTAATTGCACACATGCATTTTATGGTTCTAAAGAATATTTTTTGATGATGCGTCTATGGGTAAAAATCTGGTTCACACGTTTGGTTTTATTTAGGGTTTTGGAATTTTCCGCGCGTTTACAAACCAAACGGACACCCTATTTCGCTTATAAAAGTGTCTCCAATACCATTACTAAGAAACACTATATATAAGACTGCGAGAGCTTCGAGCAGTGCCTATCTGTGCTGTTAATCGTAGTGCTACTCCATTTTACCGCCCGTACGTTGAAGTCTCCAGCAATTATAATGGGTTTTTTCCCCTAATATTCTCAGTTAATCGGTCTAGAAAGCATTTGAATCATTTTATGCCTACCATTGATGTAAAATCCCTTGGCCTTAATTTTATCTAAGCAAACGATTCCATATAAAGTTTAACATCTACCATCTATTGTCAGATATGTTACTCAAAAAGCTATATCTATTCGGAACAATAAAATATATTCCAACCTGTTAGGGGGACAAAATATATGACAACCAATTGCGTCAATGATTTTCTGAACCGTGAGGTGCCATTTTATCTGGTCAGCTAATTTTACTTTGAAGAGTTGGTAGCACCCCCCTCAAACAATGTTTTGGACCTTCTCCGTTCATTCCATTCTTTTTATAGCTCAATTGCCTTCTGTCTTTCCTAAACTGGTTGTTTAGCGTTTTATACTCAGGCCGTCCTCCCTTGCGTCGTGCTTTTCGACGCATTTTGAGGAATACACTCCGGTGCAGGAATACGGCGTCGTTACACCATTGCCGTTGTGTATGTTTTCTTCATTGCACCATTCTTGGCGTTGCAGCATCGTACATATCAGTCATGTCTGTTATTAGTTGAGCTAACTGCTCTTCTACTGAACCTTGTAATAGTTGCAAATCTCCATCATAAGGCCTTACACGGTTTCGAAGCATTGCGGATTTCCATGCCCTTCACTGCGCATTTGCACTTATGTATATCGGATTGTGCACCCCTATCGCTTGAAACAAGATTGCAAAGTGCTGGCTATGTATACACCCTTCCGACATACTCCATTCAAAGTTTCTCGATAAAGAAATGCTGACAAAAATAAAACTAATAATCGACAAAAATCAAATGAAGCTTTAACGCCCCTTCAAGGAATACAAACGACAAAGGAAGGAATTCCTATTCTATTCAGACGGCGACATATAATATTCACCATATGGTATTTATCCTGTTGAGTGACAAAGAACTGAACCGCGGAAGGGGTAAAAGGAAGAAGGCGATTTTTCACAAAAATTAATAAAAAAAAATTCAGAAAGCGGAAATTAAGACACGTATTAAAATTATATTTTCAGTAATGTGTATAAATTTAAACTCGCTCAAAGTTTATTTAAGAAGAAAATTTAATTTAAACACTAATTTATAATAAATAACCAATTAAGAAAAAACTCCAAAGGCTAAAAGTGAGTTTGTTTAAGAAAAAATGTATTGTTGTAATCTTGCATTAAATTAAATATGAATTGGGAACACACATAAAAAATAAATTTAAATAAAAATATTATATTTCCACAAAGCATGTTTTTTTAAAAATACATAAAGTAGTGGTTACATCCAGAATGTGTATTAGGATATAATGAAACATAAGATGTACATTAGTAAGATTTCGTAGGAATGCCTAAAAAACCAAATCTCGCATCTAGACCTCAATAAAATAACATTTTATTATAGAATGGCCACGTTAAATATTGTATTTCCGTACCTGGCGTACTCCCATATTTATCAGAAGCAGAAAACACATTCACTCTTCATCATTGATTTGGAAAGAAGAGTCCTTCTTGTAGGAGTGGGTATAGTTGGAATTTGTGATCGACCTCTGCATTTCTCACTTAAACTGTGAATAAAGAATAAGCTCTATGCATCTTTTCAAAAAGTCAATTCGGAGGATGTATCAAGTATCCTTAGTGGATACATCTCTTTCGAAATTCTGTTTGGCGTCTAATAAGACAAGATAGATTCACTTCCCCAGTTCCCAAATGCGCCAGTTGGAAAGGAACACAAGTATTTTGGTAATATTTGAATCGTATCAACATCACACGAGACACATATAAGGATAAAGCAGAGAATTAACACGACACACGGATGCAAAGCCCATTAATATTGAATTAAATGAGAATGGGTTAAATAAAATATCCTCGTATTCTAGAAGCAATTTAAGAATACGAGACAGAGAGAAAGAACGTTTAACTGTGCGCCGGCTGTACGTGCGACAAGATGATAAATTTCACCACAGGATATGTAATTAGACTGCAGCAGAACGTAGAGAATGCATAATTTAAAAATTCTTAAGTCACGTACCAAGTCACAGAAGTTCATCTATATTCTTTTTGGGAGAGTTTGAGGAAAGAAAGTATTTGCAAAGATGGTAACACAGTTAATGATAAAACAAGGAAAAGCAGTGCAACTTGATCTCATGTTTTGTGACTAGCTTACGGGGTTCAAGCTAACAGGAATATGTAGTATGGGGTTGAAAGGTTAAAGGCTTTACCGATGTTAAACCTTCTGTTTAGTAATTATATTTAGTGCGATTTGATCGCTCGCTGAAACTGAACTCATATCTAGTACACAGCATTACGTTACTTAATGATTGTTTAAGGAGAGGTTCTCATCTGAGAGCCTCAAAAAATGTAATTTTCTCGAATTGTTTTCCTATAGAAATAAATAAATAAAGAACTCAAACTTTTTGTCACCTGTTTAATATATTCTAAAATAAAAAAAAATATTTTTTTTTTTGTAAAAAATATAGTAACAATAATTGTTGAAACACCTTGTAATGTGACCGTCTCAAAAAAAAGTACCATACTGTTGGCCACTCTAGCACCTGCAAGAATTATCAAAAATCAATACTCGACAATTTTCATAAGCTATATGAGTGTAGTGGGAACCCCTACTAAAATCATCGCTGAAAGTCGAAATTTAACAAAATGGCGGACATGCAAACTTAATGTACCGATGTTCGCATTTTTTGTTTTCTCTTTAACGTGTAATAGAAAAATAAATTTATGAGAAAATCATCTACATTTAGAATCGGACTTCAATAAATTTAATTTACTTTAACATAGAAAAAAAGTCCGATCCATCGACTAGTGATATCGTGGAGATTAATGTGAAAAACCTGGTTTCGAGAAATTCGCGTTTCAAAATGCTATACGAGGGTGGGCTGAAAAGTTTCCGGCCTGACCAGAGTTTTGCACCAGCAGGTCTAATAACTATGTCAGGTTTTATAGTACTTTGTCTCATTAGCTTTTGTATAAATTTGTGGCGTCTCTAACAGATACACACACAATATACAAGCAAATAGTGAAGAAGACCGAAAGAAAATCGAATAAGAAAATGCATCAGCCGTATACCAAGCAATAACATAGCACTTCCACATCAGTTGAATGTACTTGAGTTTAGAAATCGAATTCGTACACGCGGCAGTGGCCTGATAATACATTGGTTCAATTTTTAGTGATTCTAACCGTCATAGCGTCAATTCGAATCACACATTCTTCACTACCGTCGCAAACGCTCTAATTGTACAGTTCGATACTAACAGAGTATACCTTTGAGTGTCTAGTGAACAAGACGCCTCGAACTCAAACATAAACAACATCACCTGACGTCGGTATGGAGTTTCCCGCCAAGCAATATCAATCAATTTTTGTATAAGTATCTATTCCAAGAAAGTGGAATTTGAGAAAAGAAGCTGCTACGCACAAAACCCTTCACACCTTAATACCTACTTCTTTGGAGCTAGTCTCTACAATTAATCGCGCATACATTAAATATCGCGATATCAATTCAATATCAAACAAATTGAACTACACGTTCGAACTACACCATATGTTCAACACGCAAAATCCCCTGGATCCAAACTGTGGACCAGATGACCAACTTTCAAGTAAAGTTGTTGAGACTCATAAAATGGGCGTCTGCAATTTTATGATCCCTTAAAGGTTTGTTACCCAAAGCATTTCCCACAGGCAAGATCTTTTTCCATTCATCTAAAACAAACAACTTGCGCCATAAAACGAACCACATGTTTATGATTAGTTCGAGCTTGGCCTCAATATATCTGCATATGTTTTTCCCCGGTTTTGGATATTATTACAGCATCCGGGCATGGCTTTTTTTTAATGTTGGCTTTCTCGGTATCATTTTTTGGAGCCTCTTCTTTCTTTTTTAGGCAATTGACAAAAGCTATAAAAAGCAATTTGTGAATCACTTGAGTTCTGTTTTGAAGTTTAAATATCACTAAAACCATTCTCATCAGATAGGATTAATTTTAGTTAACAATTTCAAACAAACTCTTAAAACATATGAAAACAGCCTCTCTTAATCGGAGGGAAGTCTGTGGGGTGGGAAGTAAGTGTGCCGACATTGGCATTGGTTAACTCCTATCCCAAAACGATAGTTCTGCCAAACACTTTACGAAAATGATGTATTGCCAACAGAAATATTTGAGTTTCTCACCTAAAATCACTTTTCTCTGACACTTTTATTATCCTTTTTGTCTTATTGATTTAAATCACTTGCTTAAGAACATTTAACTGTTTTAGAAGAGGACGTTTATAAAATAATTACCATTTTCCATTTAATTACTGTACCACTAAACTCCTGATACCGTGTGCTCAGTTGACTGTTTAACAAATGAAACACTAGAATGTGGCTGGTGATCACCAATGGGAGAAGATCTCTGGTACATAGATCCCAGCGAGGGTGTGGTTATTTACCGGATATCACTTCCTTTGCTCGTGCCGCGAGCTAATGGGTAGGCGAACCGTAGAAAGGAATTCAAACAAAGGGAAAATGGGCGTCATGAATGGATGAGAGTGCAGCTGGGCAAATACACTGCATCTCATTAGAGAAGCACTAGGTGCTAAAAGGGATTTTCATATTTATACAATGGGAATTGCGTATAGTATCTATTGCCGGCGGGAAGAATCGAATTCTTTTGTCTGCCTGTTGTGTGTACTAAAGAATTCGATTTTTGGCGGCTAAGCGCGAGAAGCGACGATGGCTTATCGGTTAGATAAAGGGATCGCGGGTCGGGTATATTGCAGCTGAATAAACAAGCTGCGCGCCGTTGCTTTTGCCGTTGGACAAAAAGGTCGCCAACCAATCTGCATGTAAGGAAAATTGTTGTGCAATTGCGAGGCTGGGATAGCAGATGAGAAAAAAAAACGATAACATTCCCTGATTATGGTGGTTACATTATATGTGAACCGAAATGCTTTCCTAATTATGGTGATGTATGCAAAAGAATTCCTTTCAGGGAATTTTGAAAATGCTTTGGATGCATGAATGGTAAGAATTCTTTGCAGGGAATTTTAGGTAATGCACTAAGTGTATTAAAATGTCCTTGAAGAAGGAGATGTTTGCAGGTTTGCTGCAGATTTTCCAAGGGAGTTGGGGTTGGAATGAGATCCGTGAACTGCGTTTGTCGGTTGGACAAAAGTTGGTTTGACTGTGGACAAGTCCGAAAAATTTGCTGCGCACGTGTGTGGCAGGGTACGCTGGCTGGTAGGGGCGCCGATAAAGTTTCCCATTGTATGATGCTTGTGGTGATGCATTAAATGCATGAAATGATGATTCTTTTCAGCGAATTTGATGTGACGCCTGGCGAATGGGTTGGGGTTGGAATTGTGGTTGGACTTGTGGGTGGAATTGTGGTTGAAATTGTGGGTGGTGGCCTGCGCAGCTTCAAGGAACCCCCATAGAAACTCGCAAAAATTATCTCCGTCCCCAAAAAGAAGTGAAAATCAAAAATCTCCAATATCTGGAAAAAGGAAATATTGTTTTACATTGGTAAAATTATGGAAAGAATCTAATCACACATGAATACTCACTCCCTGGACGCTATTAAATACACACTTCTGTGTACAAATATCCCCCGAAATTTAATTATAGCATATAAAACCTTTTTTTTCTTAATCAATTCCATCGCCTTCATGGTAATTCCTCTCCGATACAACACACATATGCCGTAGTTTTCTCCCATCTCGAATCACTTGTTAAAATGGATTTTGAGAATGGCATATATAGGGCGAAGCGCATTTTATGCCCTTAATCGTGTCGGAATTTTTTTTTTTTTTTAATTAAAGGAATAGCCCGAAGTCATTCGATCAGGAGGGTTTTAGGAGGATATTGGTCGAATTTTTAGCAAAAAACTCACGAAGAGCCCGGCCTAAGCACCAAATCATTGATTTCCTTGAAATACTGTGCGTTATTTAATGTTTGTGGTCGTTTCGAATGTTGTTTGACCATTTTTAGCCAATTATAGCCTTTTCGCACTAGTGAGCCTCAATCCAAGCATTTCTCCAACGAACATCTATTCACTAATTTTTTGCAATAATAGATCTCTCAATACGATGTGTTGTTAAAATTAAATACAAAATATTTAAGATAAAGGCAAACTTTTTAAAGTACAACTATTTTAAAGTCAGACTACACCGAAGATGAATGACCGCTAATGACATTTCTACCGTTTTACACATGAGTATCAGGTCGGTGGGAAATTCTTAGTGGGTTCTCCAATAGGGACTTGACAACTTTTTTTTCAGTAAAACGCAAACCATCTGAGATATTTCAAAACCTTTATTATCGGCTTGAAGTACAATCAAAACATTTATGAATGGAACTCGACCTCGTTCATATGGCCACCGCGGGCACGTTTGCAGTGGTCGATTCGTTGGATCTGTGGTAAATTTCTTAAATTTACTTCTTCACTGTCTTTCGTAATGTACCTTCCAAGGTACTGTTTCACGAAACTGTCCTGGTGTACCAGTTCACAATCAATTAACTGCGCAACTACGCCACTAGCGGTGAACAACAAAAGAAGTGAAACGCACGGTCCAAATTAAATACATTTTCTTTATTGTCATTAACTGAGTCAACTTAAAAAAACCATTTATACAACTTAACACCAAACGACTGATTGTTAATCTGCTGTACAATTCAAGTAAATTAGGAATAAAATATGTTGACACTTCTTGTCCTTTAATTTATATCAGAACACGAAACATTTAAACGACTAATTGTTAATCTGCTGTACAATTCAAGTATATTAGGAATAAAATATGTTGACACTTCTTGTCCTTTAATTTATATCAGAACACGAAATATTTAAACAACTAATTGTTAATCTGCTGTATAATTCAAGTAAACTTATCTATTTCGACTTGAGGGCACGACCGCACGATAAGGCTACTAAAACTCGACTCTCTTTTTTTCGTTTATTTAACGTGGAGGCCCCGACTTGCCTCCACGGAATCCAGAACGCGATTAATTATTTTATCCGAAGCGACAGAATTACCAAAAATTCCACCCGCTTCAGTGACCATATATGGTATCATTCTCCCATTTGGTCCAGCAAGAATGGGGTGAAACACACACACGATGATCGTCTCTGCAGCTCATGGCATGTGTGTATCCACAAACATGTGGGTCGTGGATCGATCAAATCTACTAGGTTGCAGCTGGTGCAAATATCTCTACATAGGGGTTGAAGTGTTTGCACGATCAGCGACTGTGTAAAGTATTTATGCAGATCGTGCACATGTTGGTGGCATCTCCACGTAGTCGAATTCTCGATGGTAATTTTTCCATTTTGAGAACTCGACTTGCTTGGGCGATCAGTCATATACCTTCATGTATTTGTCGGTCGGATGACCGATCGATGTAGGCATGTATGCAAAAGGAAAAGCTAAAACATTTCCTGGGTGTGTGCGGCTGGCGCGTAGGAGTATATCTCATTGATATAGTTCGGGCAATGTTGGTTGCTAGGTTATGCAACGAAATTGCCTTTATGTGTGGAGGATACCTGTTACATGATGGAAATCGAACCGAGACATGTTCAATGGATTGGTTCAGCTCATGTTTGCTGCATGGTGATGCAACCAAATTGCCCATAAGGAACATGCCTGTTTAGTGCTGATGGATTTAGCATCAGCAAATATTGTAATTTTATGCATTTTAAGGCATATGGTTCAACTATCATCAGGTGAGTACTTGCTTTCCAGGTTTGTATGCCCTAGGCTGGAGTTTTTCCATGGGGTAATGGGAAGATGATGGGTGGCGTTCAAGGGAACCGCCACAGACCCAATTTTTGATGACTCGGCCACACCTTTCCGCAGAAACGGCCGGAATTTCGCGTTCAATGTTGGCTCTGAGCTCTTCCAACGTCGTTGGCTTGTTGGCATAGACCAATGACCTGACGTGGCCCCAAAGAAAATAGTCTAGAGGCGTTAGATCGCACGAACGAGGCGGCCAACCGACTGGCCTATTTTTTGAAGCTATAATAATAATACGCTCATCAAACTTACTCTTCAATAAATCGATTGTATCATGTGCTGTGTGGCTTGTGGCACCATCCTGTTGAAACCACATGTCGCCCAAGTCCATATCTTCCAATTCGGGCCAAAAATAGTCGGTAATCATGGCGCGATAACGATGGCCATTCACAGTAACGTGACAATCGTTATCATCGACGTAAAAATATGGCCCGATCGCGCCGCCGGCATGCAAACCGCACCTAACAGTTATTTTTTGTGGATGAAGTGGTGATTCATGAAGCACATGTGGATTTTCACCCGATCAATAACGCATGTTTTGCTTGTTGACGAATCCATTGAGCCAAAAATGAGCTTCGTCACTGAAGATGATTTTGCGATGAAATTCATCATCTTGGCGCATCTTTCCAAGGGTCCAACCGGAGAACGTACGTCGCTTCAAATGGTCCATCGGCTTCAATTCTTGAGTCAGCTTGATCTTGTACGGGTGTAAACCAAGATCCTTATGCAAAATTCGCCATAAAGTGGTCTGGGCGATGCCCAATTCTTAAAAACGCCGTGGAATTGACTGATTTGGATAGTTTGCTACGGAGCCCTGAACGACAGCGATATTTTCGACACTTCGACCAACCCGTTGTCTCACTGGCGCGGCAACATCACACAACGAATATGTAGACTCAAATTTTTGCACTAAACTTGTTATTGCCTGTCTATTAGGGCGAGAATTACGACCGAAAATTAAAGTTAACGCTCTTTAAGTTGCTGTCACCGACCCCAAATTTCGGTAGTAAATTTTTATAATTTGCAGACTTTGTTCGTTCGTGTATTTAACCATGATGAAAATGTTGAGTTTACTGAATAAATTGACAGTGACAGTTTAATTATTAGTGAAAGGGTGCGTTCACAAGTTGTCAAATCCCTATTGGAAAACCCGATATAAAAAATAATTAGAATAAGGTTCTCTAGAGCCCTTATTAAAGCCCACCTCCAAATCGGAGCACAGATCCCTACATTCTATGTATAGTGACATAAAAGGAGTACATCCTAAAATCGAAGTACATAGAAATATATATTTGAGCTCAACCTCAGAAGTTATTTCGAAGTTCCGTAATCGTCTTTAATTTTACAGAAACGAAAATTCGATTTGCTACCCCTTCTAAGACGATTTTAATTGCAAAAACAGCAGTCGAACCTATGCATACCCTCATGTGCCATAATTCTGCAACCCGTTTCGAGCCAGAACTGCATCAAAAATCAGGTAAAAAATAAAGTAAATTAAAAACAAATTGTAGAGATATTTTTATCTGCTAAATTTACACATTCCCTGGCTGTACATAATCCCTGATGCAAATAAAAAGTATCCTTGGACCAACTTTAAGGAAGGCAATCCTTAAATAAAAACTTATCACAAACTAGGGAAAAGGATGAGGAGTCTGAAAAGAGCAACAGCGAAACATGGGCAGCGGAAGCTGTAGAAAAATTCTAATTTTATTTATGAATAATTCCAAAGTGAGCTGATTGAATTTCCATTCTGTTGTATCTGGTGGATATCCTCTTCGCATTTCACTTTCGACTCGGTTCTCTTTTTGCAGTCCATTTTACATTTAAGCCCAATCCGCAATTTTTCTATTGCAACTCACCATTCCCACAACCTTGTATCCTTAGCCGTTTTTATATTTTTCTGCTATTCAGTAGCAAAATTTAAGAAAACATAGGTACAGATAGATAGTCACACAAACACAAAACGGCAACAATCCGATGAATAGAAAATCAGACAACCGGAGTAATCCGTCGACGTAGGAAATCAGATTTCGCTGATTTGTGTTAGTTTGCGCACTATCCTGCTTCATTGAGTTAAATCCTTTCGGGTCCATTTTTGCATTCCTGCTTATTACACCGTGTTATTTCGAATTACATGTTTCATTATATTAAATTTCCCAAGGATTGGTGTAAATTGTAGTTTACAATGAGAGCGTAACTAAACAGCAAACACGAAAGGATCTTGTGAAAAGAACGCCGTTGATATAATGAATCAATGTAAAAAAAATACATTATGTTTCCCTTTCGGTCCTGTTCTCGGGAGGAAAAGGCCACTTCTGATTGCGATGTTTGTTCATTTGGGATCAGTTTGCTTTTGTTTGGTTCAGTTCATTTTTACAGTGAATTTTTTTTCTTCATTTTTTTCTTTTTTATCTGTCATGGAATTTTTCTTTCCTTTCTCATTGTGAAGGCAACTTGTTTCAAGTCGTTTCTATTCTTGTTGTAGAATGTTTGCTTTACATGCTCTGGTGGATACAAAATTGATTGAACTCGCTAACTCTCGAAGGAGCCTTGGACTCAGTCCAAGGGCCACTTAACATCACCTGGTTCTGGCCAACATATCAGTTCTTTGCTAGTGTCACGATGCAAGGAGTTGTTTTAACGAAGTCAAATGTTCGTATTGCCTAGACGTGATTCAGTTGTAACAACTAACTTAGGATTCGCAAAGACCGGAAACTGCCATGAACAAACTTATGCAGGCTAAAATGGGTCATTATAAAGGACCTGCCATTAGAAAGGTTAGAGTTACTTCCTAATGCAAAAAGTAGAGCAAGAGTATCGACACCGCCCTCATTCATAGTTAGATTTATAATGGTTTTATTGAATTATATGCAGATAGAATTCGGTAATCATTTATCGTCTGGTAATCCATCATCAATTAGTTACCTCCGCTTCGGTTAGCATGACGGTAAAGAGTATACAACATGCGTTTTTTGCCCCCAGAAGTAGAGATGCAAGTGGGTCGAGTCGGCTTACAAACCCGATTCACTTAATAATCACTTTTCTGGTCACTTATGGATTATTTTCACACCGAATGAATGAATGCTTTTTAACAATTCTTCCGGAGGTAAGATCGACATAATTCGTCGTTACAATGTAGTCCTTATAACCTGCGAAGCTTGTACAGGACTTTCGTCAACCATGCGTTGATGGTGTCCATCCATTATTTAAGAACGATTGCCTGTGTATGTCTGCCGTTAATTTGCCAGAAACTGGCTAGAATATTTGAAGAGATTCAATGTTCACTTGAGCAGGACCCGTCGTAATACCGATATAAAAAGTTGAAATACGTGAAGCCTACGTTTTCAAGGCGGAATCAAAAAGCACGGTTGATGCACTTATCTTACTACTCGCATATCCGTAATGTGTGTATTTCTCTTCAACTATCGTTACTGGGTTGGAAATTATGCGCTCAGAAAGACGATTATGCCGATCACATTTTACTCGTAAAACATAAACATAAAGAAAGAATCACTATTTTTGTAAAAAACGTTAACTTATCGTGCACATGGTTCGATGATCCAACGATTCATACAATAAACTCATGTTTAAGAACTGTCAAAACTATAGTGTTATATTTTCCGGAGGAGGAAATGGGTAACCCTGTACGTTGGATTCCGCCTAAAATTATTTTCACGAACCAATAAATATAGCTAAGTATCCTGTATTCAATTTTTTAAACACCTATTACGGCTGAGAAATAGGAAATAAGGAGACAAAAATGTTGCCCCTTCGACGGTTGACTTGATATGCAAAATCACAATTTGATATAATTACACAATTACATGGGGGGATGGGAGCGAACATACACGGCAAAGTTATTGATTGCTTTCAACCCGGCGAAGTCCAGGACGATCCTTGTTCCTGTTCAATCCAAGTTTACATGCAGTCTCCACGTGAAACCCTTGGATAGCTGCTTTGGCACCCGTCAAGTAGTGAACCAATGCATGCAACGACATCCTGAGAAAGGTTGGCGTAAGGCTAATAACCATGCCCGTAAAAACTAATTATTATGGCAAATTTAACAAGCCTCGGATATGAACCGTATACACGACGACGACCACGGAAACGAAAATGGCTAAACGGTTTAAGAATTTTCTCATGGAACGTCCGCTCACTATACAGAGCTCGAGCTGCACACCAGCTAGCCGATGCCCTGTCCGAATATAAGGCTGGCATAACAGCATTACAAGAAATAAGATGGACGGCGAGTGGTGTTATTCAAAGAAACGAGTATGACATTTTTTACAGCTGTCATGCAAAACACCATGTGCTCGGGATAGGCTTTCAGCCATAGTCAGCCAAAAACTGAAGCCTGCCATCATCGGTTTTAATGCAATAAACGAAAGGCTATGCACTCTTCGCGTCGAGGCAGGTTTAAGAACATAAGCCTCATAAACGTTCACGGAGCTGTGGGGGTTCTCTATATCACATGGAAAACCAACCCACAATTCCAACCAATTTTGAATGCTAACAGCGTCACCATAACCCAAATCTGCAATAGCACACATTCGGAAACATGCAAAGAACACGCTTCCCAATACACAACAGCATCCGTTCCAAAATCTGCAATCGCATACATCCCCAGCAGGACAATCGCCCGGCTACGGATGATCTACTTACATGATAGATCAGCGGAATTCCGGATCGACGCAAATTATGATTCCACGACTCAAGATTTCTAAAAAAATATATTTTTATTTTTCTTAAATCTTACACACTAGTTAACACGTTTCTTAAAGTATGTTATCGTAATGCGGAGTAATCGGGAATGATGCTGCTGGTTCAGTATTCTCTATTTATATTGATATTCTTATCTCCTTATTTCGTTGGTGCTGTCTCTGGTAGTTTTCCTATAAAGCATCTGTGTGTCTTATCAGTAATGGTTTTCCTTTGTTCGGATGGATTTGTATATGATGCTACTGATGAGATCATCGGTTGATGTTCTTGGGAATTTTCCTAGGAGATTATATATTGTTCTGCTGCGGTATTTGAATATGAGTCATAATATGATATGATAGCTATTTGAGATATGTATAGCCATGTTGGTTATGACTAATGTGATTTGTTAACTATGGTTCTTAACTATGACTGTTAACTCTCCTCCCTCTTGGAATTAAACGTCCTCGTTTAAAATTGAAAGTTGTTGCTGGAGTCTTTTTACTTCTTGCTGGTATGCGACTATGTAATCTCTTTGCTGTTTTAATTTCTTATGTTCTATATAGGTTTTGCATAAAATTCTTAATAGATAAGTTGACATTAATATAAACAATGTTGAAACAGTAATTACAATGGCACTTGTTATAGGGTTCTTTTCAATAGGTATTAATATTGTTGATAGTTCTTGTAAATTGGTGAATTTAGTTTCGGCTTGGGACGATAACAATTTTAATATTTCTATTTCTTCGTTATGTCTTTCTGATATAAGTTTCTTTATCTTACTTTTTACATTTACATAAGTTGTGTTATTAATTACTATTGAATTATTAAATTGAATTAAGAATTTGCCATTATAGGTATTTCCTTCGATTACATTTTTCCCGTTTACAAAGATTGTTCCGTGTGGTAATTCTAGAAGTTTCTCATTATTTTCTTTAATATAATTACACTGAGCTGGTAAATTTTTTAATATGTTAATGGTACAATTGTCGTTAGGAATATTTATTTCTTGGCATATGTAATTGCCGATATAGTTTTTACAATTCGATACGTGTTTAAATTTATATTGGTTACATATTGATATTTTATTTCTTAATTGAAATTTACCATGTTTAGTAGCTAGTGGGTATACGTCATAAAGTTTACATTTATTTTCTAAGATAGGATATTTGTATATAGTTACAATGGTGTCCTTAAAGTTACAGATCGTGATATTTGAGTATTCTAATATGTTTAATAAAGGTATGTTAATGTTTTCTTGAGATATGATTTCTTTGATTTCATTTAAATTTAATGATCCAGAATAAAAGTTTCCATTTCTTGCCATGTTAATAGTATTAGTAAGGGTGCTAAGTTCTATATAAACTTCGTTTAATAGTTGGTCTAAAAATATTTTGTTAGTATTAGATTCGTCAATAAATTTTTCTAGTCTAGAATTAATTATCCTTTGTTCATTATTATTATTTATTAATTGATTTAGTTTGGTATTAATTTCTAAAATATCATCGTAGTCTGGTGTACCAGTGATAAATTTTAAGGCTGTTCCAAGAAAATTTATTCCTCTTTTATTTCTGTTAGTATTTTGGGGTAATAATTGTGAGATGAGGGTTTCGATTCTGCTTATTGTAACGTTCATGTTTATGGTTGTACCAGATTTCTTTATTTCTCTTACTGCGAGTTTATATGGTTGTAATATTTTAGTTAAATTAGTTACGTGAAAGAGGTATTCCGTTTTTGCGTATAAGTACACTGGATCGTCTTCTATCAAAAAATATTTTTTTTCCTTTAGGTTAATTGTAGTATAAGAATTTGTAAGTGCGGTTATCGCGGTTAAAATTATAAATTTAAAAATCATTTTGTACGTATGTTGTCTTTATGAATTGCTTTACTTCTGTTTGTTTCTACCGTAATGCCGTTATCTTTTTGTACTACGTGGCTTGTAAATTTGTCACTGTTTTTATTTCTCCTTTTGTTTTTCACATATATTTTTTCGCCCGGTTGGTATGTTTTTTGTTCTCGATTTTTATTAAAGTATTGAAGAATTTTTTCTTGATTCGTTTCTAGTTTATGTATAACGTTAGTATGCTCACTTCGCGAAAAAAACACGTCCTCGGGTTTTAATCCGGTGACCGAATGTATTGTGGCGTTATACTGTCGAACTGCCTCGAATATGATGTCTTTATGTTCACACTCGTGTTGTTTTGCTAAGGCCCGCGTTATCTCTATGATAGTACTATGTGATCGTTCTATCTGGGCGTTCGAGGTTGAATGATTTGTTGGGGCTAGAATGTGTGTGACGTTAAATCTTCGATAGATGCTTTTAGCTGATTGGCTCGTGAATATGGATTCATTGTCTGTCATGAGCGTTCTTGGTTCGTGGTATGAGAATGTTTGGGAAAGTATTTCATCAATTACTCTGTGGGTATTTAGCTTATCTTGGATTAATCTTAAGTTTAAGAATTTTGAGTACCTATCGATTGTTGATATAAACATTTCACTGTTAATATAAAAAATATCCATTTGCAAAGTCTGCGATGCTTCGTTTGGAATGGGGGTTTTTCCTATAGGTTGCGAATTTGGTTTCCTATCGTATTTCGTAGTTTTGCATATTGTACATTCTATTGAAAATTTCTTAAAATCCTTTTTAACGTTGGCCAAAAATATTCCTTACCTGCGTCTATTACATTATTTTGGTATCCCCTGTGAGCTCGAACATGAAGTTTCGTTACAATTTCTAATTGGTCATTTTTCTCTACTACGTCTTTCAAAAATAGCTGTGCTAGTACCATTTTATAATTGTTAAATGTTTCCACTATCTTATTTTGTTCTTCGAAAATTAACTCTTCTCTCATATTTATTGCGTTAATTACGTTGGGATTCAGTACCTTTTTTAATTGGGATATTAAACTTTCGGAATCTTTGTAAGATATTCTATGTCTTGAATTCTTGAAAATTGTATATGAGTGTATACCGTTAAGGTTTGCTTTTTCTATTATAAGCTGATTTTTGTATTTATTTATGGCTTGGTTTACCCTTTGTAATGGTTCTGATGGAGAACTGAGAGCTGAATGGTCAGAACAGGATGATGTATTCGCTTGTTGATGTCTTGAAAGAGCATCTGCTACAACATTTTGATTTCCTGGCTTGTATGTAAGCTTTGCGCCGTATTCCTCAATTATATTCTTCCATCTTTTTAGTTTTGGATTTGGATTTTTTTCCGAAATCGCGAATGTCAAAGACTGATGGTCTGTAAATATAGTTAAGTTTGTTATACCATATAGAAGATTTCTTAGCTTTTGAAGTGCCCATGTGGGGTAGATTTCGATTTTAGCCCCCACCTCGTCTCGATAGGGTGTCCGTCCGACACAAGTTCACCGAGACGTCCCAACTGCTTGCTCGATCGTCGTACTGCGATGTTCAATATAAACCACGGGTGTTTCCTTAATTCTATCTTTTATTTGAGAGCAACTTAATCTAGGTTACATAGGACTTGCGAATAATTTGGTGACTTAGTTTTAGTCGAAATATACAATCTTAGCAATCTAGTGTAACTTACGTTTTACTTAGATACTCGGTATTTATATAATTTTTAATTCGATACAGTAATTATATGATTTTAATTTGATACGCTGTACTCATATGATTATAATTTGATACATTGTATTTATATAATTATTAATTCAATACACAGTAATTATATAATTTCCATTCAATACGCTGTATTCATATGATCATAATTTGATACATTGTATATATATAATTATTAATTCAATACACAGTAATTATATAATTTCAATTCAATACGCTGTATTCATATGATTATAATTTGATACATATTTGATACATTGTATATATATAATTATTAATTCGATACACAGTAATTATATAATCTCAAATTCGATACACAGCATTCATATACTCTTAATTCAACACACAGTATTTATATAATTCCAATTCAATACGCTGTATTCATATGATTATAATTTGATACATTGTATTTATATACTTATTAATTCAATACACAGTAATTATATAATCTCAAATTTGATACACAGCATTCACATACTTTTAATTCGACACACAGTATTTATATAAATTGAAATTTGATACACAATCTTAGCTTATGCCGTACAACTTGTGAATAATTTGGTGAAACTTAATTTTAGTCGAAATATACAGTCTTAGCAATCTAGTGTAACTTACGTTTTACTTAGATACTCGGTATTTATATAATTTTTAATTCGATACACAGTAATTATATGATTTCAAATTTGATACACAGCATTCATATACTCTTAATTCGACACACAGGATTTATATAAATTGAAATTTTATACACAGCATTCATAAACTCTTAATTCGACACACAGGATTTATATAAATTGAAATTTTATACACAGCATTCATAAACTCTTAATTCGACACACAGGATTTATATAAATTGAAATTTTATACACAGCATTCATAAACTCTTAATTCGACACACAATATTTATATAATTTTAATAAAATCCCCTATGCGCCACACAGCACCCCTATTATCACTAAACTTCCATTTAGGTTGCGGTGATATATTGGTGGGACCTTGGTGTACCGTTGTAACTGTATCTTCAACAATTTACCCGAACAAAAGGTTCAAAATGTAGCCGTGGTAATCCCCAGATCTTTTACTCGGGGCAGCCGTAGATACTATTTGCGGACACGGTTGTAATTTTACCTTGAACAATTTAACAGCACTAAAGGTCGGTATTACCGCGGTATTCACTAACTCTATTGACTTCGGTTAGAAATAGTATTTATTTTTACTGACGCGGTCGTAATTTCGTCTTGAAAAGCTTACAGCGCACAAGGGTTGTTGCCACCGGGAATCTCTAATCAGACTCAATTAGTTTATCGAAGCGACAGAATACCTCGTACTCCATCATCGCTTCGATGCCCATATTTGGTCATTTTAACTTTTCGAGCTCCTCGGGATTTACTCTCGCTACCAAAACATATTACATCCCTTGGTGTGGGTAACCGCATTGTACCCCTGCCTGTGTGTATTTTTTATTATTATTCGCACGGGGGTGAGCGCCATTGTGTGTGTTTACTCGTTGTACCATATTATGTGTAGGGACGTTCATATTGCTTATACGTGCAATGTGATGCTGCTACATGGGCATGCGTTATATCTCACGTATTTGTATTTGTTGAGATGTGTCCTTTTAAGGGCATGCGTTTTAGGTTTCGTCGGTTTTCGCGCCTTCTGGTAATTCCAGGAATTAGTCGCAGGCTTGCGCAACCGCATTATGTTTTTCTTGGTTGTTCTGCCACATCCGATCGTTGGTTGATGTTTTTACCAGATCGATGTGCAGGTGTCCCATGCTCTCCTCTGCTATTTAGTTTCTTACCATTGGTGCTACGTTGTGCTTGGTCATCATGACATGATTTTCGTGATTTATGCATTTCTACTTTTAGGAAGATGCCTGTATTGCACAAACGCTTGTATCAGCGGCTTGTGGTTATTTACATGCTAATGCAGGTAAGTATTCGATTTTCTGGCGCCGACTGCCTGCGAAAAGAGGTTACCTGGTGGTAAGTAGGCAGGTGGGTAGTGGCGTTCGCGCTAACCGCCACAGTACTCCCCCCCCAGTGACATAGTCACGATAAAACGAAAACATAACAAAAACGAAGAGGTGTTGAGACTGAGGCGTGCTCTTGGTTGGCCACGCGACTGGTCCCCTTTGGTTCTGTCATTACCATCCCGGTGGTAACACTTGTCGAGTGCGCAGTCTTTTACGACTTCGCGTAATGTGCCTGTGGGGCTTTTCAGGGCCCGAAGAGCCATACATCGCTCGATCCCCACCTTTCCAGGCGAACGACTTACCTCTCGGTCGAACTTCAGCAAGGTTGCGTAACCTTGCTACGGCATTTACCCTCAGCCAAATCGCCGGAATTAATACGGTTAACCAATCGGATAACCGTTTTGAATTTATGTTAGGCAGCTTACCTATTCTGTAGGGGATTTCCTTCCAAACCCCTTTTTCTCCAGCATCACCTCTGAAAACATTAAATCCACGGCAAAGCTTATCACCTTGCCGTGGCATCGAAAACTCACCCTCGGCCAGACCATATTCCCTAAAAAACATTAAGCCCACGGCAAAGCTTATCACCTTGCCGTGGCATCGAAAACTCACCCTCGGCCAGACCATATTCCCTAAAAAACATTAAGCCCACGGCAAAGCTTATCACCTTGCCGTGGCATCGAAAACTCACCCTCGGCCAAACCATATTCCCTAAAAAACATTGAGCCCACGGCAAAGCTTATCACCTTGCCGTGGCACCAAAAATTTACCCCCGAGGCGTACATCATTTCCTGAAAAGAACATAAGTCCATGGCAAAATCAACACATTGCCATGGCATCTGAAATCTTATCTTTAGGCATACTTTCTGCCAGGGCATCTCGTTTCCATAGCCTTAAGCTATGGAAACAACAATCAACAAGAGTTCCTTGTGACTCGTTGTATTTGTTTACCCCCTGCATAACATGCATACGGCTATTGCCCCTATCGATTTACTACCGCCGACAAGGTTTCTGTTGACGCAAATCAAACATGTCCCTGTTTACCAGCAATCGCTGGCACCACAATTAGCGTTCCCCATGTTCATAGATAACATTCAAACAACGATCACCAGCAGCCAGAAAATGTTTACTTACAACATCTGGCAATGGCTGCACCCTATGTTCGTTGCAATGTTTAATCATCGGCAACAGAAATGATGATTTATGGCCTTCCATTAGGATGACCAAATCATCGGTTTGGGTCTTTCACACCCCAGATGCTATTATTTACATTCCTAGAAAATGCACTAGCGATGTTGCCCGCCATCCACGGTCGCTGAACGATCGTATGCATGGCATACGCACACATGCGTAATGTATGCCTATCACACCCGGTCCAATCACGATTAACTACCTCGAGTTAATCGTGTAACTCCGCCTCTTTTTCAGTCTCTTTGAGGTTCCCTTTTCTTGGATGATTTCCAATTAGTCAGATCTCATAGTCCCAGGAGTACACTCACATTCTAGCCAGTCGGAACAGAGTACTTATAACGGACAGAGTTTAAGTTAACTTTTGATGTCGCGAGACGTGTCCGAGTCACCGTGAGAAAAAGTCGAGTTGAACAATCCATTCGAACTACAGTTGTACAAACTCAAGTTTTTTTAAAATTAAATTGTGAATCGAGATTTTCCGTTAAAGGAAGTTCATTTTACTTTTGTAATAAAAATCATCAACCAAAAAACAGTCGTTCCAGATCGTTGTTGCAGTGAATTAAATAAAGTTAACTTTAACATCAAGTGTTCCATGAGTTTTCATTACTTTCCCTGCGAAGCAGTGACTTTCCTCTTTTGGTGAACAGTGTACAAGATTCAAGTTCTTTTAAAATCAAATTGTGAATCAAGATTTTCCATTAAAGGAAGTTCATTTTGTTTTGCAATAAGAATCATCAACCAGGAAAAAAACAGTTGTCCCAGGTCATCGTTGCAGTGAATTAAATAAAGTTAGCTTTAACATCAAGTGTTCCACGCGTTTTAATTACTTTCCCCGCGAAGCAGTGACTTTCCTCGTTTGGTGAAGAGTTTCCTGGGAGGACCATCCGTGGTGTATTACGCATAACCCGCGTCCGTGCTGACGCACTGTGATAAACTACCACATTGGTGACCTAAGGGTGAATAACACGCCACCTTTCTTTTCGAACATTCGCGTCAAAGTGGGTCTCAACGACAATAGTCAAATTGTGACTTGGTGTACACCAAAATAAGAACTTTGTAAGGGCAAGTAGAGCCCCACCTCAACAGTACGCAGCTAACCATCGCTCCAGCTCAGGACAGGGACTCAAGCCACCACAACACCGTCAACTACAATTAGCAGCCGCAACCCATCAACAGGAATCCTTCCTTTTCGTAAGTCTTTCACTCAGTTATTTGCTTTATTGGTGCAACAGTGTCCAACTAAATTAAGTGCGTAGCAAATAAACCTAAATGTTGAACTCCTTGCGTAAGGCAAAAAGTTTGTTAGTCTGGCAAGCTAGCTCCTATAAATAAATCAATAGAATCGGAAAATTTTGAATATTGAAACATAAATTCTTCTAGTAATTTATCCATTATATAACAAATAAATATAAAGTTATCATTTAATTCGTTATAGCGTTTTACTGTAAAATAAGATTAAATTACAATATACAACCAAATACGGTAACTGAACTAAAATAAATAATAACACACTTGCAATCATAAATCACTCCTGAGAACAAATTGTCTAGACAACCGTCACCTACTTAAATAATAAAAGATTAAGAGAAGGGTTGACAATTAACGAACAAACATTTACCGTCAAAATATCAAAATACAATTTTTTAAATATTTATCGCTATTAACTCAATTAATCGTGTCAAAATAGCGTGTGTTGAAGCAGAAAAATTTTATACTTTTAAGAAAACAAAACAATAAAGGCACCTATCATTGTAAGCCCCTTCAGGGTATTTAGCAGCGCCTAAACGTTCAACAACAATAGTACTATCTCTATAACCACTTTTCAATTAAAAATTAATGGTGACCTAACCCATATCACGAAGCAATTTAATATTCATACTAGAAAAGAGACATACAAAATATATTAAAAATATATTAATCAATTACATTCCATAACAGTTAGTTATTCAGGAATTGGTATTTGCGTTGTTGCCTATCGTAAGCCCCTTCTGGGCACAATCACTGTAAACACCCAATAGCGACTAGAGAAAATTTTGCAAGCTCCTTCAGAGCTCCGGAAAACGAAATTCAAGTGAAATAAGATAAAAATCACCAAGGAAGAAGCACCTATTCCTAAATTAATTAAAAAGACAATTGTTTCTCATTGTTCTCTGCTGTCCGCCAAATGAAAGACGGACAAAAATATATACTATAAGGATACGAACAAGAGTAAACCCTTTCAGAATAGTATTAAATTTATTTTAACCACACCGATAGACGTATCAACATAAGAAATTTCCGTTTAAACAAACTTAATCGAATAACTACTTTATATCCCAATTACGCCACATTATGTTCTTCTCTGTTATACACATAACCTTTACTTTTTATTAACATCGAAAACAAGATAAAGCAGAAAAACAATAAAAGCCTTAAAAACCAAAAAATCAAAAACAAAAATAAGAAATACTCTTATAATAAATACCTAAAATTTATACGATCAAAAAAATAATTATTGTAAACCCCTTTTGGGTACAGATTCACACGAAAATTTTCGACTACACACGACTCCTTTTCGACACTCTCGACTCTTTTTCACTAACATTCGCGACATTAAGCAACGCCACTCGACATTATACGGTTCTCTCTTGGCTCCGAAGCTCACAATCGCCTTCTTTTCACCACTTTTCGACAACACTGTTACACACACTCCGGCACACATTGAATTCTTGTTTTCCTTCCCTTTTGGAATTTTAATCGTGGTTGTAATTATCCATATTGACAAGCATTAATTTTGAAGTTCGGGTAGGCAATACTCCAACCCTGCACGTCCGTGTTAACAACTACACTCGACGCTCAGCGACTACCTTAGGTGCCATTTGACTCTGTCCAACCCCCACTTTCCCCAGCGACAACATCTTCAACCGACAATACGCGTTACTCGACCCTCTTAAATTCGCACCATCCCTTGGCGACCTTTCCCCAACTCCTCGCGTCCTCTTGTGACCCATCGGCCTCCCTTCACCTTTCTGCGCGTCCTCTTACGCCTTTTAATTCAGTTTCGCGTCACGACCCATAATGGTCAACACGAGGAACACCATGGCCAAAAAGGCTCTGGAACAATCCGAGCCTCTTGAATTTCACGACGCCTCCAGCGTCGATTTCCCCACTGAGCAAGTCGATGCTGACTTAGACTTGCCCGGACAATCTACTCCTCTGGCACCACCCGTTGCCCCCAGCGTCGTGAACCGACCCCAATCTTCTAACGCTCTCCCAACCTCTTCCAACGCCCCTGGTATCGGCCCTTTGACAAATTCCGGCATTTTAATGCCCACAACTGGTGCCGGCACCTCACAACAACCCCAAAGACCTTCAGAGTCCCAAGAATTCCACGATGCTTCCAGCCTCGGGAATGGGACTCGTCACCCTAATATAGGACTTCCCCCCTTCGATGAGGAGGACCCGGACCTTTGGTTTGCAGTGGCAGACCGCATCTTCCAGGCCTCAGCCTTGCACGACGAACAACTTCGTGCAGTTGAGCTGTTGAAAGTGCTTGACCGCACTCAGCGACCGCATGTTGCACACATAATAAAGTCGGCCGGCCGCACCCCATATAGCAACATGCGTGATGCCCTGCTTGAAGCTTTGGACGAACCTGGAAGTGTGCGGCAACAACGTTTGGCCGCTGTAACCAACTTATCCGGGATGAGACCATCTCTTTTCCTGACCCATTTACGCTCTATAGCGGGGACCAGGATTGGGGACGACCTAATAAGGCCTCACTTTTTGAGGTGTCTTCCCCAGCATGCCCGTTCGGCACTTATAGCCCAACCCAATCAGAGTTTGGGCTATTTATCCAAAATCGCGGACGCAATTATGGAAAGTTCAGATCAGTATTCTGAGCCTCCTGCGTACCAGGTAGCGGCGGTTTCTCAACACGCCGCCCAGCCTACACGGCACCCTCGTCTACCTTTTACAGCCCATCAATTGGTCTCAACTCCCAATCCTCCTAAAACCCAATTACCTTTTAGAGGGCCCGCCTCAACCAATTTCCCTCAGGGGAATCCAGTGGCAGGCCCCAACCCTAACCAAAGAAATTCGCCCACACAACTAACTCCTGCTGACCTCCGGGCGCTCCAAACCTCACTCCTCCGCGAGATAACTCAATTGCGGGCAGAGGTGAGGAACAATCCTCGAAGCGCCCAGAATCGTGCCATGCCGAGCCGTCCTCCCAATCGGCAGAATTTCTCCCAAAATGCCCCTCAGAGGGCCTATTTCCCCCAAAATGCCCCTCAGAGGGCCTATTTCCCTCAAAATGCCCCACAGAGAGCCAATTCCTCTCAAAACGGCCCTCACCGGGCCAATTCCCAGCGAGCTCCGGCTCGACCTCCCCGTAACGGCAATGGTAATACGCAGAACATACCTGATAATGCCGTTACTCTGCCTTGGTGCGCCAATCACCAGCGATATGGTGATCGCGCATTCAATTGCAAAGCGCCTTGTGGTTGGACGCAACCTTCCACCAACCAGTGGCGCTCTTTAAACTGATTTTGCCGACCGACACCCTCGCGCAATCGGCCGGCACCCCTACGATAAGTCGCTTAACCATCCGGGACTCGAAACTGAATATCGCTTTTACTGTCGATACCGGCGCCGATATTTCAGTCCTCCCGCGATCGTTTGCTCCGCGTAACCGTGTGCCGGCCGCACTTAAATTGTCAGCTGCAAATAATACGCCGATACTTACGTACGGACGTAAAAAGCTGACACTACAATTGGGTCTTTGTCGTCCGATCACTTGGCGTTTCGTCATTGCGGACGTAAACGAACCCCTGATAGGTTCCGACCTATTAGGCGCACATAATCTGTTGGTCGATTCGACCCATAACAGACTTGTGGCTCCAACCGCACCCCCCTTGCCCATGACGGCATCACCAGCGGCAACTTCAGGGGCCACAGAGTGCTTAGACCCATTCCAGGTTATGGTACAGGAATTTGTGAGCACAACAATTCCTCTACCTAACCAGCGTCGACATAAAGCCACGGTGTTTCATCATATAGAAACACGTGGTCCCCCTGTGAGCCAGCGTCCACGTCGACTGGCTCCGGAAAAATTACGTGCGGCGCGCGCGGAGTTCGAGCATATGATCGAACTAGGTATCTGCCAACCGTCGGACAGTCCCTGGGCAAGCCCACTCCACTTAGTGAAGAAACGTTCTGGTGAGTGGCGCCCATGTGGCGATTATAGGCTGTTGAACGCAGCAACTGTCCCGGACAGATACCCAATTGCACACCTCTACGATTTTTCGTACAAGTTACGAGGGTGCAATGTCTTCACAACCCTGGATCTCACCAGGGCATACCACCAAATTCCGGTGGCACCTGAAGACATCCCCAAGACCGCAGTCATTACACCTTTCGGACTCTTCGAGTTCAAAGTGATGACTTTCGGCCTCAGGAATGCCGCACAGACATTCCAGCGGTATATCGACACGGCTTTACGAGGTCTTAATTGCTGCCATGCATACCTTGATGACATCCTCATCGCCTCCAAAGACCTCGCCGAACACAAACGCCACTTACGTCAGGTCCTAGAGCGCCTCCGTGAATTCGGTCTTGTCATCAACCCAGATAAGTGTCAATACGCCAAGGAGCAAATCACCTATCTGGGTTATGTCGTTGACAACCAGGGCATTCGCCCACTACCAGACCGCGTGGAGGCCCTCATGAAGTATCCCAGGCCTACTAACGTAAGTGAGCTGCGTCGATTTTTGGGCATGCTTAACTTTTACCGCCCAACCCTGAAGAATGCCGCTCAGATTCAAGCTCCCTTAAATGAATTTTTGAAAGGAGCTAAGCGCAATGATAAGCGCCCCATTAATTGGACAGAAGTCTCAGATCGAGCATTCCAACTGTCCAAAGAACAATTGGCAAATGCCACCTTACTCCGATACCCTCTCGAGGGAGCGGCACTTTCTATCCAATGCGACGCATCGGATACCGCAATCGGAGCCGTCCTTGAACAGGACATTGAAGGCCGCCCGGAACCACTTGGTTTCTTTTCAAGGAAGCTGAGTCCCACTGAGCGACGTTACAGCGCCTACGACCGTGAATTGCTCGCGATCTACAGCGCTGTTAAGTACTTCCGTCACATGATAGAAGGTCGCTCACTCTCCATCTTAACAGACCATAAGCCATTGGTCTATGCGTTCCGGAAGAAGTCGGGAAATGCCTCCCCCCGACAAGAGCGTCAATTAGACCTCATTGGGCAATATTCCACGGAGATAAGGCATATCTCCGGTAAACAAAATGTCACGGCGGACGCCCTTTCTCGAATCGATACGATTCATTTGCGTACCGCCTTGAATAACACTGACCTTGCCCTAGCTCAAGAGGAGGACGAACAGCTCAAGTCCCTCCTAACTGCCGATACGGCACTAGAGCTCAAGAAAATTACCCTTCGCGACCCTTTGGGCGAAATCTGGTGTGATGTCTCCACTGGAACCGCTAGACCTTACATTCCCGAGAAACTTCGTAAGGGCGTGTTCCAGGTTTACCACAACCCTGCCCACCCCAGCGGCCGAGCAACAGCCGCTGCTGTCCGTCGCAAATTTATTTGGCCCCGGATGAACAAAGACCTCACCGGTTGGGCCCGTGCTTGTCTCCAGTGCCAGCGCTGCAAGGTAGCGCGACATAATGTACTGGAGCCAGCGCAATTCAAGCTTCCCACGGAACGCTTCGCTCATGTCCACATAGACATAGTGGGACCGCTTACTCCATCAAGAGGATTTTCTTATATCCTCACTATGATGGATCGCTGCACGCGATGGCCAGAGGCGACACCGCTCCGGGCAGTTACTGCCGAATCAGTCGCCAAGGCCTTTTACTCAACTTGGGTCACACGTTTCGGTGTACCAACCACCATAACTTCGGACCGAGGTCCACAATTTGAGGCGACAATTTTTAGGCAGCTAACAAATCTTCTTGGCTGCCAAAGAAGTCGTACCACCGCCTACCACCCGCAATCAAATGGGATGATAGAGCGCTGGCATAGATCTCTTAAAGCCTCACTCATGTGTCATAATGACACACAATGGTTTGACGCCCTTCCAACCGTCCTCCTCGGCCTGAGGACAAGTATTAAGGAGGACCTAGGTGCTTCGGCAGCAGAGCTTACCTACGGTACCAACCTCCTTCTTCCAGGAGAACTTTTCCTGGATGGCGAAACACCGCGTGACCAACTTCGCGAATTGGGACATCTCCGTGACCTGCTACGTAAGTATAGGGCAACCCCTGTAACCAGGCACGGCTCCAAAAAACTTTTCGTCCACCCTGAACTGCACAGCTGCACGCACGTCTTTGTCAGGGTGGATAAGGTCAAAAAACCCCTCGACCCACCTTATGATGGCCCATTCAAAGTCTTCCGCCGCATCAGTGACCGCGTCTTCGAGATCGACATTAGAGGCAAGCGATCCACGGTCAGCGTCGAAAGGCTTAAGCCCTGTTTTCTGGAAGCTTCCGCTCCAGAATCACCTCCATCTATCGACACCGCTCCTACTCCACCAGCACAACCTCCCCGTACTCGCGCTCAAACGCGCGCCCATAACCAACTAACCACCCCCTAACCTGCCTTACCTGTTTCGTGACTACGTCACTGGGGAGGGAGTGATGTGGGGCTTTTCAGGGCCCGAAGAGCCATACATCGCTCGATCCCCACCTTTCCAGGCGAACGACTTACCTCTCGGTCGAACTTCAGCAAGGTTGCGTAACCTTGCTACGGCATTTACCCTCAGCCAAATCGCCGGAATTAATACGGGTAACCAATCGGATAACCGTTTTGAATTTATGTTAGGCAGCTTACCTATTCTGTAGGGGATTTCCTTCCAAACCCCTTTTTCTCCAGCATCACCTCTGAAAACATTAAATCCACGGCAAAGCTTATCACCTTGCCGTGGCATCGAAAACTCACCCTCGGCCAGACCATATTCCCTAAAAAACATTAAGCCCACGGCAAAGCTTATCACCTTGCCGTGGCATCGAAAACTCACCCTCGGCCAGACCATATTCCCTAAAAAACATTAAGCCCACGGCAAAGCTTATCACCTTGCCGTGGCATCGAAAACTCACCCTCGGCCAAACCATATTCCCTAAAAAACATTGAGCCCACGGCAAAGCTTATCACCTTGCCGTGGCACCAAAAATTTACCCCCGAGGCGTACATCATTTCCTGAAAAGAACATAAGTCCATGGCAAAATCAACACATTGCCATGGCATCTGAAATCTTATCTTTAGGCATACTTTCTGCCAGGGCATCTCGTTTCCATAGCCTTAAGCTATGGAAACAACAATCAACAAGAGTTCCTTGTGACTCGTTGTATTTGTTTACCCCCTGCATAACATGCATACGGCTATTGCCCCTATCGATTTACTACCGCCGACAAGGTTTCTGTTGACGCAAATCAAACATGTCCCTGTTTACCAGCAATCGCTGGCACCACAATTAGCGTTCCCCATGTTCATAGATAACATTCAAACAACGATCACCAGCAGCCAGAAAATGTTTACTTACAACATCTGGCAATGGCTGCACCCTATGTTCGTTGCAATGTTTAATCATCGGCAACAGAAATGATGATTTATGGCCTTCCATTAGGATGACCAAATCATCGGTTTGGGTCTTTCACACCCCAGATGCTATTATTTACATTCCTAGAAAATGCACTAGCGATGTTGCCCGCCATCCACGGTCGCTGAACGATCGTATGCATGGCATACGCACACATGCGTAATGTATGCCTATCACACCCGGTCCAATCACGATTAACTACCTCGAGTTAATCGTGTAACTCCGCCTCTTTTTCAGTCTCTTTGAGGTTCCCTTTTCTTGGATGATTTCCAATTAGTCAGATCTCATAGTCCCAGGAGTACACTCACATTCTAGCCAGTCGGAACAGAGTACTTATAACGGACAGAGTTTAAGTTAACTTTTGATGTCGCGAGACGTGTCCGAGTCACCGTGAGAAAAAGTCGAGTTGAACAATCCATTCGAACTACAGTTGTACAAACTCAAGTTTTTTTAAAATTAAATTGTGAATCGAGATTTTCCGTTAAAGGAAGTTCATTTTACTTTTGTAATAAAAATCATCAACCAAAAAACAGTCGTTCCAGATCGTTGTTGCAGTGAATTAAATAAAGTTAACTTTAACATCAAGTGTTCCATGAGTTTTCATTACTTTCCCTGCGAAGCAGTGACTTTCCTCTTTTGGTGAACAGTGTACAAGATTCAAGTTCTTTTAAAATCAAATTGTGAATCAAGATTTTCCATTAAAGGAAGTTCATTTTGTTTTGCAATAAGAATCATCAACCAGGAAAAAAACAGTTGTCCCAGGTCATCGTTGCAGTGAATTAAATAAAGTTAGCTTTAACATCAAGTGTTCCACGCGTTTTAATTACTTTCCCCGCGAAGCAGTGACTTTCCTCGTTTGGTGAAGAGTTTCCTGGGAGGACCATCCGTGGTGTATTACGCATAACCCGCGTCCGTGCTGACGCACTGTGATAAACTACCACAGGCCCCTTATATTGTTCTGGCACGCCCGCCGTGGTCGGCGGCGTCTTTTTCTGCACCTCCGCATGGTGAGAAGTGCACCCCTGGTTACTTTCTTCCAAAAAGCAAGGTTTTAGCCGTTCCACGCTGATTGTGGCTACTTTCCCACGCATGTCCACCTCGTAGACCCGTTCGCTGATTCTTTTAATCACTTTGAACGGGCCCTCAAACGGAGGGTCGAGTGGTTTCTTTACTTTATCCACTCTAACGAAAACGTGTGTACAGGTGCGCAACTCTGGATGCACGAAAACTCTCTTTGACCCGTGTCGGGCAACCGGTCTTGGTCGTACTTTTCGCATCAAATCACGCAGGTAACCCACGCTCTTCGTCAGCTCCGCGGGTGCCTCGCCGTCGACGAAAAGCTCCCCGGGCAAAACGAGGCTGGTACCGTAAGTGAGCTCGGCTGCTGAGGCGCCCAGGTCTTCCTTCATGCTGGTCCTCAAACCAAGGAGGACTGTGGGCAGTGCGTCGAACCACTGTGTGTCATTATGGCACATTAAAGAGGCCTTCAATGATCTATGCCAACGCTCTATCATTCCATTGGCAGCAGGATGATATGCTGTCGTACGCTCTCTTTGACAACCCAGCAACTCCGTAAGCTGTCTGAAGATCGTAGCCTCGAACTGAGGTCCCCTATCCGAGGTAAGTGTTGTGGGAACGCCGAAACGCGTTACCCACGTTGAGTAGAAAGCCCGAGCCACGCTCTCTGCGGTTATCACACGTAATGGGGTAGCCTCGGGCCATCGCGTAAAGCGATCTATCATCGTGAGCAGGTACGCGAATCCTCTGGAGGGAGTTAAAGGGCCGACTATGTCGATGTGTACGTGGGCGAAACGCGCCTCGGGCAGCTTGAATTGTGCCGGTTCCAGTACGTTGTGTCTGCTTATCTTACAACGTTGACACTTGAGACACGCCCTCGCCCACCTCGTGAGGTCCTTATTCATATGTGGCCAAACGAACTTACGTCGAATCGCCGCAGCCGTCGCGCGCCCGCTGGGATGAGCTGGGCTATGAAAGGTCTCATAAATGCCCCTACGCAACACCGCAGGAATGTATGGCCTGACTGTACCCGTTGAGACGTCGCACCAAACGGTTTTCCCGTTGGTGTCGACCGCGAACCTACGCAGTTCCAGTGCTGTGTCTGCTGTTACGAGAGCTTTAAGTTGGCTGTCGTTTTTCTGGGCTTGCTCCAAGTCAGCGTCAGCTAAGGCTGCGCGCAATTGAATCACATCTATGCGAGATAGTGCGTCTGCTATTACGTTCTGATTACCAGGAACGTACTTTATCTCGGTGACGTATTGGCCTATGAGGTCCAGATGCCGCTCCTGTCGCGGCGATGCATTTCCGGATTTTTTCCGGAAGGCGTGGCTCAATGGTTTATGGTCCGTTCTGACGATCGCCTGACGACCCTCGACCATGTGTCGGAAGTATTTGATGGCACTGTATATGGCTAATAACTCTCGGTCATAGGTGCTGTACTTTCGTTCTGCCGTACTGAGCTTTCTAGAGAAAAAACCCAGCGGCTCCCAGCTACCGTCGCTCTCCTGCTCCAATACCGCCCCAATAGCGGTGTCCGACGCGTCGCATTGTATTGCTAACTGTGCGCCCTCTGCCGGGTAACACAGCAGGGTGGCGTTTGAAAGTTGCGCTTTTGACTGCCGGAATGCATTACTTGCTGCTTCCGTCCAGACGATTGGACGTTTGTCATTCTTTTTTGCCCCCTTTAAATATTCATTTAAAGGGGCCTGGACATGCGCGGCATTTTGTAATGTAGGCCGGTAAAAATTAAGCATGCCCAGGAAACGTCGTAATTCGCGAACGTTGGTAGGACGTGGGAATTCGTTGAGAGCTTTAACTCTGTCCGAGAGAGGCCGAATACCACGATTGTTGATATGATAACCCAAATAGCTCACCTGCTCTTTGGCAATTTGGCATTTGTCCGGGTTAATCATGAGTCCGTAACGGCGGAGGCGTTCTAACACCTGTTTAAGATGTTGCTGGTGCTCTGCTCGGTTTTGGGACGCAATCAGGATATCATCGATGTAGGCGTAACAAAAATCCAGTCCACGCAGAGCTGAATCGATGTACCTTTGAAATGTTTGTGCGGCGTTTCTAAGGCCGAAAGTCATTACCTTGAACTCATATAGTCCAAAAGGGGTAATGACCGCGGTTTTTGGGATGTCTTCGTGTGCCACTGGTATTTGGTGGTATGCCCTGGCGAGGTCCAGGGTCGTGAAGACTGTGCATCCGCGCAATTTGTATGAGTAATCATACAAGTGTGCGATGGGGTATCGGTCCGGGATTGTGACCGCGTTTAACTGTCGGTAGTCGCCACACGGGCGCCATTCGCCGCTTCGTTTCTTAACTAGGTGAAGCGGACTGGCCCGTGGGCTTACTGAAGGTTGGCAGATTCCTTGCTCCAGCATGTAGTCGAATTCTTCGCGTGCTGCGCGCAATTTGTCTGGTGCTAGTCGACGCGGACGTTGGCTTACGGGTGGACCCCGTGTCTCGATGTGATGGTATACCCCGGACTCTATGTGCTCCTGGTTGGGAAGTGGTACTGTCGAGTGTCTATACTCTTCCAGTAGAGCCGGAATCTCATCGCATGTGATATCGGCCTCGTGTGGCGTCCGTGGGGCCTCCCCCGGCGGATGCCCGAGTAGCCGTTGTTCCACTACTCTATTGTTCGCTGTATCGACTAGCAATTTGTGGCACGATAGTAAGTCCGACCCTATTAATGGTTCGGAGACGTCCGCCACTATGAAGTGCCAACCTATGGGGTGCCGCAAACCTAGATCCAGTCGTAGGTACTTACGTCCGTAAGTAGCTATGGATGTGTTGTTCGCTGCTAGTAATTGGAGTCTGCTAGGCGTTTTATTTTGCGAAGCGTATGACTTAGGCAAGACTGATATGTCGGCGCCAGTGTCGACCGTAAAACTTATATCCAATTTCGCGTCTTTGATTGTTAAGCGGCTTACTTGGAGTGTGCCGACCGTTTGCGCTGTGGTTGCGGTCGGCCGTCCTAGTTTAAATTCGCGTTTGTTGTTGGTTTTACCGGCTTCCACCCGCAGGGTTGTGTGCATTTGCGGGCCTTTGCCCCAAACCGCCGATGATATGAACACCACGCGGGTGTTAATGCCCTTTGAGGGTTCGCTGTTGGCTGTGGCGCGGGTCTCCCGCGCGTGCCAGTGGCACCTCTCAGGTTATCGCGTAGCCCAGCTGTGGGCTGGGTCTGGGGCCTCTGATATGTTGGGCGATTTTGGGCCGTGCGCGCGAAGTCTCGTAATTCGGCCCGTAATTGTGCGATTTCGCGTTGTAAACTTAATTCATAGCGCGAGGGTCCCGGTAGCCGGAAGTGGGGTTGTTCTGCGTCCCGAGTATGCGCCAATGCCCGTGCCGAGTCTGTGGCGAGTGGTTGTGACGCGTTGGTGCCTCTCTTTTCGCGCGGAATATTCTGGGGCGAGGCGTAGTATCGCGCAGATGCTTCCTCCGGACGATTAATGGTCGCCACATGAAAGGCGGGGGACTCCCCTCGTTGGTCAGCGCCCTCTACGATCGCATCCGCGATCTTAGCCAGCCAACTCAGGCTTTGATTGGTTTGAGCGATCACAGTAGGACGCGCTTGTTGCGGAAGACCCCTGATGAAGTGGGGTCTGATGACATCATCTGAAATCCCCTTCCCCGCTATAGACCGCAAATGAGTGAGAAAATGCGATGGCTTCATCCCTGTAAAATTAGTTTCGTTGTATAATCGTTGGTGCCTCTTGGCTATTGACTCCTCGAGCGCGTTGAGGAGCGTTTCCCTCATATTTGTATACGGGCTGTTACCAGGAGCTCTTATAATGTGTGCCACATGTGTACGCTGGTTTCGGTTTAAAACCCTCATAACCTCCAGCGCACGTGGTCTCTCCTCGCTCACACCCGCTGCCTCGAATATGAGGTCCGCCATGGTGAACCAGAGCTCCGATTCCTCCTCATCAAAAGGAGGCAAGCGCAAGTCGCGCGAGGCAACATGTAGTGCCTGCACTGTTGGAGTCGCACCAGCGGATAACGGAAACTCCGTTCTGTGAGGGCGCGAGTCGCGGGCTATTTCGTGCAGCGAGTCCGTGGGCTGTTCTACGCTGAGGGCGTCCACGAAGGCCGGGGACTCGGGACGCGGTACTCCTAGCTCCCGTTGTAGCTCCGCCCGTGGGACCGTCTGTGGTTCGGTATGCGCGTCCCGCAGTGATTCCGGTTGGGACTCCTGTTGAGCCTTCTTTGACCTCGTAAACTGGGCCATTTTCTACAAAAGGTGATGGGGCCGCCCCCCGAAACGCGAGAACCACAAGAAATGTAGGAAAAGGTTGGTGGGGAGTGGAACTAAAACTCTGCGCCGTGGCGACAAGCTAGTCGCTTGCAGCTGTTTCGATGGGCACGAGTGAACAATGTGTACGTGAGGATTGGTTAATTTACTGTGTATGGTTTTCCGGTGTAACATCCGTATCGGTTCCGATTTTTCGATGCCCGGAAGGGGCCTACTACGCGAATTTGTTGCTATGCTCGTTTGTACCATTCAATTATAAAAGAACATTTTAGACTACTCTTTAAAAATAAAATGACAGAAAAAGAAAAATATTGTGTTTTAGCTGGCTCTGAAGGAGCTCAGCGTATATATAGTTCAAAAGAAGAAATAGAAAAAAAAAAAAAAAAAAATTGCGTCACCTGGAGTCCAACGTTGAGGTTTTGGTTTCGTCAGGTGTCGTTACTCGCGCTGTGTTGAGGAATAGCGCCGCGATCTGACTCCACTTGTGTGCTCCCTGGGCAGGATTGATCTTCCGCACGTTGTCTCTGTCTCCAAATTAAGATATATTGATGACTGTGCGGCAGGGTTGTGTGTTCTTCTTCACCTGGTAGGTCACCAATTGTGGGGTAGATTTCGATTTTAGCCCCCACCTCGTCTCGATAGGGTGTCCGTCCGACACAAGTTCACCGAGACGTCCCAACTGCTTGCTCGATCGTCGTACTGCGATGTTCAATATAAACCACGGGTGTTTCCTTAATTCTATCTTTTATTTGAGAGCAACTTAATCTAGGTTACATAGGACTTGCGAATAATTTGGTGACTTAGTTTTAGTCGAAATATACAATCTTAGCAATCTAGTGTAACTTACGTTTTACTTAGATACTCGGTATTTATATAATTTTTAATTCGATACAGTAATTATATGATTTTAATTTGATACGCTGTACTCATATGATTATAATTTGATACATTGTATTTATATAATTATTAATTCAATACACAGTAATTATATAATTTCCATTCAATACGCTGTATTCATATGATCATAATTTGATACATTGTATATATATAATTATTAATTCAATACACAGTAATTATATAATTTCAATTCAATACGCTGTATTCATATGATTATAATTTGATACATATTTGATACATTGTATATATATAATTATTAATTCGATACACAGTAATTATATAATCTCAAATTCGATACACAGCATTCATATACTCTTAATTCAACACACAGTATTTATATAATTCCAATTCAATACGCTGTATTCATATGATTATAATTTGATACATTGTATTTATATACTTATTAATTCAATACACAGTAATTATATAATCTCAAATTTGATACACAGCATTCACATACTTTTAATTCGACACACAGTATTTATATAAATTGAAATTTGATACACAATCTTAGCTTATGCCGTACAACTTGTGAATAATTTGGTGAAACTTAATTTTAGTCGAAATATACAGTCTTAGCAATCTAGTGTAACTTACGTTTTACTTAGATACTCGGTATTTATATAATTTTTAATTCGATACACAGTAATTATATGATTTCAAATTTGATACACAGCATTCATATACTCTTAATTCGACACACAGGATTTATATAAATTGAAATTTTATACACAGCATTCATAAACTCTTAATTCGACACACAGGATTTATATAAATTGAAATTTTATACACAGCATTCATAAACTCTTAATTCGACACACAGGATTTATATAAATTGAAATTTTATACACAGCATTCATAAACTCTTAATTCGACACACAATATTTATATAATTTTAATAAAATCCCCTATGCGCCACACAGCACCCCTATTATCACTAAACTTCCATTTAGGTTGCGGTGATATATTGGTGGGACCTTGGTGTACCGTTGTAACTGTATCTTCAACAATTTACCCGAACAAAAGGTTCAAAATGTAGCCGTGGTAATCCCCAGATCTTTTACTCGGGGCAGCCGTAGATACTATTTGCGGACACGGTTGTAATTTTACCTTGAACAATTTAACAGCGCTAAAGGTCGGTATTACCGCGGTATTCACTAACTCTATTGACTTCGGTTAGAAATAGTATTTATTTTTACTGACGCGGTCGTAATTTCGTCTTGAAAAGCTTACAGCGCACAAGGGTTGTTGCCACCGGGAATCTCTAATCAGACTCAATTAGTTTATCGAAGCGACAGAATACCTCGTACTCCATCATCGCTTCGATGCCCATATTTGGTCATTTTAACTTTTCGAGCTCCTCGGGATTTACTCTCGCTACCAAAACATATTACATCCCTTGGTGTGGGTAACCGCATTGTACCCCTGCCTGTGTGTATTTTTTATTATTATTCGCACGGGGGTGAGCGCCATTGCGTGTGTTTACTCGTTGTACCATATTATGTGTAGGGACGTTCATATTGCTTATACGTGCAATGTGATGCTGCTACATGGGCATGCGTTATATCTCACGTATTTGTATTTGTTGAGATGTGTCCTTTTAAGGGCATGCGTTGTAGGTTTCGTCGGTTTTCGCGCCTTCTGGTAATTCCAGGAATTAGTCGCAGGCTTGCGCAACCGCATTATGTTTTTCTTGGTTGTTCTGCCACATCCGATCGTTGGTTGATGTTTTTACCAGATCGATGTGCAGGTGTCCCATGCTCTCCTCTGCTATTTAGTTTCTTACCATTGGTGCTACGTTGTGCTTGGTCATCATGACATGATTTTCGTGATTTATGCATTTCTACTTTTAGGAAGATGCCTGTATTGCACAAACGCTTGTATCAGCGGCTTGTGGTTATTTACATGCTAATGCAGGTAAGTATTCGATTTTCTGGCGCCGACTGCCTGCGAAAAGAGGTTACCTGGTGGTAAGTAGGCAGGTGGGTAGTGGCGTTCGCGCTAACCGCCACACCCATACGATTGCTAGTAACTCTTTTTCATTTGTGGAGTAGTTCTCTTTTGATAGGATCTCTGTTATTATATTGGTTATAGTTGTTATTTCTATAGGGATTTCCATGGTGATTATTCCTGAAGGGGTTAAATCTTGCACGTGTTGAAAGATCTACGTCCATGGGCTCTGCCGCTTGGCGATATCCCATTTGAATGTTAGGTCGATATCTTGGAGCTTCGTAATTCTGAGGTTGGTATCTACTCTGTTGTCTTGGAGGATGGTACGTCGTCTGTTGAGCCATTTGTGGTCGTAGGTTGAGACTTCTCCGTAAATGATATCCTTCGCTATCGTGTGCCACTGTGTCTGCTAAAGCTAAGGCACTTTCTAAATCCTTTGGCAAATGCGTATATAACGTATTTTTCGTATAATCATCATTCAACCCGCTTATGAATGCACGTACACCTTTTTCCATCGCTTCTCTAGAGCGTGTCTCTGTATGGATGTCATTGCTAGTTTCTATTTTACTTAACACAAGATTTAGGGCTCTATTCATTTCTTCGTGGTATTGGCTCAATGTTAGTTTCCCTTGCCTAATTTTTAATAAATTATCTTCTAAAAGATATAGCGGTCTTCGATCTCCATAAATATAATCTAGTCTATTCATGATTGCCTCATAATTAAATATTGTATTATGGGCTGCTAGCATGTTTGCTGCTGCACCCGTTATCTTTGTCTTGACAATAGATAGGCAATTGTAGTAAATTTCCGTACCCTTGAATTTTTCTATACCTTTCATAAATATATCTACGTTATTTCTCCATGCTCTATAATCTTCTGCTGAACCATTGAATGTAGGTAGAGATTTAAATATATCTTTATCTATTTGATTGGCATTCTGGAGATTTATGGTTTCGGGTTTTAATTCTTTAATGGTAAAGGCTTCTATTCTAGGTCCTGTATTTTCTAATTTTTCTAATTTTTGTTTTAAAAAATTGTTGTCAATATTTACCCTTTGGAATTCGTTGATTACCTGGTTGAGTTTGGCTTCCAGTTGTGCGATATTGGATGTGGTTGCCATATCTGCTACTGTTGCTGTCGGTACGTTGTGTTTAAAACCTGGTTCTTCTTCTGATCCGCTTTCGCTGTTGTCCTCCTTTGGGTACGGGTTCTGTAATCTGGTTCTCTTCTTGGTCTTGTCTATTTTCATTTACACTAGATTTTTTTTATCCTCTCTTGGCTTGATGTATTTGTTACGATGTATCTTATTAAACACTGAATATGTATTGGTCGTCTCTGGGATTGATGTATCTATTAGTTTGAATCTGGAACACTGAATTTATATTGGTCGTCTCTTGGATCGATGTATCTAATAGTTTAAGTCTGGAACACTGAATGAATATTGATCGTCTCTTGGATTGATGTATCTATTAGTTTGTGTTTTTCTGCTTTCCTTCGTCAGAGGTGGTCATCTCAATCTGGATACGTTTTGGCTTTACGTTCCTTTCGAATGGGGATGGTCCTTTGTCCGTTGGATTGTGTTGTTTCTTCTTTAAGATCTAACACTTTTGTGGTTTCACCTTTGCTTCGGTTTACTTCCACTTTAAGTTGGTCCACAGGGTGTAAAAACGTTAGAAGTATAATACACTCCTGGCAGGATCGCCAATTATGATTCCACGACTCAAGATTTCTAAAAAAATATATTTTTATTTTTCTTAAGTCTTACACACTAGTTAACACGTTTCTTAAAGTATGTTATCGTAATGCGGAGTAATCGGGAATGATGCTGCTGGTTCAGTATTCTCTATTTATATTGATATTCTTATCTCCTTATTTCGTTGGTGCTGTCTCTGGTAGTTTTCCTATAAAGCATCTGTGTGTCTTATCAGTAATGGTTTTCCTTTGTTCGGATGGATTTATATATGATGCTACTGATGAGATCATCGGTTGATGTTCTTGGGAATTTTCCTAGGAGATTATACATTGTTCTGCTGCGGTATTTGAATATGAGTCATAATATGATATGATAGCTATTTGAGATATGTATAGCCATGTTGGTTATGACTAATGTGATTTGTTAACTATGGTTCTTAACTATGACTGTTAACTCGCACACATAGGGTATTTGAATAATAAGCCCCGAAAATTAGTTCATTGGACGAGTTTATTGCTCTCGTAATATGTCCTCTGATTAATTTGATTATAAAATTATCCACCCTATTTATGTATCATCATCATCAACGGCGCGGGAACCGGTCTTGCCCTTATTTAGCAAGTCCTGAGGCTTGTTAAATTTTCCATAATGATTTGCTTTTTTTTTTTTTTTTGGGCAAGGTCATTAGTCTTGCGCCGGAGGCTCCCTGACGGGGAATCGAACCCCGGTCTCCCGTGTGACAGGCGGGTATATTAACTACTATACTATCGAGGAGCCCCCTATTTATGTATGCTTCATTATGTAAAGTCTTATTTGAATAGTACTTTTTATAGTTCGATTCCGGTGTCCAATATAATCTGAGACAACTTCTGAGACAACTTCTGAGACACTTCCATACCATACTGGACAACCATATATGAGCTTTGGCCTGATTAGCGTCATGTAGCATATTACTTTTACCCTACTGTCAAATTGGCTACTGGGAAATACCCTCCTTGTCATAGCAAAAGTTTTCCTAGCTTTGGCCAAAGCAGCCTCTACATGTCTGTTGAAATACAGATATTGTCTAGCGAGATGCCAAGGTATTTAACTAAACTCTTGGTTTCCAGCTCATCTCCATGCGGTCCCACGATAACTAACTTTCGCCAGTTTTTCCTTGTGGCGTTCGTGGCTTTATATAATGGGGTTATAAATATGATGGCTTCACATTTCTGGAAGTTGATCTTAAGTTTCCAGTCGTCGCAATAGCGCTGCACGTTGTTTAAATCTCGCTGTATTAAACTATTTATGATCTCAACTTTTGGAGCTGTTCTATAAATTATGAGATCGTCTGCGTACACAATAGCCTGCGGTAGTGCATCTAATAAGTCGCTAATGTAAATGTTAAAAACAATCGGAGAGAGTACCGCATCCTGTTGCAAGCCATTCTTGATATTATACGTTTTATTAGAGGTCACATTACCACTTTTGACCACGAACCTCCTGTCCTTTAAAATATCGTAAAATCCATATAGTAAGCGCGTATTTATGCCATATCTGACCACTTTTTAATATAACCCTTCGATCCAGGCGGTATCAACGGCTTTTTCCAAGTCGATCAGACAGGTACCTGTGCATTGGTTCCTACATTTATTCCATTGTATGTCGGAGACCAGTTTAGCTGCGGCGTGTGTGGATTCATGACCCGTCTTAAAGTCAAACTGGTTATTCGTGTGCGAACGATACAGGCTGGCAGCATCCGGAACCTGCGCACCTCTCCAATATATATTACTTTATGATGGATTCCTTTTCTCATAAAGATTAATTTTATATGTTAAACTCCACGAGTTATAACACTGTAAACTTTGCGCAGATTCGATTTGGAAAATGACCAATTCACCATAACGTAGAAATTATTCACAATTGGTTTTTATATTAAATTAAATCATTTTTTCACAATGCGTAACACATCGTCCGTGTAAATGAGATGTTCATAATTGAAAAACTCAACACTATCCTCAAAGAGCAAGGGTACCGATGTCATCCAAGACCAACGATCGACTGTTCTCAACGACCCCTTTTTGATTTTCATTCGCCTCAATGTGACAATTCTGCTTCTCGACAGATCCACTGAGATGAAAGTGGGCCTCATTGCTGATGATCATTTTGCGCGAAAAGGTTCGATTCAGTCTAGCCATCTCGTGCAGCCATTAAAACCATCTTACACAAGGTAAACAATTGGAGGTTTGCTCGTTGTCCGCCAAGAAGAAATTAAAGTTCAATTTATTTACATCTTTGAAAAAAAAATGTATTTTAACTGTTATACAACTTTTACACCACCCACTTTGCACATCACACACGCTTTACGCCCCACTTGAAATAAAACACTCTTTTGTGTTTTATAATTAAAACTAATCTCTAATGTTATGATATTTAACACCACACACTTATTACACATTTGATCAAAAACATTCTTTGTTTTATTTTTATTAATTATTTAATTAAAACTAAATTTTATTTAAAAATTACACTTGGATTTTTGCGCTAAAACGCTCTTCACAGTATCTGAACAAATGATATTTTTAACACCACTTGAAGACCATCTCGGTCAAAAGTCCCGAACCAACGAACTCCTCAACTCACCGTCCCAGTCGAATGTCAAAAACGAACTCCCTGTCTGACCGTCTTGGCCAACATCTCGAAAACCCTGCGTCTCTATTTTTTTTTCATTTTTTTTTTCCATTGTATGTAAATCTTTTGTTTCCGCCTGAAGATAACAGGATCTCTCTTTTTCTCCGCCTGCTGTTTTCTTTAGCCGAATGTGCAAGGATCTCTTCCGTGGGAAATCGATAGGAAACACAAAGAAAAAATTAATAGCGCCTAGGCGACCGTGCAGTTCGTTTTATTGCCTGTTGTTTGTTTTAACTTGGTTTTGTTAAAACGGAAACCCACGCTGGTTGTGTTTATGGTTTTAGGTAACCATTTTTCTAAGGGATCATAAAATTGCTGACGCGCATTTTATAACTCTCAACGATTTCGTTTGAAGAAAGGCAACTGGTCCGCACATTTGTCTCTTAGGGAATTTTTGTGGCGAACCTTTGATTCGATTACCCTGTCTAAGTTTTTTAATGTGAGAAAATTGAACATTTAGTCTAATTTGCTTGAAGTTGAATTGATTAGCGCAAATTGAACGTTTAGTTCGATTTGTTTTGTATTAATTGGTGTGGGCCATTTGATGAATGGGGTAATGCTCTGGCTTGGGTAGTGTCTCATCCTTTAAGTCGATGTTTTTGGCGTGTATCGCCATTAGTGGATGGGTGGTCATGGCCGTGACAAACAATATTAACAAACAATCGCCCCCAGCGAGTGGCCCAAGTCACCTGACTCATTTTCTGCCACCAATTACGGGTAAACCAAGACCACCTGAATTTCTCGAAAATTATAAATACTTGGCGTGGCTTTGCTTTCCAATTCTCTATAGGTCTATATGTGGCGTTTCTAACAGATACACACTACCAATAGTGAAGAACAACAACACCAAAAGTACATCTATTAAAGCTGTATCATCATAATCGGCACTACAGCCGGGCGCCGGTCTTGGCCTTATTTAGCAAGTCCTGAGGCTTCTTAAATTTTCCATAATGATTTGTTTTTTTTTCGGGCAAGGTCATTAGTCTTGCGCTAGGGGCTCCCCGACAGGGAATCGAACCTCGGTCTTCCGCGTGACAGGCGGGTATACTAACCACTATACTATCGAGGAGCCGTATACCATAGTAATAATAGAGCATTTCGACATCAGTCGAATATACTTAGAAATCGAATTCGTACACGCGGCAATGGCCTGATGCGTTGAGCTTGGGTTTTAGTGATTTTATTCGTGGTAACGTCGGTTTGAATCAGACGCTCTTCACTATCGTCGCAAACGCTATATATATGGAAAGTGTCTTCCGCTATTTGAAGACACTTTACGTCTTTAACGGCAGTTTGATTTGAAGCGGCCACAAGCAGACTTCCGTTCCTGTATCAAATAGACAACGTGCAGGTTCGTCACAGTCTTTAACAAAGTGATCTATGCAAGATTCAATTTTTGGACAAGATAACATATCGTTGTGCTCAGATGCTCAGCAGCACTTAAACGCACAGTAGTGATATTCTCGAAGTTACTGGCCGGACGATGGCATTTTTTTTGGAACTACTTTCACACTTTACTATGTTGCAAATTATAAGCTCGATAGGGGGATACCGATCGGAAAAATCACGTAACGGTTCCGCCAAACCCCACGGTGCGCTTTCCTGAAAAACCCCCATAACTTACACTCAATCTCCTAACTTCTCTAATGGAATCGCATTAGCATCTTAAATGCTTCACGCATCAAATAGATACAATTTATATAACCTAAAAGTACCTGTAAGAGAATTCTTACCTGCATTCATTTATTTGAATTCAAAATCCCTATTAAGAATTCTGTTCCAAACAGCATATCCCTGGAAAAGAAAACTGATCGGTTCACATATCATGTAACCATCCCAGCCAGGGATAATTATCATTGCGTCGCCTATTCTTAGCCTCATTCATGTGTACAACAAATCCTCTTTCATACACGTTAGCTGGCGACCTACACCCAAGGGACCAAAGCAAATATACGCATCTCGCATCTTAAACCATAAATTAAATCATACAGCATAGGCAAATGCAAATAGGTATGGTATGCTTACCCTTGGCAGCGATGCTATGAACACCAATTCCCTGTGAATACGCTAAAACCAATTAGCACCATGTGCATGGGAATTGCGGCTATCGTTACAGCTGCAATGCATAGCTTAGACAATGATCTACCCGATCCCCTTGTCTTCTTATATTTCGGGATCTGCTTTTCATCAGCAGCGACAAGAGCAAACAGAAAACCAATTATCATCCAAGGAGATTCGGTTTGTTTGCTTTACCGAATTAGCATCCCATGAATACACTCTATGCCCTTTTCTCTGTTTAGATTCTTTCCCATTGCTTTGATCCATAAAATAACCAGTGTACACACATACATGTGTACTGTGGCGATCTTCTCTATGAGATCTGTTTGGTTACCCCAAAGAGAGACTTTACATCTACCTCGGAGCAGGAAATGCGTCTTTAATTTAAGGGAGCCAGTTTCACTGGCTGAATTTCTTTTAACAACGATTGAATATCGTCGAGTCCTATTACATTCGCCGACCGAGCAGGTCGTGTGTCACTCCCGAGGATGCGTATATACCTTACTTCATAATTAGTAGTTTTTACCAAGTCGTGTGGCAGTGCGTTGTGTTAACCGAGCGCAATATTATAAACTCTTTGTAATCGTAACAAAAGTAATTAGTCAAGTGAGATCTCATGAACTCTTTGTAATCGTAACAAATGTAATATAAATATAGTTTGTTTCCAATAAAATAAACCAAAATAAAAACAGTGCGTTCTTTTCCTGTGTGCCAGTTTCCACCAGTGTGTTGCATCCTACTTTTCCTTTCTGGGCGTTCTATTGTTTGTCATTGTTTTTGGTGATCGTGATTGTTATTTTCGGCGGACCTTCTAACAGCTGCGAAATTGTATCGGTGGAACAAAATATGATGGTGGAAGAAGGGAATCTCGTGCCCTTGTTAGGTACATATGTTACTTCTTCGCCACACATCCATTTTCGTAAAATTGTAAGGCTTTGCTCGAAGATGTATTGCTCCATGATACAATTTGCCATTGATTCAACCTCACAAAAATCAACAAAAATGAATAGCGTTTGATGGGTCAATTTGCATTATATATCTCTGATGTGAACATCATTTTATAAATTACAATATATTTCCCATGAATCAGACTAAAGAAAATCCGTGATGTCTCCTTATTTCACTTAGCATTTCATGGTTTAACAGGATCGACAATCTGGTATATTTCGGAAACCGGTTCGTATGGTATTTCTTGCAATGTAGCCTGCTGTTTGCTCAATCTCCGATGTCAATAGCTTCAATTAGCTCAGAACATCCTCAAACATTTCTAGAGCAAATATTCGTTTGAACTAACTAATTGAACAACTCAGTAGCACCCCAGGAATGTGGTAAGAGAACTGTCGTACCTATTATATCATGAAATGTTTTCTTAAGAACCATAATATAATTACCATACCTAATGACATCAGATTAACCTTCTTCTCTTTTGTAATACAATATCGCCGTAAATTAAATTAAAAACACTCACAATTTCCTTATTTCGATCTCATTTCCTTCATTTCTGTTCTCGTTATTACTTCACCCTTTCCCACCAGTGTCGTGCCTTCCCGAACTGTAAGGATGTTTATAATCCTGTGAGAGCTTAAGAAGTATGACAAAAACATCTAGTTATACTCTGTTTCCACAAGGTCAAAAGCAGCCCTTGAAAGGCTGTTGTTCAAGATCCTTCAAGGTACAAGGAGTTTCACTGACCTACAATCCGAGTTGCCGCTCCTTTCCACCAACTGGCATCATAGCGTAAGTCACCGTCCAAATACAGTAAGTCACAGTTAGTAGGACCAAGACGAAAATAAAATCCTTCACAAACAAGACCACCAGTTACACACGATGCCCAAGTCCAACCGTATAAATATTCAGTTGATCCTTCTTAAATATTATTATATTTCCCAAAAGTTGAAACTTGTAATTGTCCTTATAACAAGCTACAAAATGCATGAAGGGAAACATTAGTTTTGACAAACTAATGAATTAATTATTTACTGTAGAACAATTGCATAATTAAAGTGCGCAACAACAACAGTAGTCAGGTCAAGGAAATTTATTCATTACACGAGTATTATACAAACTAAAAACACGAATCCGAGCGCATCTTCAAAAACCTGTTGTTCTTGTTACTTGTGATAATAAAATCGGATCCAGTTGAGGGCGTTATTTTACTTACAAGAACTCTTCTTATGGTAGAGATTTCTTTTCGGATGGTCGAGATTTTGGAGGAGATACGAGTAATCTGGGCCAGCACAAGATACTTCCGGTGACCATCAATTTATTTACTGGCATTTCAATTTTTTCGGACAATTTTCATTTTTAAATAACACTTCAGTTGAGTTGGCAATGATAAAATTCCTAGCCTGACAATTTACATATAGTCAAAATGAATTTTTTTGGACGGTGATTATATGCATTCAGAGAGAATAAATTTACAAGCTTGTTACAAAACTCACCAAGATTGGTGCTTCAAATAAAGGGAAAAAAAGTACTTTACAATAACGCGCGCACAACGGGCGATTTTGAAGCACCCTTAAATGTCAGAACACAACGGAAGGAAAGGAAGTGGATAAGGAAAGGAGGTATCGATGTATATTGGCCTTAAATGCCTTGACATTACAGCGACAAGAAGACACATATTTAGGTAGAGCATTCCACATTCGTGTATTTCGGCTAAAGAATGATTCTCTATGTTTATTTGTGCGCCTGAATTTGACTTTCAACGTGAACTGATGCGCATTCACTCATTGATGGGTATCGCGAGAAAATATCTGAGGAGGAGGAACACATTCAGCAAGTTCATTTGAGCAACGACCGTGGTAATAAAAATATAAAATAGACAGGCATTCTAAAATTGATGGGTATTGCGAGAAAATATTTGATAATATCTATAGAGAAGAGAGAGGCACGGTACTTTAAAAGTTGGGTCTTCAAAAAGTTTCACTGCTCGTTTTTGCATCCCATCGAGCACATGTAGAGCAATTTTGGATGCACCTGATCAAATATCGTAAACACGGCGAATGAGGTGCCTTCACGAGAGGAAGTCGCAAACTGGAGGAGGCTTTTAAATCGTTTAAGCGCCTCCAAAGAATGCATCGAGGAGATGGACCCGGACCTGAAGATCGACAAGTAGAACGCGAACGAGCAGCCTTTGAGTAACGATATTTTTCGCTACAAGATAGTCTCACTCAGCGGTTAAAAATATCAGCAGGCACAGGCGCCATCGCATTGGATGTTTCAGAAGATACCCTGGGACCGGCAACTAGTTTCACGTTAACAGCGGAGCAACCAGGAATGGAAAGATTGATTAATACGCTTAACAATGATGAACACCTTGGTGGAATAGCTAGTTAGCCGGTCAGCGAACTTAACTGCATCGGATTCAATGGGTGGAATGGTATGCAGACCAATCAAGCTAAGGAACATCGACGAGCCTACCTTCAATGGTGACTATTAACAATGGGTACTGTTCCGGGATATATAAAAACCGCTCATCCACGATGACCCCCAATTATCAGCGGTCGAGAAATTTCAATTTTTCCTGACTTCCTTGACCGCGGACCCATTGTTATTGGTTCACAATGTTCGAATCACGGGGGCAAACTATCAGAGGGCTTGGGCCGCAGTAGTCTCACGGTACGACAAAAAGAAGATCATCGTGGAGTTGCATCTCCAATCACTCATGTCGATTCCAGCCACACATACATCTACTCCGAAATTCCATAGATTTTTCAACGGCCTTTTCGAGCAGGATCGGGTTTTGCTAGGTTTGAGCTGCCAGTGGAGCACTGGTTGGTTTTCACTACAGTCGAGAAGCTAGTGAGTGGGCCGCTTCAGTTGTGGATTCGCGAAACCAGCAGGAACGAAATGCCGTCACTCAGAGAGCTGACCGAAATCCTGGAAGCTCGACTTACCGAACTAGAGAGCATGCCCACAACGAAAAACAGTTCCAGTGGTCACTTCGCTCGGGACAGAACTATAACAGCCAGCCCACTCAAGAAAACATATTCGGCAATCACATCACCAGTGTCGGCTAAGTGTCCCAAATGCGCGCATTCAAGACCAAAATACATACGATACCCCATTTCCTTATCAATTTTCTCTCGGTTCGCTCGCATTGTGCTCTGACATTTAGGGGTGATTCAAACAGCCCTTTTGTACCCGCGTTTGTGGAAAAAAAATTGGTTTCGACCAATCTAAAAGTGAGGGTTGTATTTCAGACTCTAATTCATTGGATGTTTTTTTTTTTTGTTGCTTTTTATTACGGACTACAATAAAAAATAAGTAAGCTGTGAAAGATAAATAACATCATTTAATTTTAAAAAATAAAAAGGAAAAAAACAGAACGAAAAAATATGGTTTCAGATCAGAAAGATAACTGCTTAATTTACGATTGGTATTGATCATCTTAAGGGGGAATTCTGGTCTAGACGCACGAATTTAACGCAATTTTTGAGTGCTGTAAAAAAAAACGGTCAATATTTTTTCTATACTATATACGCGACCATACCACTGGTTCTACTGAACCGATTCATCTCAAATTTAGTATATGTCTTCTTTATAGGCTTTTCTATTGCATGAACTATCCTCATCCCCAAATTTCAATGTTAACTATTTTTTAAAAATTCGAAAAACTAAAAAAAAGTGGTACAAAAATAAATCTCTTTTTCAAGTTTTTTTCAAGGTCAAACGATAAAGGCATTTCTGTAAATTAATAATCTTTTTTTTTTCAGATTGCTAGGAGGGTTGAATCGTGGGTATGGTCGCGTGCCCACTTTTTGAGATCCCCCACTTCAACACCTGCTAACTTTTTGAATTTTGAATTTTTTACTTTAAATTTTTGTTACTGTATTCTTGAAATATTAATAAACATCCTATAAAAAAATTAATAGAAAAAATATTGACTGTTTTTTTTTACAGCACTCAAAAATTGCGTTAAATTCGTGCGTCTAGACCAGAATTCCCCCTTAAGATGATCAATACCAATCGTAAATTAAGCAGTTATCTTTCTGATCTGAAACCATATTTTTTCATTCTGTTTTTTTCCTTTTTATTTTTTAAAATTAAATGATGTTATTTATCTTTCACAGATTTTTTACTGTATTCCCGAAATATTAATAAACATCTTATAAAAAATGAATAGTATAAATATGGATTACTTTTTTTTACAGCGCTTCAAAAATTGCGTTAAATTCGTGCTTCTAGACCAGAATACCCCATTAAAGACACATAAAGGTCGGTCAAAAAGGTTATTGAACTGGATCAGAGCATCGATGACAAATCCTGACCACAACGTCTAAGCTATTGCTTGATAAAATTCTGTTTTTACTAGTTTTCACGTGAGCATTTAAGATTTGAGTGTTTATTAAAAGGCATTCCTGCTATCATCGAAAAGAAATTCTTCAAATAATAGTTGCTAGTGGTCATAAATAAGCCCGACGCGGCTATGATAACATAGTGAAATCTTTAGAACTTTAGAGCCCATCTGTAGTCCCTACCAAGTATGTAATCACGCAGTCATTTCTGAATTTAAAGTTTACTATGCAAAACAACCACTTTGAACTCGCAGTGAGAAATGCGACATTGAAATCATTTTTTTAAAATTGTTTACACAGTTTCTCAGAAGTGAAAGTTACGATAACAGAACATGTTTTGTAATTAACTCAAGTAGCCGCTTAGGAATAACTACCAGGACAGTTTGATAAGACTTTTTGAATTCCCCACGCAGTAACTTTAAATGCAATACTGCTCCCGTGAACTACGAGGGTTGCCTCTTATGTTTCGGGATTTGGCAACCCTAGTGTTGCAATCCGGCAATTGACAGCTCTGTCGTAAAGTTGGACATTTTTGAGGCTATACGCACTCAGAACGTTTTGACATACGAGCGCTATTTGTGTTGTTTACAGTAACTTAAAAGATTTATCTCGGCCCAAAAATGGATTTAAATCGTCAACATTTTCGTGCGATTATTTTTTACAACTTTCGGCGTGTATTAACTCAGCAACAGTGCATGGATGAACTTAATTCAATTTTTGGCGATGAAGCTCCATCAAGGACCAGTGTTTATCGATGGTATGGTGAATTCAATCGTGGTCGTAGTTCACTCCAAGATGAATTTCGTGAAGGTCGTCCAAAATCAGTTTTTGTTCCGAAAACCATTGATGCTGTGCGCGAACTGATATTGGAAGATCGTCATGTGACCTATCGTGAGATTGAGGCAACCTTAGGCGTTAGTGGGCCCAGCATACATTCAATATTGCATAAACATTTGACTGTCAAAAAAATTTGTTCGCGTTGGATCCCACACAATTTGTCAATCGCCCAAAAAAAAGGCTCGTGTCAATTGGTCGAAAGAAATGCTCAAAAAATACGGCCGCGGTGCTTCGAAACACGTCTATGACATCGTGACAGGTGATGAATCATGGATTTACGCGTATGAGCCCGAAAGTAAATAGCAGTCGACTGTCTGGGTGTTTCAAGATGAGCCAAATCCAACAAAAGTTGTTGGACATGTCGCAACCGTACCACTAGAAAAACGCAGAACAGTCAATTGTGAGTGGAACACAACCATTTGTTTGCCAGTTGTCTTCCAAGAAATCAGGAAAACCAACCGCCGAAGACGGATCACTCTTCACCACGACAATGCGAGCTCTCACACATCGGCTGCGACAACTGCATTTTTGAGCACCCAAAACATCGATTTGATGGGTCATCCGCCGTATAGTCCTGACTTGGCAACGAAAGACTTCTTTTTATTCCCGTACATAAAAAACAAACTGAGAGGTCAACGTTTTTCGACACCTGAAGAAGCGGTTGCTGCATTCAGAATGCATGTGTTGAAGATACCTCAATCAGAGTGGCAAAAGTGCTTCGACAATTGGTTCAAACGCATGCAAAAGTGTATAGATCTTCATGGGGAATATTTTGAAAAACAATAAAGTGATTTTCGATGATCAATATTTGTTTTTGTTCTCTAATCCCGAAATATAAAAGGCAACCCTCGTAGCATCTATAAATAGACTAATGTCAAATTTTGAGTTTGACAACCATTGAAAGTAAACAGCCTCATGAATTTCAAGGAAAACGGAAATAAGTAAATTTCATGTGCTGATTAAAATCAAAAGCAAATCTATAAATTGGGCTACGAACTACTACTCCATCCAGCACGTTCTCCAGATTTAACCCTCTGCAACTATTTCCTGTTTTCAAGACTGGGCGGTAAGAGATTTAGGTCGAATTGCCTGTTTGAGGTCCTTGAGGAAACCTATTATTTGCAAGGAAAAAAAAATTGGAAAAACGCTGGAATAAATGTAAGTAAAGGAGAAGTAAAATGCTTATTTGCCGAAAAAAAATATATTTTATTCAACAAGTCACTGACTTATCAAACTATTCTCGTATAATAACACTCCAATAATGAGTGTAACACTGTATTGCAACTATCAAGACATCAGAGGGTTCATCCCTATTTACAAATCAATAACAACTTGAATTCGTACGAATTTCGACATGAACAGAAAAGTAAGATGTGGATGAGACCTCTGCAGATCGTCCACTAGATAAATTGGTAAACGAGAGCGCAGGATTCGTATGCAAATTCCATAAAACTCATAGACCCTAACGTGCGTGACTCAGATACTAAATTACAATCTTCTTTGCCTATTCAGGGAGCTACTTACTTTTATCGGAGTTAGCCAATATCCTAAAATCAATTTAAAATTTTCTTGAACAAAGTTGATAAGAACTTTTTAATACCATTTAATGGCTTTCTTTATCTTGAGATAATTCGCCATTTCGTTTTCTGGTCAGCATTTCAAGGTTATTCTGAATGGAAAGTTGGCAACGCTCAGTGAACCACAGTTATAATCACAGGCCAAAACACATTCAATTAAGTAATGTGATTGCATAATCAGATTGAAGACAATTCTGGAACCGAACTCTCTTATTTTCCCCACTGTTTGTAGTTAACACCTTGGAGTCAACATATCGAATCGATCTATGTCCTGTCACACAATAAGACGACGGTGTGGAAGAGAATAGATGACTCCTACTGCTTATTGCTCTGTTGACTTGCATGTTTTCTGTGTATCAAAAATTCCATTTCCGCTTAATCAAAGTGTCAGATGCAAGGGTATATCTATACTTCCGCCACGCCGCTGTACACACATGTGCCCTAACATTTCTCAGTTCACCTCCCTAAAATAGAATAAAATGCCAGAAAAATTACAAAGGTGTCAACATTCGTCGTCGCTTGAATTACAGAAGGGTACAGTGCAGGACTTTTGGATACATACTTTCCGGTCGCTGATTTCATTGGCATATGGTTTCTGTGGATGGGACATACCAATACGTAATATCAAGGACTCACGTCGGCATCAAGGACCGTTTCTCCTTTATATATAGGTATACCAAAGCTCACGTTACCTTGATATACTGATAAACGGACTGTGATATGGTTATGGAGAAAATTACTGAAGAGTTTTCCGCTTAATGGTTCTGCCCGATAAGTATCACTGGTAAATTGCATTTAATAATTTCAAACTCTCGCCACCCGACATTGACTTTGGTGTTCTCCATTCAAGTCAAAGTTTATACAAATGAATACAAAAAGACCAACAATACCGGTCAACGATGATGGCATTACCCTTAAGCATTCATTTAGGGTTTTATAAGAGCTGACGGCCAAACCCATTAGCTGGAGGACAAAAGACAATTAACAATGTACAGTGCTTTTCCGTCGCCTCAACGTCGTGCTGCTTTTCGTTCCTTTTCCCTTTGATTATTCATGGCACGAGAACGAAGGAGAGTGCTTTTGGAGATTGGGACCAGTTAAATCACTGCTACAGCAACCTTTCTGATTAACTAACTGGATTGTCAGGTTAACAATACATGTGTATATAATTCTGATAATCTCGACCTAACGACCGTCCGGTGACGGAAAGTTCCTAAACCAATTAGACTTATACAGTGATCCGGTGTCAATTCCACGATGCTACAATTCAAAGGTTTCAACGCAAATGTCAGTAAGTTTGCCAATTTATATCGAGGGCACAAGAAAGGTGTAAAGCAAGTATAATTTAGAAGACGCAGTGTGAGCAGAAGGTGAAGCAAAACAATTCAACCTTCACCTCCAAATGTTCTTTCTTATTTTGTTTGCATTCCCGGTACGCGATTGCCAATCACATCCCGTTTCGAAATATGGTAATGGATCCTTTTTACTCTCGATAACTTGGGCACCCGCCACTGATACTTACACAAACTCGCACACATACATTGCTCTCACCAGAAATACAGCAAAATAAATCAAGCGGGCATTGTCTACTAGCAAACACCTGCACTTGAAAGACAACAATATACTTGTCGGCTCTGCTTCGCAGCTCCCGCGAATTGTCCACTATGCGCACAGCGAACTTTTCCCATTTTTCCTAACCCACAATCGATTTCCCTCCTGTCTGAATATGCAAATTATTTTATTTTCAATTTTCGACAGCTTCGAGATGTGAGTGTGCTGCGCGACAAAGGATTCCCTGTGTTCCATGGAATGGAAAAAGTTGGTCGGATGCGAATACAATTTAAAAGCTTGTAATTACAACTGACTGATATGAAAACGACTTCAAAAGATGCTGAACGAAGAAGGACTCGGTAGGCAAATGACTGTCATCGGTCATTGCAAAGTTTATGGGTGGACCTGTGGTGGGCAGTTTACTCCTCCATTCTGATGACACAGAGCTGACGGCCAAAAACACAAAGTGCCTGGACACTACGTGCCAGCAAGGAGGCTGATTCGAGACAAGATGACGGATTTGCATACATTTTCGTTTCTTTGATATCCCTCTGTCGGACTTTATGGCAACCAGACATCAGTGTTCTCTGATGGATGGGATTTTGATTGGCTAGGATTTTCGAAAGCCGTTATGACTGACTTAATCCTTTCTTTACTGTAAACCCTGTTTGCACTAATGTATGCATTACTCCTACTCGGTCTGTGATAATCTCTAATTATGACTGTGATTGTACAATCCGTTTCCAGAGCTTATCGCATTAAACTGAATTCAAAGATAGCTACAACTGTTTTGAAAAGCTGAGAAAGAACATGCGTCAGTAATCAAGGAAGTTAATAATGTAGTAACTTTATTAGATGTTCTTAATCTGCAGCTTATCAGGTTAAGGAGATTCTAAAAAATAACCACACTACAGGAGAAGAAACCTTTACATTGATTGAGAAAAAGTATTCGGCGTTTTCTAAAACTTAAATGTTGAAAGCATTATTTTTAATGTATACAAAAACTGTTTAATTTAGGTAAATACTGCCTTTTTCGAGAACCTTCTGCTAGAATCATTTGGTTGAGGTAAATTCATGACCTTAGTGAATAATCCGTATGCAATGTGTTAGCTTTTTATTTTGTGACAAGAAGAATTCATAAACTTATAAATCTTTTGTCTTATCTGGTGGAAGGGTATTCGAAAGATAAACACATCGTACTGTAGTGAGATGAAGTTACAGAGGTCTACCACTGATTGCCACTCGCACATTTTAAAAATGTCACCACAACCGCCGTCTCACAAGAATAAGTATCAACGCAAAATCATTAAAAAATCTGCCGAAGACGCAAGCTATGGACCCACGTACTTTGAAATGCAGTTATGGGCCTTCGCACTTTGAAATCGTAAAATAATAATAATCCGCCGCAAAGACATGAACGCCGACGCAGTATCTAATCTGTTATGGTCTCTCGTACGTTGAAATCAACCTCAAAGATATGTGTAGTGTAACAACATATCCACGAAATGACCATGAAGTATAATATCAAGTAAATCAATTTGACCTTGTCACAATTAGCAAGCTTCAGGTAACCAGCATTCGTTGCCGACAACAATTCAAGGTCGATTCTTTTCATTGAGTAAAAGAAACGAATTCCTCCGGTTACGATTTATAAAAATCAAAATGACAATCGTTTGTGAGCTTGCTGCTGGCAAATGATTCACAAATTAATTGGGTCAAAGCGTGTCGTTGTTTTTACACTATGCACCAAGCTGGTGATAGAGAATAGAATAGCATAATAATCATTTTTGTATTTTGAGTGAATTACGAATTAAGTGTAATGGCTTATGAAGCATAATTTGTATGAGTAGATTAAGAAATTTATGAATAATTGAGTGATTGATTGGGAGTATAAATACCCCAACAATTTCAATAATAAATCAATCTAATGCCTAAAACGTTTTTGATTCATACACTGTGGCGCTCTAGGCCATAAACTTTAAGCGGGCTGCGCTACATACAGCAACAATAGGGAAGTAGGTTTTAGACGGATCCTTCCTGCAATCGAATTAGTACATGTCGACGCTGCCATAACATTACATGGCGATCCTGCTTCACCACATATGAGAAGCGACGCAGAATCTAATCACAAATCATGGACTTTACCACACTCAGATAAAAGATAGAAACGACGCCAAGCTAATAGAATTATTCCACACGATAACGACGGAAGCGGGCGCCAACATTAATTATGGATTAAAGCAACGTATAAAGATGGTGGAGAGAATTCCATACGGTTAGTTTAAGCCTTGGGGCATCAATGTTAGCAGTAACTTTAAAATAAAATTTGTTAAATAAAGTTGGTCTTTTATTTTTGACACCCTCGCTAAATGACTCAATATTTCGCGCTAATGGGTCAGTTATGAGCCCAGCATGTTAAGCTTACTCTTTTAATTAACGAGCTGGAAGAACGTGTATTGGCGAGACTAGATCACATCAACAAAGGCAAAGAAGTGCAAATCATCGTTGTTGCTGCAATGAAAAAGAGAAAACCGAAACAACAAACGGCGCTTCCTCTAGCGACGCCTCAGTCTCTCCTTTAGTGGACTGTATTCCGGTGCTGGCCGGTCAAACGATGTTTTCTTAATTGGAGGGATTGTACCTCCAGAGCCGGACTCTTCTCTGGATTGGCGGGCGTTTGAGTCTTGCCCAGTACAAATCCTTAATCTACGCGACCAACGAAGAAGACAAGCCAATCGACCAAGGAAAATTTCAACAACGAAGCGAAAAAACAGGTTGCAATAATATCTAGGGAATACTTTGCTTATTTCCTATAGTTTATTTGCTGAATATTTTATTGTTTATTATTCTGTTCGATCTCTTTATTTCTGCTGGTCTTGAACAAGACCTTTTCATTAGGAGTTCCTTCGACGACTCCCGCTGCTCCAAAAAAAAAAAAAATTGTGGCAAAAAAAAAAAAAAAAAATTCTGCCGAGAAGGCCGAATTTAGCGAGATAAGGACATATGTGTCCTTCATCTTGTCTCTGACTTCTGGTCATCTTGCGATAACCAGAATCACCCCCATCCGTGAGGATGTTGGGCTCGGTCTCGCGATCTCTGAAAAGAAAAGAGAAAAGGGGGGGTATCCAAGGATAGTGTGGACAATGTTAGTCCGGGTGTTCTCTAACTACTTTTATAGAGGGATGGTGGGAAAGAAATCGTACAAGACCGGTAGGTCTTGGGTGCGGTAGTGAACGCAGATCAGGTCTTTGGCGTCTGATAATCTGCGCTTTGGTCGGTGTGTATGTTTGTGTTTGTGCCGTCTTGTACTGTGCGTTCGTGTGTGTGGTTTGTTAATAGTAGACCCTATGGGATGGGTCAGGAATCCTCTCTTATAGAGGGGAATGTTGTTGGGAAGGGTGCTTTCTTCAGTTTTGTACTGAAGAAGAAATTGTAGGGGTTTCATCCGAAGAGATCGAGAGAGAGAGAAGGGTTAAGAACGCAAGAGTCCCGTACAAGTAGGTTCTCGCTGTTCTGAATGTTTTCGAGGTACTTATATGCTAATTGAAGCAAGTACTCGTCGATAGGTGTAATGGAGGCGCCTTCGTATAGGTGAGAGTTGGGGTAATGACGACCGTCAGGCCTTCTAGAGTGATTGGTGCATCTTCTGAGGAGTTTCCTTTCGAAAACCCGAAGTCTTTCCATTTGGGCCGAAGATATGCAGGACCATATGGGAAAGGCGTACGATATTCCAGATCAGATTAGCTGCTTATAGCAGAGAAGCTTAACTTTGGTGTCAACTTTGTTCCTCCACTTCAAGATGTTGTGCAGTTGCTTAGACCGGCCGAGGCCCCTTTGGAGAATGTGGGTCACATGTTTGATGAAATTCATTTTTGGGGTATAAGTGACCCCAAGATATTTCATCTTGTCCTGTGGTCTAATCGTAGTATCTCCCATTTTTATTCGAATATTCTGTGAATATCGAGAAGCAGGTTGGGAGTGTTTACTACTCAGAATTATGGCTACTGCTTTGGATGGATTAAGTCGGATTTTCCATCGACTGTAATACTGATACAGTTCGTCCAAGTGACGGTTGAGTCGATTTGTTGCGAGGTTAGGGCCTTTGGTTGACGTGTACACCAGGACGTCATCCGCGTAGCATATCTGATTTACTCTCCCGTCCACAGGGCGGGGAATATCGGAGGTGTAAATATTGAATAAGATGGGACCTAGAAGGGAGCCCTGTGGTACGCCTGCAGCGGCGTGAAAAGTTCGGAAAAGCTTTCCATTCACTCTAACTTAGAAGGTTCTGTTTCGAACGAACTGGTAGATGATACTACATAGCGTTCTACTGAGGCCAGTATTTAGTAGTTTAAAAGCGAGACCTTCGATCCAAGTCGTATCAAAAGTTTTTTCAATGTCTAGGCTTACCGCAACGGTGGGTTCCTTATTAAAGAGCCGCACGCAGACGTGGTTTTGAAATAAATTGAGAGCCATAGTGGTGCTGTGCGCTCTTCGAAATCCGAATTGGAAATCAGGTGTTAAGTGCCTGGCACTGACAAAGTTATTTAGCTTCTCGTATATGAATTTTTCATATATTTTGCTGATGCAAGTGAGAAGCGAGATAGGGCGAAAGCTTGAGGGGTGATACGTTGGTTTCCCAACTTTTGCTATTGGACAAATAATAGCGTGCCTCCAAGCTTGAGGAAAGTACCCCATGTTGTAAGCATGGTTGAACAGAATGGAAAGCTTTATAAAGAATAAGGCAGAAAGCCTTCGCAACGAGTGGTATGACATGCTGTCGATACCAGGTGACTTCTTAGGGTGTCGAGATTTAACCAGACTCTGTAGGGTATTTGGTGTGATGTAACCGTGACCATTATCACGTGTGTCATCGAAGTATGCACTGTTAGTTGGGTTAAAGACAACAATTGGCTCGTTGAAGTCGTCCAGCTTACTGTGGACCTCTGAACTAACGATTGCATTAGTTTCCGGGTCGCCATCTTGGAGAGTGAGTTTGTGATTGTTTTCGAAGGTCTCTCCGATGATATTTGCTTTATTGGTGTCGTTATTGACAACAACACCATTGTGCATAATTGGCCCAGTGATGCGGGAAGTGCCACATATCTTTTTAACATTTTTATAAAAGTTCTGGTCCATCTGAATACCCTTCAGCTTGTCTTCCAATTGTCGGGTACGATTGTTTTGGATTCTCTGTTTTATCAGTGTACCAATATTGTGAATAATGGATCGCAATAATGACTCCCTTTGCGTAAAGCGGTGACGAAATCTCATTCTGCAGAGCTTTTTACGCTCCCGGATGAGACGAAGTAAGGTCGTCCTGGGGTATCTTATAGGTCTTTTCAAGTTTGTACTTCGGGACATTAGTCTCCGAAGTTTCAACTAGAATCTCGTGAAGTCGTTTTGCAGCGTTGTTTATCTCAACCGTCGTTAGGTACCTGTCAGTGGAAAGAGAGAATTGGTGGAGTTTATCGCTCAATGTAATATTGAAATTGTCCCAATTTATCCGCCCATAATCGGGTATGTATCTGATATGAGCCCGAGATGCTCGAATGAATGTGGTCACAGCGTTGTGGTCAGATACACCCGCTGAAACTTGAGGAGGAGTGATTTGTGGAAGTAAGTCTTTGGACACAATAAATATGTCCAGAATTGAGTTACCGTGGGTGCGACTATTTCGAAGTTGAGGCCATACATGTTTGCGGTGTACCATTGGTACAGTTTTGTGCCATTTGGGCAAGAGACAGAGTTGTTCCAGTGGGGATGTCTGGAGTTAAAATCGCCGCCTATGATGAAGGGTGTATGCCCCGAGGTCCTTATTAGTTTGCGATATCTTCGGGATTAATGGGGCCATTATTGGTTTTATGCGAGTGGTATACGGAGTATATATTCACTCTACCATTACTAGCCAGATGCAGTTCAACTCCAGACACTTCTATGGACTCTAGGTGTGGGAGGTCAATAGCTTCATGGCGAAGTCCGCTATTAACCAGTATCTCCTGCTGCTCCATCGAAAGTGCCCGCCTTATATAGGCCCGCAGTCGTCCCCTCCTTTGCTAGTTTCCTGGGAGCTGATTTTCTTAGTGGGGAGTGGCTTCGTAGTGGCTTCCCGGAATCGGTGCGCCGCTGATCGTCGTTTCCCTGGAAGTGGTATGTTAGCGCTTGCCTTGCCTTTCCTGGGAATTCGTGATCCATCGCCAACAATCGTCCTCACCGTGGAACTATCAACAACATAAATGTTGTTTAGAAGGTTAAGGTTTACGGGTACTCCAAAATCCCCTTTTGTGCGCGCATGTGTTAAAAAAAAAAAAAAAAAAAAAAAAAAACATCGCCACGTTATACTCGTATTCTGACATCCAGGAAAACCTTCAACCGTCTTATATTGGAGACTCCGTCAATAGATCCAACAATGTCACCAGGGCTAGTAAAACGTATTTGCGACAATCAATTTTTTTTTTTTTTATTAGACTTCTCTCGGTAGAGGCGAACCTACAGCGCCGAGCGAGTGCGCCGAGATGCCATCAAATAACTGTTGCAGTTCTTTTTGAACAGTTGCAGGTTGTAACGCCCCGGGAACACTCGCGTGGGAAGGGAGTTCCACAGCTTCCCCGCTCTGTAACGGAAGAAGTTCTGATGCAGGGATGTTCGCGCCGCCGGGAGATGAACCACAAACGGTTGCGATCTGTCGGATTGTCTTGTGGAGCGCATATAAGCCGAATTGCGTGGAACAATACCACGAATCTCCGAAGAACAGTACCCGTGATAATATCTGTAAAACAGACAGAGGTCGAATACGCGCCTTCGATGTGATAGCGACTGTAGTCCCGACGTCAGGGCCGAGTCCCCGATCAGGCGGATCGCTCGTCTCTGTATGATCTCAAGTAGTTCGAGGGTATGTTTAGGAGCCGAGCTCCAAACATGAGGGCAATATTCGAGCGCGGGTCTAATTTGGGATTTATATAGGAGAAGAAGTTAGGCCGGAGTAAAATATTTCTTGGCTCTAAAAAGATAGCTCAGTTTTCCTGAGGCTGACCTGGCCATACTCGACACGTGTTTATGCCATGATACATTCTCACAGACCGTGACGCCGAGCAATTTCAAACTTTCCCCAGCCTCGAGGGCCCGGCCATTCATCATCAGCTGTGGAACCGATGATCCACTTTTCTTTGTGAATGTTGTATATTGTGTCTTCGCTGCATTGAAGTCGACGAGATTGGCCCTTTCCCACCCTATCTATGTAGATGAACCAATCGGGCAAGCACTCGAAAAGGAGGAAACAAACGTACTATCATCCGCAAAACTGAACACTTTGTTATCCGTTGTCTCCAACAAATCATTTATGTGAACCAAAAATAAGGTTGGAGTCAAAATAGAACCTTGGGGCACCCCCGAATTAACAGGATACAGATCCGAACATTCGCCGTCCACAACAACCCGGATCGATCGATTCTCAAGGAAGCTCCTCGTCCAGTCGCAAAGCTGTTGGGAAAGTCCATATGAATGAAGTTTGCTCAGCAATGCCCCGTGCCAGACGCGGTCAAAAGCCTTGGAGAAATCCAATGCGACCGCCCTTGATTCACCATGCCGTTCTGTGGGGAGGAAGTATTGTGCCGTGCATGGGAACTCCGTTCACTTCCTCCTACATCATAAATTGTCACTAACGTTCCGACACGTATCAAAGAAAACCACAAACAGGAGAAGTATAAATACAAAACTCCGTCCACAAGGAGCAGGTCAAGAGAAACACACTGTTTAATGGATTATTACAAAAGGTTCTTTTTATTTAGTTAAATTTAAACAAACACTGTACGAACATTGATTTTAATTACACTGAAGATGAACGTAATAATAAAAGGCTGGTGTGCACTACTTGTACGACTTTTTACTTTTAGTGCGCTTACTCGACTCGCGGCGTGTTCCAGTCTCCATGTGCACCGGAGAACGGAAGTCGGCAACGACCGTGGCGGTTGGCGGATGGAAATGGACTCATCGATAAAACCTTCGTTTGGGGTGAGTTTGTGGTGTGGTGGTAGATATCCTCTCCACTAAGGATATGTATTTACTTACCACCAGAGAAACGTAAAGTCTCTCTTGGTGGAATAGGAAACCAGATCTCGTAATGAAGATCATGGTGGTGGGTGTGAGATCGTTCAGAGCTGATGTTGTTTACACGTGCTCGAAGGCAATGGAACAACGAAGCAGGCAGGCGACAAAAACAAAGGAGGAAACGACCAAATGCATCGTTCGTTAATGCGGGTCATTGTTTACGCGATGCGTCGTCGCTATTATCGACGTTGGGAAAAAGGTGCTAATGGGATTGGTGACAAAAACGAATCCCCTGCCTGGGTTTGTATATGCAGGGTATATAGTTTGTAGCGTATGCATGATTGTTTGTCTATTGAACAACGAATCGCTGGCCGACTTGTTGCAGCTGTAAAAACAAGCCATCCGACATTACGTTTCAAATGATAACAATGGGTGCCGAATGGTTTGTATTTATGGTGCAAATGCCCATTAAGGAACTATTTTAAGAATTTTAGATAATGCGCTGTATGCATTAAGTGTCCTTGAAAAAGGAAAATGTCTTCAGGTGCCAATGCAAATGCATTGGCGGGAAACAATGGGAGTTGGGTTGTAATAATGGGGGTTCTGCCTGATAAGTTAAGAAAGAAATCGTACGGAGAATTGTATGCGAAGAGATGCATGAAAGGTAAGTTTTCTTTTTCAGGGGATTTTTTAGATTAATGATTTGATCTCTTTAATGCGTGAAGCATTTAAGATGCTAATGCGATTGCATTAGTGAAATTAGGAGATTGGGTGAAAGTTATGGGGGTTTTTCAGGAAAGCGAACCGTGGGGTTTGGCGGAACGGCCACAGTTCAATCACAGATGTCCATTAATCGGTTATAAGTGTCAAAAGGTCTCCCGTGGACCGCCTGCCACGGAATCCATATTGGCGGTCATTCAGAAGTCCGTTTCACTCCAAATACTTAACTAACTCTGTATTGCTGACTTTTTCCATCACCTTAGATAAAATAGACAGTAATGGTATCGGACGGTAATTTTGTGGGAGATTTTTTCCCGTCTTTAGGATTAGCTGAAATCGAGCGATTTTCCAGCAGGCAGGAAAGGTCCTGCGTGCATAAGATAAGATAAAATTGTTATAATATATAGTCTACAATACAAAAAGGCAAGCGGACGCCGCGTCTCAACTATATGAACAGCAGTCCGCCTTATGGACGACTGGTCCTTCGAGCCTGATCTGAGTAATAACGAGGATGCCTGTCACCGGATCTCCTAAAACGAGGAAAACATCTAAGATGTGATTACACTACACGTATCGCCATGCACAAAGAAGGGGGGAACTAGCTTGCCTTAACACCGCTAATAAAACTAGGGAGTGGCGGTAACGAGCAGATTGAAGAAAGGACCAAGTTCCGAATCGGTCACCTCGCCCACAAGTTTAGGTTGGGTCCTGCATGTGTGCGATACAAGAGACAACGTGGTAATGAAATTCGTAAACTATAGTAGATTGAAAGAGGAGAAACAGATGCCCTCATTCGACATTGTCTTGAAATCGGATTTACTGGGGTCCAGTCAGTTCGAAATAGAAAGACTATCGTAGAACTTCCGCGAAAACGATTTATGTCATGGACAAAAATGCTGACTTGCAAAACTTTCCAACAGTGGGAGAAGACAGATACGTGGTAAAAGCGATTAAAAATATCCCTGCCCTGGTTAGATTTCACTTAAGATCCCAAGCCGATATTCCCCTTAAAAAATTAAAAAGTACTGGCAGTCTGCTTGGGAATAGTTTCTGTCCGGTGAAAGGTATGCGTGAGTATACTTTCCATCGCTCTCCATTTCTCCGTCTCGGAATGCACCTGTAGTTCAGCAATTCGAGAATTACACAAGCCAATGAGGTCACGCGGTCACCCTTCTGGTTAGGCAAGCGTAACCAAATCAACCCTTAAACCAAGCTGCTCTCCTGCTTTTCCCATTCTCCCTGGGTTCATTGACTACTAAGTAAATTCGCGACAGTTTATTCACATTTAGTGGACGGGGAAATGGTAAATGAAAGATGAGTGTGTGATCGGAAATAGGCGATCAGACAAAAGAGTGCGAATGACGAGTGTACCTGCGGTTCGAGTCAGTCGTTGTCAGCAAGTGGTTGTCAGCAACTAATCAGTGGTTGTTCGTCACCTGTGGAAGACTGGTAAAAACCAATTCGTTGTGTGGAAATAAAAAAGCAAACGTCTTGCGAGGCAGAGCTTGTGTATGTAGATTTAAGTGAAAGCTAAGAATCAAATTTAAAGTCAAAAAAGGAATGTGAAACCAATTTAATTACATTTAACCAAAAAAGAACTGAAGGGAAAACTAAAAATAAAATTGAAGGTTAGAAAAGGAATTTGAAATCAATTTATTATAGTTACATTTAAACAACAAAAATAACATAAAATATACCTAGTGTAAACCGTTTAATGTTTAAGTGAAATAAAGAGACAAAACACAAAGTGGCGAGTGTTCAATTTAATAAGAAAGAAAGTCTCCCTTTGTGGCCAAAGGAATTCATGAAGACAACCAACTTAAACAATTGTCCGAGGATCTGAAGGAAATCTTCGACAAGTCGAGCAAACCGAAGTAGGGAAAACTGTGATTAAACATTGGTGGCGAACGGGTGGCAAAGTTGCTGGATTTACAATGCAACTGATTAACTCAACAGATCGTCTGTATATATTGTGTTTCAGGCTCGCCCTTCCTTCGCTGTCTCCATAGGCTCTTATTTGTATTTAGGATGAATTTCTTCCAAGCAGCTTCCAAGTAAACTTCTAGTACGCTGGTGTAAGCAAAATGCACTCTTTAAAATGTGTCTAGCCTAAGAGAAAATGCAAACGCGACTATTACTAGTTTAGTCTAATTGATCTAAATTGGAAGCGGTGCGTACGCTATGAAGAGCTGGCGATCACTAAAAAACCGTTGGTCACATTTGAAAAGGGTGACAGTCCAATGCCGTCCCTAGGTGATGACGCATTGTCAGCTGGCGGCTGATATGTGTGTTGTGAATATGCTAGTCGGGGATTGTACTAGACGATGAACGTACTAGTTTCTTTCCGCTATATTTATTTGCGCGGATTATTTACATATTTATTTTTAGTGAAACAGATTTCTCTGTAACAACACCTAGCACATCAAAATCGAATAGGGTGATAAAATCCAGAAAGATCAGATGGATGCAGGTATTTGAAGGATCCCTCTTCAAATAATTGAGGATCCAGTTACATCTGCCATCTATTCAAGATCAAGACCAGCTGCATAAGTTCAGCGACGACGGCGAAGAAGCATATGCAGCAGCAGTTTATTGGAGCACAGTTGAGCCTAACGCTGTGGCTCAAGTGAGGCAAACAAACCCAAGTATCAATGAAGTTGCATGCAGCCTAGTTAGGAAGCAGGTTAACTGATGAGTCACCCGCGAACTCCCTTACAGAGAACACCAGTTTAACAGTGCGCCAGTTAAAAAGTGAAGTGACTACATATTTAAAAAGTAAAAGTATTTCAAAAGCAATTTTTGACAACAAATACAATTCCTAAGAATTCACAAACAAAAGACAACAAGGACACATCAGTTAACTAAATATTAATGTAACAAGCGCGACAAACAATAAATATACTCGAGTTCACGCCAAAAGCTTAAATTCAATAGACATGTGGTGACCAAAATTAAAACAGTGAAGATAGTCAAAACAATGAAATTCAGAAACCAAACAAAACAAATAATAAACGTAAAAACTTAATTGTAAATACTAAGTGAATTAAAAACACATAAATTAAAATAAAACCTAAAAGCAAATGTGCATATTGCAGTGAAGTGCGAAAAATAAAATAATAATCAACTATAAGAAACATAATATATCACCTCGGTCGCAAGCGCAAAAAACAAAAATTAAAATAGATTGCTCGTTAAGCAATCTGTATTTACCAGGTGTACCGGTATAAATGCATTAAATAAAATCAAAATAACTGCATATAAAAACAGTTGAGTGAGGTGCAAAAAGTGTTCGAGACAATAAAAACAAAAACAATAAAAAGATAACACTTCGGTCGCAAACGCGAAAATTAAAACAAACAATATATTGCTTGTTAAGAAAACAATCTTTAAATCGTCGTTTGGCGCGAGTGCAAGCTTATTGACTCTTAGCAGGCGGTAGGCGAGTTCAACTCAGCTTGCAGGAGAAATCAAGTCGCCGTGGTTCAAAAGGTCGCCTTTGTTTTTTTTTTAATGAAAACAAACTGGAAAGAACCAGAATGAACACGGAGGACGATAAGAACACGACAACGCACAAACGAAAAGGCGCCCCGAAAAACTCCATTGTGACGCGAAGCAAAACCGCGAAATTGACAATGGAGACAGATCAACAATTGGAGGAGGACAGTGAGCTTCCCTTCCCCTCCAATATATATGGGGCAAATAATTCATTCGCTTCTCTTGCATCCTCAGAGTCTGAGGATGAAGAGAAAGAGATAAGTGAATTGGAGGCGAAACTGGCGATGGCAAGAGCCCGATTACAAGAGAGACGCCGAAAGAAAAAAATAGCGGCGCTCGAACAAGAACAAAACCAGCAACAACTACAAAAGCTAAAGCCAAAAGTCGGCCAACAGCAACAATTTCACCATCAACAGCAACATCAACTTCAACATCAGCACCATCAACAGCAACAGCAACAGCAACAATCAACACAAAAGCGATCAACGAACCAGCAAGCAACACAGCAGCAGCAAAGCAACAATAACAGCGGAAAAATAAAGATGCCACCAATCAACACCATAGATGTTGACTGTAAGGAATTGGTAAGTCTTTGTAAGCTAGCCATAGGTAACAATTTTGCAGTTAAAAGACTGACGGGTAACAGGCACGCCATTCAAACACATACGGTGGCAGACCACAACAAAATTAAAGAGGTCTTAAAAAGAGCCACCGCGGAATTTTACTCGTTCACGCCGAAACAAACGAAGAGCGTAACGGTTCTATTAAAGGGTGTCGACCCTGAAATGGAACCGGAGGCTCTGCTCGAAATGCTTCAAAACCTGAAGCACGAAGATCTCGAGTTTACCGCGGTAAAACCATTCACCACACCCAAGGCAAGAAGGGAAAACCGCAAGCTACCCTTCTTTTTGGTGCAATTAACACCCAACAGTAGGATTGGTGGTCTACGAAAAATTACAGTCTTGGATCATCAAATGGTCACATGGGACAAATTAAAAAAAGGCAGAGACATCCTGCAATGTGTACGTTGCCAAAGGTTTGGTCACTCGGCCGCTAACTGTGAAATGCAGCGCCGTTGCGTAAAATGCGGAAAGGACCATAAGGCAGAAGAATGCCCTCTGGGAAAAGAAAGGGTAGAAGACATAGCCCTTCTAAAGTGCGCAGTGTGTCGGAATGAGGGACACCCCGCTAACTATCGAGGATGTCCTAAATTCCGAGAAATAATGGCAAGAAGTGTGACCCGGCAAAAAAAACACAGAGCCAGCTCGTACTACAACAATGCCCGTAACATCGCAGCGGTCGTACGCACAAGTTGCTTCGGGTGGGAGAACACCAAATCAGGCTACATCACAGGTAGCCACAAATACTCCCACACGGACTGAAACAACACCGCAAGCGGTCGTGTTCGCAATCCTGCTCAATCTGCAGAGACAGATGACACAGCTACAAAGCCAAATAAACGAGATCTACTCGCATTTGCCCAGTCTAAATAACAAGTCGATATAAACCCTCTAACCACAACATCAATAAAAGCTCTTGTCGTGAATGTAAATTCACTAATAAGAACTGAGAGAAGAGCAAATCTTTTTAACCTGTTGCAAGAGGAACAACCGGATGTACTTCTGGCGGGGGAAACAAAGTTAAACCAGAGACACAAGATATGGCATAAAAACTACGATATTATACGAAGAGATCGACCTAACTCCTCTCAAGGGGGGGGTGTCGCAATCTTTATTAGAAAAGGTATCAATCATAAAGTAATATATAGTGGAGAAGTGCGCAGGTTCCGGGTGCTGGAAGCCTGTATCGTCCGCATACCCCTTCAGCAAGGAAGGGGTTTGTATGCGATTGCGGTCTACGCACCTGAGGAGCACCAACAAAACCTATTTATAGCTGAGCTCGAGACACTCTTTCGATGCTTACAATTGCACCTGGACAAAAATTACTTTATCCTAGGGGGAGATATGAACGCCAAGCATAGAAATTGGGGAAATTATATATCTAATGCCAGAGGAAATCAGTTGGCTGGTTGGTTAGATCAGTATCATATTGAATATAGAACTGACCTGCTAGCTACGAAATATCCATCGTTCCCCAGAGGTAGATCGTTCTTAGATATCTTGCTAATCGACTCACGACTGAGATTACTTAACACCAACAGACGAAACACAAACTGTTTACGGACAATTGAATACGACAGCGACCACTGTGCATTCACGGCAGTAATAGAGCTTCCGAACGAGCTCGCAGATCTGGAGGAATTCGTGATCCCGCAACCCTATAACTACAGGGCAATGCGATGGCCGTGGTTCACCAGATCATTAACAAGAGAACTTTGTTCGAATGACTTTAATCTGCCAGTAAACAGAAACCTGACAAATGACGAAATCGACAAATACATTCAACAAATGGACGAAACCGTAAAACGAACAATGGACAAAACAATTCCCAAAACAACAGTTACAGATCACATTAACATGTAGAGAAACGCAACAATAAACGCACTCCACAAGAAAAAGAGCAGACTGCTATCGAAATTAAAACAATTACACAGACAGTTTACAGACAGACAAGACCAGGAGATAATATCACTGAAATCTCAATTAAAAAACCTCCTACAATTACTTAAAGCTAATTATAGATTAGCAACAAATTTGTATTGGAACAACAGAATTCGAGCTATAAAAACTAATAACCCGAATATGTTCCCACAAATAAATAAAATATTCAGGAGAAATAATCAAAACGAGATTCAGTGTCTCCAAATTCCACGTACTGAGGTAAACAAGCAGCTGCTAACCAACATTGGTATAGATACAGAGAACGCTATCTTCAATAGTGAGCTCTTCGTGATCGAAGATCCTTTGGAGATGGCGAACGCTGTGGGAGCTGTATTTCAGGAAATGTACAAGGTGAATGAAAGCATTCACCGAAATCACGACCTGGAGGACAGAATTCGACTGAATCACCTGCACCTCCGGAATGAAATTTCACATTGGCAATCGGAGAATCCGGGTTTTACGGAATTCAGTTACGATAATCTGTCAATTGACATTAATGCCAATGGTGGGGCTAATAGCCTTTTAATCACAATGGAAGGAATCCAGAGTATCTTTGACTCATTAAGAAGCAAAAAGTCAGTGGGAATAGATGGAGTACCTAACATCGTACTCAAGAACCTGCCCCCAAAGGCAATAGATATATACACGGTCCTGTTTAACAACGCGTTGAATAATGCATATTATCCCGCGCGTTGGAAAACGGCAATTATTCAGCCCATCGCAAAAAAGGGCAAAGACTGTACAAACCCAATGAACATGCGTTCGATAAGTTTACTCCCAAGCATCAGTAAAGTATTTGAAAAAACCATCAACAAAGCTCTGCTAAAATGGGTAGACGACAGTAGCATTATTCCAAATAACCAGTTTGGCTTTAGGGCGGGTCATGAAACCACACATGCCGCAGCTAAACTGGTCTCCGACATACAATGGAATAAATGTAGGAACCAATGCACAGGTGCCTGTCTGATCGACTTGGAAAAAGCCTTTGATACCGTCTGGATCGAATGGTTATATTACAAACTGGTCAGATATGGCATACATAAGCCTTTACTATATGTACTTTACGATATGTCAAAGGACAGGAGGTTCGTGGTCAAAAGTGGTAATGTGACCTCTAATAAAACGTATAATATCAAGAATGGCTTGCAACAGGGCGCGGTACTCTCTCCGATTCTTTTTAACATTTACATTAGCGACTTATTAGATGCACTTCCGCAGGCTATTGCGTACGCAGACGATCTCATAATTTACAGAACAGCTCCGAAAGTTGCGATCATAAATAGGTTAATACAGCGAGACTTCAACAAAGTGCAGCGCTATTGCGATGACTGGAAACTTAAGATCAACTTCCAGAAATGTGAAGCCATCCTATTTAGAACTCCATTATATAAAGCCACGTACGACACAAGGAAAAACTGGCGAAAGCTAGTTATCGTGGGACCGCATGGAGATAAACTGGAAACCAAGAGTTTAGTTAAATACCTGGGCATCTGGCTAGACCAATATCTATATTTCAACAGACATGTAGAGGCTGCTTTGCTCAAAGCGAGGAAAACTTTTGCTATGACAAGGAGGCTATTTCATAGTAGCCAACTTGACAGCAGGGTAAAAGTCATATGCTACATGACGCTAATCAGGCCAATGCTCATATATGGTTGCCCAGTATGGTTCAACATAGGTCCAAATTTGATAGAAAAGATTCGGGTGTTCGAAAGAAAGTGTCTCAGAAGTTGTCTCAGATTATATCGGACACCGGAATCGGACTATAAAAAGTATTACTCAAATGAGACTTTATATAATGAAGCGTACATAAATAGGGTGGATAATTTTATGATTAAATTAATCAGAGGACATATTGCGAGAGCAATAAGCTCGTCCAATGACCTAATTTTCGGGGCTTATTATCCAAACACCTTATACTATGAGAGCGTGCGTCGCAACGGCTTTGTTCCACCAGAGGCGTTCCTTGATTTGGACATGAAAGGGCTTATACAGGATAGATCCGGAATTCCGCTGATCTATCATGTAAGTAGATCATCCGTAGACGGGCGATTGTGCTACGACCGGCAAGTAACGCGCACCGAAGAAGAGCTCCTGCGCTTCAGTAGGGCTATCTCCCACAGAGACCGGGACGATAGTATTAGACAGCGTCAACAGTTCTGGTGGTTGAATGGCATATAAAGACCTGGATACCAAAGTCGAATCACATTATCATCAGCTAGCTTACATAGACTTAGCTTTTCTAAGTGATTTTACATTAAATTAAATTAAAAAAAAAAAAAAAAAAAAAATAGATAAGTTTAGGTAAGTTAAGTAAGTTAAATTTTAAGAAAAAAAAAAACAAAAAAAATTGACAAAGTTTTTCAAATTTTTCTTTGTCTTTCAAATAATTATAAGTATTGCCACAAAGTTCTGTCGCCGAAAGGCAAGTTATACAAATATTAAGTAATGTTTAGCTTAGAGCGTCTGCGAAGGACCAGTAAGTTATTATATAAGATATTTAAACTAGAATTTAAGCATTTTTTGTCTAGCCTTTAATTTAGAAACTAAGAATATAGAAAGAAAATAAAAAAAAATGTTTAAAAATGAAAATGGAAGCAGGTTAACAGCTACAAGCTACAAAACATAGAATTACCACACAAAAACGATTAGATGCGAACAAAATAGCAACGAAATTCTGAACAGGAACTTGTGAAAAATATCAAGCTATAATACACGAAAATAAGGATTATCTAAAATAATCAAAAGCAAAATACTTTGAAATGTTTCTAGAATTGGGCGAATATATCGTGGAAAATAATGACGATGAAGTCTGTGTAATCCTGCTGCGCACGGAGATATCGTTAATGAATATAAGAAAGCCGATAAGGCAGACAAATTAAAGAAGAGTCCCGATTCTGATAACTCAGATAAGATACGGCTAAGTATACCAATTTGACATACTATTATCTGAAAACTAGAATGATCAAAATCAATCGAAACCCTCACCTAAAACAAGATGAAGTGAATCCCCTGTGGATTGATTAATGCATCCATGCGGTAAGAAAAATTCTCTACCTACATCGCTAAAGAATAAAACCATAGAGTTCAGACGTATATCTGAGAACAAAACTCAATGGCGGCAACGTTTCTCTTAATCTCTTGTAAGGACACGTATCCTAAACGGCACAAAGAGCGAAGCCTGTGAGTAAGATTGCTGGACAACAATACCATTAAGATAAACAAAATATCTGTGCCACCGTTGTTTGTCATTAAGATATACAACATATCTTTGGAACCGTTGTCCATTAAAATGTATTTACCAAAAACAGTCGTGGCCAATCCTAAACTGTACTAAAAAAACCAAGTAGTGTTTAATGGCTTATGGTAATTGTCGATTGTAGGTAAATCCCGAAGGATCACATACAAGGTCGCTGGCACACAATAGAGATCCCGATACAAAGGATTTTATGAGAGGTTGTCGCGGTTCCGCCAAACCCCACGGTTCGCTTTCCTAAAAAAACCCGCATAACTTTCCCCAAACTCATAATTTCGCTAATGCAAACGCATTAGCACCTTAAATGCTTTACGTATCTAGGATTATCAAAGCTATAATCGTAAAGTCCCTGTAAGGAAAACTTACCATTTCATGCATCTCGTCACATACAATTTTCCGTAAGATTTCGCTTATCTAGAATTCCAAACCAATTCGGCACCTTCGGTAACAAACAAATTCCTGTAAACAAAATGATTCGGTTTGCATACAATGTAACCGTCATGACCGGGACCATAAATATTGCGCCACCTATTTTCCAACATCGCCATGTGTACGATAAATTTCTTTACGTACACATTGGCCGGCGACCTTTTTCTCCCAGCAATAAAATTCTCTAACTCGCACCATGTGCAAACAGAAGAACGCTGTTCCTACATAGGTTTCCTGCGATACCATAAACAATTCATATCGTTTGTGGTATCCGAAAGACTTTTTTTTTTCATTTAATGAGCGGCTAAGATCCCATTAGCATCCGACGATTTCAGTTTTATTTGCTTTACCGAAATCGTATCCCATGAATGCACTTTATGCCCTTTCTTTGTTCTAAGTTCGTTCTCATCCATGAAATAACCATGCACACATACCACCATGATCACCATAGCGAGTGAGCTCTGCACGAGCAAGATATCGCTGAGTCGTTTTCCATCCACTGACCGCCACGGTCACGCGTCACTCCCGCTCTACGCGCGCGGCGAAGAAGCGCAGATATACGGTGTCATTGGCGTAGTGAATTTCATTCGCCATCCATAAAGTCGAGCGGTGTTTTGTTGATTTATTTTTATTTGAACCAAACGGTTACGAAAAAAATTATTTAAAACTCATAAATCCAACTTACTTCCTTTTCCTGTTGTGGGCGCTGTGTCGTCGATTTCTGTTTGTGCTTTTCCTTCTGTGATGTTTCGGTTGGCGGAACTTTATCTTTGTGATGATGGAGCAGGAAATGAACAGAGTGCCCGTGTATTGGCACAATACTTCCTCCCCCACAAGGTCAGCGAAGAAAAAAAAAAAAAGAAAGACACGTTGCCGGAAGAAAACATTAAGAGTTTTCCTTCGATCGACGGATGAAAATGGAGTGAGAATTGGTTCGGGATTTTTGACCTATACGGTCGTTCTCTGGTTTGCGGTCTAAGGTTTTTACCTCAGTTTTAGTTAAGTTTAGTAACAGTAAAAGAAAAACAAAAGAAGGTGTGCTTGATTTACGACCGTGTGTAAAGTTTGTGGTTGTACAAAATATAACATTCAAGTGTAGTTTGCGATTAAAGTTTAGTTTAATAAAATTCTAAAAAACAACGAGTGTGTTATTTATGTGTGATAATGTATGTAATAAGATATGAATAATAAGTGTGTAGTGTTTACATTATAACAATGCTTACCAAAAATCAACCATTTTCAATATTATGACCGCCATTCCGGAGATTTTCTAAGCACTTATTAAACAACCCCGACAGAGAATTTAGACATCCTCTCATACACTCTTCCATAGTTTGATGCACCGATGCTTTGGTACTAGCATGCTTTCGAATCACGTTCTTCGCTGCTCCATTAAACAATATGGATCCGCCTCTACTGAGAGAAATTCTCAAGAGTCAAATCCTTTTTCTATGCTCCCTCTCTCTCAATACCGAATACCCATCTGAAAAACACCCCTTATAAAAAAGTAAAGTATATAGATTTGAATGTATGGTTTAGAGTAGGGATGAGCAAGACGCGGCCCGTTAAACGTGTTTATGCGGCCCGCTAAGCATTTCTAAAATTGAATTTATTTTATCGACTTTCTCCGATCAATATATTATTATAAAATTAATTATAATAACATTGTGGTACATGCTAAACAGAAGCAATTTTTTGTGACGAATTACTTACTTGTCAGCGACTTGTTCAAACATGCAATACGAACGCGCCGCGTCTGTGCTTGTTTGTGTTTGCTTCTGTCACACAATCAGTCAGACTGGTAACTGTTAACTAGCCATTTTAGCACTTCTTGTGATTCTTGAAAGGCGTGAGTGCAATATTATTGTCAAAAACGTAATATTAGAGTTTTTTCATTAAAAATTAAGTTTTACTACTTTTTTTTTAACTTTCAAATTTTTAACCCATACTAGCATGTCGGAAAAGTAAACAAAAAAACGAAAGGTTGCGGCTGAGCACAGGCATTTCCAAGAAAAGTGGAAATTTGATTATTTTTTCACTTTCTTTAGAGATAAAGCTGTATGCTTAATATGCTCAGAGACAGTGTCGACATTAAAAGAATATAACATAAAAAGGCATTACGATACAAAAGATGAACAACAATATAAAAACATAACAGGACAAATAAGTTTAATCAAATGGGGAAAACCGTGGGAAAACAACGGGCTATTTTTAAAAATCAAGCTATTTTATCAAATACGACAGTAAAGACTAGTTTTGTTGTTAGTCAAATACTAGCAAAAAAAAAATGAAACCCCTTGCGGATGGAGAGATGATAAAAGAATGTCTGACTGCTGTTGCAGAAATTGCATTTCCTGATAAAATAAATATTATTTCGAACATTAGTTTATCAAGATTCACCATTGCAAGGAAAATTGAAGACTTGTCCCAGAGCATAGCAACAACGCTTCATGAACGCATTGCAAAACTCGAATACTGTTCTTTGGCACTTGATGAGAGTTGTGATATTAGCGATACAACACAACTGGCTATATTTTTAAGTGGTATCGACACTAAATTTAATATCACCGAAGAATTGTGTTCACTAATTCCAATGTAAGGGACTACAACCGGCAAAGACCTGTACGATGAACTAAAGTCTGTGTTGGAAAAATTTTCAATTTTATTTGAAAAGATTATTGGTATATCGACAGATGGAGCACGGCAATATCGAGCATGGAGGTAGGAGTAGATCACAGGAAGGGAAATATTCGTTAACCACTGCATAACTCACCAGGAAAATTTGTGTGCGAAAATATTGTGACGCATATGACAATCAGTACTAGAATATTCTAGAGAGTCCGAAACAGAGTACTAGAATATTCTATAAAGTAATGGAAAACTGGAGACTAGGAACAGTAGAACATTCAAGGCAATGGAACGGACGGAAACAAAACGCTGAAACAGTATAAATACGTCGCACACAGAGCATAGTGAGGAGTATGAAGTAGGAAGTGAAACAAGCGATTGCTGATGAGTAAGAAGTATAACGTGAAACAAGCGATAAGTCTCGAGCGAGAAGTAAGCAGTAAAATACGCGATAATTACGGAAGCGATAATAAAGAAAACGTTAAGTGTACGGTAAAAAGTAACGATTGTTATTACGGACTAATAAAATGTCACATTAATTCAGAATCGATTTGACGGCTCTTATTTATTTACAAATAATTAATCCAGCGAACCCTAAGCTCGCTACAATATTGAGTTTGCCAAATGTCACAGTACCAATAATTAAACTAATCAATTTTATAAAGTCACGCGCGTTAAATCACCGTGAATTTAAAGAATTTCTGAAAGATTTAGAAACTGAATATGGAGACGTGGTTTTTAATACCGAAGTACGTTGGCTTAGAGAAAGCAATCCGTAACTCTGGCGTTACAACAAGAGGGACTATTGTCACCAAGTCCAGCCAGATACTTGCATACGCAGATGATATCGACATCATCGGTAGAACCGAATCAGCTGTACAGTAATCCTTCATCCAGATCAAGCAGGCGGCACAAAAACTGGGACTGCACATTAATGAGGGAAAAACTAAGTACATGGTGGCAACTTCTGCGAAGAGAAGACCTAACGTTGGTCAAACTATCAGGGTAGTGAATCACGAATTTGAAGTAACCTACAAAAAAAGCCTACTATGGTCTATCAAGGCTCTTTAAATCACGAAATTTAACCAGAACATCCAAGCTACTACTGTACAACAACATGGTCTTACCAGTACTCATGTATGGATCCGAAACCTTGGTGCTTAATAAAAGGTACTCTGAACTCTTGGCCGCGTTCGAGAGAAAGGTCTTAAGGAGAATTATTGGCACCTTATGTGAGGGAGGACGATTCCGGAGACGCTACAACCATGAGTTGTACGCAATCTACATTAAAGCTAATGTTGTAAGAAAGTCCTTTGTGGCAGGATGTATGCAAGGAGACAGCGCGGCAGACGTTGTCTGCGATGGAGGGATGGCGTAGACCAGGACGCCCAGAGCCTGGGAGTGCCAAACTGGATGACATCGGTCGAAATCAGGACCGATGGAAAGATTTGTTAAATAAGGCCAAGACCGGATCCCGGTTGTAGTGCCGATGTTGATGATGACGTTGGCTTAGTAAAGGTGCAATGCTAAAAAGAGTATACAACTTAAAAAGCGTAATACAATTGTTCCTGGATATGAAGGGATATGCCTTTCCTCATTTTGTTAATAAAGAATGGATAAGTGATTTTGGGTTTCTTATCGACGTGACTCAGCATCTCAATGATCTTAATGTGGAACTTCAAGGCAAAGGACAGTTTATTAACAATTTGTATGATAAAATTCAGGGCTTTGAGCGCAAATTAAAATTGAGGAAACAACATCTTTTGCAGAATAATGTGTCTCACTTTCCACATTTAGAAGAAGAAAACGTTACTACTTCTCAAAAATTCGCACAATATATAGACATTTTTATCAACGAATTTCAATTACGATTCCAAATGTTCAAAGCTGAGAAGACAACGGTGTGCATGAAATTGTTTTCCTCGCCATTTAATATCGATGTGGATACAGTTCCCGAAGACTTTCAAATGGAACTGATTGACATGCAGAATAATACCGAATTAAAAAATGCATTTTTCTCAGTAAACATCGAACATTTTTATAAATCGTATGTGAGCCCTGAAAAATGTTCGCTTTTGACGAGAAATGCAAGGCAAATGATGTCTCTGTTCGGAAGTACATATGTTTGCGAACAATTATTTTCAACCATGAAATTAATCAAGATGATCACCGATCAAGACTGGGTGATGCACGATTAGAAAGCTGCGTACGTGTACCTCATCGATTCCGGCTGATATTGATCAGCTGGTATCGAAAAAACAGTGCCAAATTTCTCATTAAAAATTTCAAGTAAATTCGTTTTTCTGTTCTTTTCTTGTTTGTTTTTATTTTGCATTAAAATTTGTATATGAAATCTTTACTATTTTGTAAATTTTATATTCTTTTAATCTAATGTTTATTGTAAATAAAGTTTTGTAAATTATTAATAAGTATTATTTTATGTGCGGCCCGCCAAAAAAATTTACAATTTAAATTGGCTCGTTGATTAAAAAGGTTGAACACCCTTAGTTTAGAGACTTTCCATATTCATACTTCTGAGATAGAACCTACTTATTGGTGAAACATCAAACAATGTTGAATTAAAAGGACCATGCATTGACAGTTGCTGTGCTATTTTAAAATTTAAAAAAAAAATCATATTTTCCCTACCAAGCCGACAACTCCTGTCTTGTAATCACATCCCTCTACATATATGACAAATACCTTCTTGCTAACCCCTTAAACGAATTTCAAATGTATTTTGATATGCCAACTTTTTGACGCCTTCATAAATGTTTAATCTATTTCTAATGTGCACTTCAGGCTATCAATTCCGTCCCTAGCAAGCGGTTAAAAACTTTTGATTACATGCATTCATTACATATTCCACATCCCTGTTTTGCACTAGATCGTAGGTCTGCCACTTCCACAACGGCAACCGGAAAAAGTCAGTTAAACGAATAGAAAATAAGCAAATTTGGTTAATAGTGCGAAAAACAATGAAAACAATTTCCCATCCATAGCGCCATTGCAGTTCGAGTCGAACTACAAAAAAAATCAAACTTTTGTGCAAAAGTTTTGCAGCCGGAATGAGCTCCTGCTGGATCTACGACCAGTACTAGCTCAGAATTCGGCGACGAGTTGTCGGTAGCACCTGAAATACATCGGAATTTCTAGTCTCACATCGATAAAGACAATAAAAATAAAATCTTGTAAAAACAGACCAAACATTCGTGAAAAGTTGTGGATGATAAACGTCGAGTACTAGAAAGTTTTCAAACCAAATTATATGTTTCTTTTTCTTCTTTTTTGCCATCAGAAAAACAACCAAATCTGATGTGTACCTAGATTTAGTTCCTCGATAAAATAGTGGAATTGATGAAAATTATCCTACTTGGCATTAACTATCAATAAAGTGAACTGCGCCCTTGCATGCAGTCCTTGTCTCATCCAATAATCTTGACCTCTGGATCTGAGAGAGGACCCGTCACGTCCACTTCGAGATAAATCCAGTAACCGAGGCTAATTTGCAAAAGGCCTCAGTGTTATCCAATACAAACAGCTAATTTGAGCACCAACAAGAGCGGACACCCGGGACAGAATATCCTAAGGCACAAAAATGCAATTAACCGCATTGTCACATCCGTTCCTGTTGATTTTTATCGACCTCGACAATTTCCCCAGAGATTTCGGGAATTTTAAACGGATATTTTCCTCGCCAATTTGCCAACCGACGTCAACATATTTCACTCCCGCCATTGCGGCTCGTCGACCTACAGTCATTGTAGTCCTTTATACGATATTGATTAATAAAAAACTACAGGGCAGAGGATTTCTGATTGAATACATCCGCGGGGAACCTCCACACACTACACATTCCTATCCCTTTTGTTATGCTGGTTTTTAAACGAGCATGTGTTGGAACTGAGATACGAGGAGCTGCCAGTACATGTTTGCCAGCGATAAATGCAAAAAGGATTTTTGAAAAGATAATTCATATTTATTTGGCTTCCGCTCCATCCGGTGATGATGATGATAATATCAATAAAATTAACGGAATACTACTTTTCACGGTAATTGAAATCGTCATAGAGCAATCGGTGATGGTTAAATACGGAATTTGGATATATATATTTACCAAACAATACAAAGACCCGGAACAGAGCCTCTGAATTTTGCAGATGCTTTCGATAAAATCAACAACGAGCTTACATCCAAATATATAAGCCGTACAAGGATTACAAAGTTGATCAACAGTTTACGGGCCACAAGAGTAATGTCACTCTATTTAATAAACCTTTAATACCAATGACCTCAATTAAAGGTGGAGTCATGTTCAGGGCGCAATCGACTGTAGCCTAAACGTTCCCCTAGGAAAAAGAATTTATCCAAACTCATTACTGCTGCTTCTTCCGTTTATCGAATTTTATTTGGCTGAAGAATATGCTAAATTGCGTCGATAATCTGTTATTGAACATTGTTAGGTTCACTAAATGGTCCTTGAAGATAGGGATATCTTCAACACTAATTAATTCCACGACACTGATAGTAAGGTTTTCGTTGCTGCTGTTACGTCTCCAGCGCCGTGCTTCCTCTTTCGAGGGAAGAGCGTGAGGGTTATAATATCTTTTCTTTTTTATTAAAACAATTATAGTGCTTAGTTATTAAATTAATTATAGGTTTTATTTATTTTTATATTTTATTGAACTCAGCTATCTCAAGCTGAGCTCTAACTTGAACTACTTTTTCAATATAAATTTTCCTGTTTTTATAGAACATTTTGTTCCAACTAACTGTGTCGTATAAAATGAACAAAACAATCTAGAAGTCTCTGTGACTTAAAATTTTGAATAAACTTTGAACGAAAATCAAAGTGGCTATGTTTTGAAATGAAAAATGTGCTTGTTATGAAATAGGGCATGTTTTTAAATGTGCTGTAAGTGACTGGATATAGAATATTGTGTCTGTTTATTTATGAATTGTATTAAATGATAATGTAAGATATGTGAGGATGTAGTTTTAAAGGTTGTGTTAGAAAGGACATGAGATTAGTGTTAAAGCGAATAAGGGTAGTATTCTGGAATACAACATCCCACCCTTCTTCGAGAAAGAAAATTATCCTTGAAGAGAAACTATTGCTTAGATTAGGATTAATTACAGACTTGGATTTTCGTTCAATTACAATGGCGTTCAAAGTTAATCTTATATCAAAAGTTACAAAAATCGAAAAGTTCTTAATACTAGAAAAATAGGTTACAATAATCCAAAAGTTTACTTATAGTCTACTTACATTATATTTTAACTAACTTTAAATATTTCCAACTAACTTAAAATATTCCCACTTGGAACCTTTTCTTTTATTATCCAAAATAAATTTTTTTTTCTATATATATGATTAATATTAATTCTCAAAATTCTCGTTTTCGTTCGAATTTCCAATATATTATATCCCAATATATATTTTAACTTTAAAATTTTCTTTCTTTCTTCCCCTTTTTTAACTTTTTTTTTTTTTCCTTTCGTTTCCGTCGTTTCTTACAATTGTTTTATATATTGAATAAAAACAAAGGCCATTTGTTAAGTGTCTATCTTTTCCTTAAATTTATGGAAAATTTTCCAAAACTTTTTTGGGCCTATTATTATGATGACTGCATAGAGATGCATAATACCAAAAATTTTCTTAAGAAATGATCTCAGTTGTCCTAAATGACTGTGTACCTTTTTATTTTTTCTTATTTTGTGTTCGAATATATGTTTATTGTTGTAAAAATTAATTTGTAAGGTATTTATATGGTTTTTCTTTTCAATACCTATTTTAATTGAATTATTATTTTCAATTTTCATTACTTCGTGTTGGTGTTCAGTATCGTTATTTAAAATGTTTAGTGTTTTCGGCTCAATGTCATCATTTTCTATAGCTTTAACTTCTGTCGGAACGTTTACCTTTTCAGTCTTACTCACTTAGTTTCTCAGTCTCATTTACTGATTCGTATAGTTCTTCAGGCTTATTTGCTGTTAGAACATCTTGGTTCCCAGTCTTATTTGCTGTTTGAACTATTTCTTCAGTTATATCTGCTGTAGAAACCTTCAATCCTTCAGTCTTTGCTGCTGAAACATGGTGTTCTTCAGTGTTAGCTACTGAACTGACTTGGGTTTCGATTTTTATTGCACCTTTTGGATCTTTAGTCTTTACCACTGCCGAATTTTCAGTCTTTGTTGCTGAAGTGTCGGGGTGGTCTATAGGGATAGCCGAAATATGGGTGATTTTTGTTTGTGTATTTTCTGCAAGTTCTGAATTTTCAGTCTTTAATATGGCTGAGTTTTCAGTCTTGGTTGCTGAAGTGTCTGTGTGGTCAATAGGGATATCCGAAATATTAGGGATTTCAGTCTTTACTACTGCTGAAAATTTCGAATTTTCAGTCTGTGTTGCTGAATTATTTTCCAAAATTGGAGTATGAATCGGAATATTTATATTAGTGCTTGTTTTCTCTTCGTTTATCTGTATCGCTTTAGTTATTTGGTTAGGAGCTTCATTAAAATTGTCGTTATCTATTGCCAAAGATCTAATGTTATAAATAGAAAAATTTTGTCTGTCTTCCACAAAATTGGGTTGGCGTCAGGCCTCGTTTTCCGACTCTTGCACCCGAGAAAAGTGAACATTTTGCCTATCGTTTTGTCTATTGGTGATTCTAGGATATTCACTAAAACGATTTTCGGTGTTTGCAGGATTATTTCGGAATGGATTACGCGTTGTTGTACCTTGTTGGTAATTTGTTAAGGATGGTCCATTCCTAGATATCTTGTATCTCCACTCGTTCTCTGTGTGATTATTCCGTCCACAGAAATTGCATATAATGTTATATTCTCTTTTTATGGGTTGTCTATTCGGAAAATTGTTGGACTGCATGTTCCGATAACATGTGTCCTGAGAATGACCTAGCTTACCGCAGGTTTGGCAGACTCTACGATTAAATTTAGGATTTTCGTTATATTGATATGACCTGGGAGAGTTGTCCATTCGAGCAGCATGTGATACTACATGTGCAATAGACTTTTTTAAACTACTTCCCCCATGGACTTTGGCTAGGATTTTCAGTTGTTCATTCTTGAGACCATCTTCAAATATTTGCACGGCCAATTTTGAGTTTTCTTCTATCAAGATTTCCCTAACCACCGCCTCTGCTGTTATTTCACACGTAGTTGAGTTCAGCGTCCTCAGAGCATTCGCAACTCTATCTCCGTATTCCCGAACGGTTTCTCTGAAGTTTTGTTTCAGGGATATCAACTCATTGTGTGCCGTTGACCGAGATTGCTCCTCTTTATATTCTGATTCAAGTTTATCCTTTAAATCCTCCCATTTAGCAATTGTGCTATACCTAATTAGATCATAGGCAGGACCCTCTAATCTATTTCCGGGTCTGCCCCTTTTATAGATCTAAATAAAACGTCTCCCCCGGAAATAAATTTATCTAGGTCGCAGGGTTTCCCGTCAAAGGTAGGGACGATTCTGAAAACATCAGAAATTCCGACAGAAAGAGCCATTTCAGGGGGTTATGGTGTATTTGTGGAGAGTAGATTTGTTCTTCCCCCTGCCTAACCGCCTGTCTCGTGTAATACGGACTCGTAATATTGAAAACTTTGAAATCAATGTATGGTTAAAATCACTTCTTAAAAATACGGTATATAAAAATGGGCTTTCTTTTGGTTATTCAATATATATGAAAAAGAAAATTAAATTGGTCCCAAAGCTGTAAAGAAAGAAAATTCGGCGAAAAAGACAAAACGGAAATGCCGTCGAAATACTGAAAAGAGAATATTCGACGTAATTTCTATCGGAAAAAATTGTTTGTAAAAAGGAAAAGTTAAAAGTTCCAAGGTGAAAATATTCCAACGGAAAAATGAAGAGAAAAAAATTGATATTTTGCTAACGATTCTTACCACTAATATATGTGGGCTAACTGTTGATTGATGTTTTGTTCTTTTTTTGATTGCTGTTTTGTTCTTTTCGAGATTACCACTTCCTGGATTCCAATAGTGTAGTTTCTTCTTAAAAAAATTTTCTTTCTTGAGTTATTGTCTTCTTTTTATATTATTTCCGCTTTTTTTTTCTTATTACTGCCAGGCAGACTTCACGCCCTATGGTTGTGTGTTATCCTGGTCTTTTTTTTTTTCTTTTTTCGTCGTTTTATTTCTTATTATATTTTTTTTTTTCAAATCTCTGAGGTTAATTTGGATTTCCTCAGCAGTTGCGTTGACTTCGTACAAGGAACTTTCATCAATAGTTACACTCGATACATCGAATGTTCCGTCATCCAAGTCGAAATTGAGGACATTCCTTCCCTCTTTAGGGTTTTATTCCGCCAGTCATCGTTAGTCGCACTAATCTTCCTCTGGGATCGAGTCGTCCTTCGGGGATTGGTCTTCCTTCGAGGATTAAGTCGTCCTTCGGGGATTGGTCTTCCTTCGGGGATTGGTCTTCCTTCGGGGATTAAGTCGTCCTTGGGGGATTGGTCTTCCTTCGGGGAGTCCACCAGTCTTCGTGGATCCTCTGTCAAATGTGTTGTAAGTGACTGGATATAGAATATTGTGTCTGTTTATTTATGAATTGTATTAAATGATAATGTAAGATATGTGAGGATGTAGTTTTAAAGGTTGTGTTAGAAAGGACATGAGATTAGTGTTAAAGCGAATAAGGGTAGTATTCTGGAATACAACATCCCACCCTTCTTCGAGAAAGAAAATTATCCTTGAAGAGAATAATTTTCTGTTAACTATTGCTTAGATTAGGATTAATTACAGACTTGGATTTTCGTTCAATTACAATGGCGTTCAAAGTTAATCTTATATCAAAAGTTACAAAAATCGAAAAGTTCTTAATACTAGAAAAATAGGTTACAATAATCCAAAAGTTTACTTATAGTCTACTTACATTATATTTTAACTAACTTTAAATATTTCCAACTAACTTAAAATATTCCCACTTGGAACCTTTTCTTTTATTATCCAAAACAAATTTTTTTTCTATATATATGATTAATATTAATTCTCAAAATTCTCGTTTTCGTTCGTATTTCCAATATATTATATCCCAATATATATTTTAACTCTAAAATTTTCTTTCTTTCTTCCCCTTTTTTAACTTTTTTTTTTTTTTTTTCTTTCGTTTCCGTCATTTCTTACAATTGTTTTATATATTGAATAAAAACAAAGGCCATTTGTTAAGTGTCTATCTTTTCCTTAAATTTATGGAAAATTTTCCAAAACTTTTGTGGGGCTATTATTATGATGACTGCATAGAATTGCATAATACCAAACATTTTCTTAAGAAATGATCTCAGTTGTCCTAAATGACTGTGTACCTTTTTATTTTTTCTTATTTTGTGTTCGAATATATGTTTATTGTTGTAAAAATTAATTTGTAAGGTATTTATATGGTTTTTCTTTTCAATACCTATTTTAATTGAATTATTATTTTCAATTTTCATTACTTCGTGTTGGTGTTCAGTATCGTTATTTAAAATGTTTAGTGTTTTCGGCTCAATGTCATCATTTTCTATAGCTTTAACTTCTGTCGGAACGTTTACCTTTTCAGTCTTACTCACTTAGTTTCTCAGTCTCATTTACTGATTCGTATAGTTCTTCAGGCTTATTTGCTGTTAGAACATCTTGGTTCCCAGTCTTATTTGCTGTTTGAACTATTTCTTCAGTTATATCTGCTGTAGAAACCTTCAATCCTTCAGTCTTTGCTGCTGAAACATGGTGTTCTTCAGTGTTAGCTACTGAACTGACTTGGGTTTCGATTTTTATTGCACCTTTTGGATCTTTAGTCTTTACCACTGCCGAATTTTCAGTCTTTGTTGCTGAAGTGTCGGGGTGGTCTATAGGGATAGCCGAAATATGGGTGATTTTTGTTTGTGTATTTTCTGCAAGTTCTGAATTTTCAGTCTTTAATATGGCTGAGTTTTCAGTCTTGGTTGCTGAAGTGTCTGTGTGGTCAATAGGGATATCCGAAATATTAGGGATTTCAGTCTTTACTACTGCTGAAAATTTCGAATTTTCAGTCTGTGTTGCTGAATTATTTTCCAAAATTGGAGTATGAATCGGAATATTTATATTAGTGCTTGTTTTCTCTTCGTTTATCTGTATCGCTTTAGTTATTTGGTTAGGAGCTTCATTAAAATTGTCGTTATCTATTGCCAAAGATCTAATGTTATAAATAGAAAAATTTTGTCTGTCTTCCACAAAATTGGGTTGGCGTCAGGCCTCGTTTTCCGACTCTTGCACCCGAGAAAAGTGAACATTTTGCCTATCGTTTTGTCTATTGGTGATTCTAGGATTTTCACTAAAACGATTTTCGGTAGGACTATTTCGGAATGGATTACGCGTTGTTGTACCTTGTTGGTAATTTGTTAAGGACGGTCCATTCCTAGATATCTTGTATCTACACTCGTTCTCTGTGTGATTATTCCGTCCACAGAAATTGCATATGATGTTATATTCTCTTTTTATGGGTTGTCTATTCGGAAAATTGTTGGACTGCATGTTCCGATAACATGTGTCCTGAGAATGACCTAGCTTACCGCAGGTTTGGCAGACTCTACGATTAAATTTAGGATTTTCGTTATATTGATATGACCTGGGAGAGTTGTCCATTCGAGCAGCATGTGATACTACATGTGCAATAGACTTTTTTAAACTACTTCCCCCATGGACTTTGGCTAGGATTTTCAGTTGTTCATTCTTGAGACCATCTTCAAATATTTGCACGGCCAATTTTGAGTTTTCTCCTATCAAGATTTCCCTAACCACCGCCTCTGCTGTTATTTCACACGTAGTTGAGTTCAGCGTCCTCAGAGCATTCGCAACTCTATCTCCGTATTCCCGAACGGTTTCTCTGAAGTTTTGTTTCAGGGATATCAACTCATTGTGTGCCGTTGACCGAGATTGCTCCTCTTTATATTCTGATTCAAGTTTATCCTTTAAATCCTCCCATTTAGCAATTGTGCTATACCTAATTAGATCATAGGCAGGACCCTCTAATCTATTTCCGGGTCTGCCCCTTTTATAGATCTAAATAAAACGTCTCCCCCGGAAATAAATTTATCTAGGTCGCAGGGTTTCCCGTCAAAGGTAGGGACGATTCTGAAAACATCAGAAATTCCGACAGAAAGAGCCATTTCAGGGGGTTATGGTGTATTTGTGGAGAGTAGATTTGTTCTTCCCCCTGCCTAACCGCCTGTCTCGTGTAATACGGACTCGTAATATTGAAAACTTTGAAATCAATGTATGGTTAAAATCACTTCTTAAAAATACGGTATATAAAAATGGGCTTTCTTTTGGTTATTCAATATATATGAAAAAGAAAATTAAATTGGTCCCAAAGCTGTAAAGAAAGAAAATTCGGCGAAAAAGACAAAACGGAAATGCCGTCGAAATACTGAAAAGAGAATATTCGACGTAATTTCTATCGGAAAAAATTGTTTGTAAAAAGGAAAAGTTAAAAGTTCCAAGGTGAAAATATTCCAACGGAAAAATGAAGAGAAAAAAATTGATATTTTGCTAACGATTCTTACCACTAATATATGTGGGCTAACTGTTGATTGATGTTTTGTTCTTTTTTTGATTGCTGTTTTGTTCTTTTCGAGATTACCACTTCCTGGATTCCAATAGTGTAGTTTCTTCTTAAAAAAATTTTCTTTCTTGAGTTATTGTCTTCTTTTTATATTATTTCCGCTTTTTTTTTCTTATTACTGCCAGGCAGACTTCACGCCCTATGGTTGTGTGTTATCCTGGTCTTTTTTTTTTTCTTTTTTCGTCGTTTTATTTCTTATTATATTTTTTTTTTTCAAATCTCTGAGGTTAATTTGGATTTCCTCAGCAGTTGCGTTGACTTCGTACAAGGAACTTTCATCAATAGTTACACTCGATACATCGAATGTTCCGTCATCCAAGTCGAAATTGAGGACATTCCTTCCCTCTTTAGGGTTTTATTCCGCCAGTCATCGTTAGTCGCACTAATCTTCCTCTGGGATCGAGTCGTCCTTCGGGGATTGGTCTTCCTTCGAGGATTAAGTCGTCCTTCGGGGATTGGTCTTCCTTCGGGGATTGGTCTTCCTTCGGGGATTAAGTCGTCCTTGGGGGATTGGTCTTCCTTCGGGGAGTCCACCAGTCTTCGTGGATCCTCTGTCAAATGTGTTGTAAGTGACTGGATATAGAATATTGTGTCTGTTTATTTATGAATTGTATTAAATGATAATGTAAGATATGTGAGGATGTAGTTTTAAAGGTTGTGTTAGAAAGGACATGAGATTAGTGTTAAAGCGAATAAGGGTAGTATTCTGGAATACAACATCCCACCCTTCTTCGAGAAAGAAAATTATCCTTGAAGAGAATAATTTTCTGTTAACTATTGCTTAGATTAGGATTAATTACAGACTTGGATTTTCGTTCAATTACAATGGCGTTCAAAGTTAATCTTATATCAAAAGTTACAAAAATCGAAAAGTTCTTAATACTAGAAAAATAGGTTACAATAATCCAAAAGTTTACTTATAGTCTACTTACATTATATTTTAACTAACTTTAAATATTTCCAACTAACTTAAAATATTCCCACTTGGAACCTTTTCTTTTATTATCCAAAACAAATTTTTTTTCTATATATATGATTAATATTAATTCTCAAAATTCTCGTTTTCGTTCGTATTTCCAATATATTATATCCCAATATATATTTTAACTCTAAAATTTTCTTTCTTTCTTCCCCTTTTTTAACTTTTTTTTTTTTTTTTTCTTTCGTTTCCGTCATTTCTTACAATTGTTTTATATATTGAATAAAAACAAAGGCCATTTGTTAAGTGTCTATCTTTTCCTTAAATTTATGGAAAATTTTCCAAAACTTTTGTGGGCCTATTATTATGATGACTGCATAGAATTGCATAATACCAAACATTTTCTTAAGAAATGATCTCAGTTGTCCTAAATGACTGTGTACCTTTTTATTTTTTCTTATTTTGTGTTCGAATATATGTTTATTGTTGTAAAAATTAATTTGTAAGGTATTTATATGGTTTTTCTTTTCAATACCTATTTTAATTGAATTATTATTTTCAATTTTCATTACTTCGTGTTGGTGTTCAGTATCGTTATTTAAAATGTTTAGTGTTTTCGGCTCAATGTCATCATTTTCTATAGCTTTAACTTCTGTCGGAACGTTTACCTTTTCAGTCTTACTCACTTAATTTCTCAGTCTCATTTACTGATTCGTATAGTTCTTCAGACTTATTTGCTGTTAGAACATCTTGGTTCCCAGTCTTATTTGCTGTTTGAACTATTTCTTCAGTTATATCTGCTGTAGAAACCTTCAATCCTTCAGTCTTTGCTGCTGAAACATGGTGTTCTTCAGTGTTAGCTACTGAACTGACTTGGGTTTCGATTTTTATTGCACCTTTTGGATCTTCAGTCTTTACCACTGCTGAATTTTCACTCTTTGTTGCTGAAGTGTCGGGGTGGTCCATAGGGATAGCCGAAATATGGGGGATTTTTGTTTGTGTATTTTCTGCAAGTTCTGAATTTTCAGTCTTTAATATTGCTGAGTTTTCAGTCTTGGTTGCTGAAGTGTCTGTGTTGTCAATAGGGATATCCGAAATATTAGGGATTTGAGTCTTTAATACTGCTGAAAATTCGAAATTTCGAATTTTCAGTCCTTGTTGCTGAATTATTTTCCAAAATCGGAATATTTATATTAGTGCTTGGTTTCTCTTCGTTTATCTATATCGCTTTAGTTATTTGGTTAGGAGCTTCATTAAAATTGTCGCTATCTATTGCCAAAGATCTAATGTTATAAATAGAAAAATTTTGTCTGTCTTCCATAAAATTGGGTTGGCGTCAAGCCTCGTTTTCCGACTCTTGCACCCGAGAAAAGTGAACATTTTGCCTATCGTTTTGTCTATTGGTGATTCTAGGATTTTCACTAAAACGATTTTCGGTAGGACTATTTCGGAATGGATTACGCGTTGTTGTACCTTGTTGGTAATTTGTTAAGGACGGTCCATTCCTAGATATCTTGTATCTACACTCGTTCTCTGTGTGATTATTCCGTCCACAGAAATTGCATATGATGTTATATTCTCTTTTTATGGGTTGTCTATTCGGAAAATTGTTGGACTGCATGTTCCGATAACATGTGTCCTGAGAATGACCTAGCTTACCGCAGGTTTGGCAGACTCTACGATTAAATTTAGGATTTTCGTTATATTGATATGACCTGGGAGAGTTGTCCATTCGAGCAGCATGTGATACTACATGTGCAATAGACTTTTTTAAACTACTTCCCCCATGGACTTTGGCTAGGATTTTCAGTTGTTCATTCTTGAGACCATCTTCATATATTTGCACGGCCAATTTTGAGTTTTCTTCTATCAAGAATTCCCTAACCACCGCCTCTGCTGTTATTTCACACGTAATTGAGTTCAGCGTCCTCAGAGCATTCGCAACTCTATCTCCGTATTCCCGAACGGTTTCTCTGAAGTTTTGTTTCAGGGATATCAACTCATTGTGTGCCGTTGACCGAGATTGCTCCTCTTTATATTCTGATTCAAGTTTATCCTTTAAATCCTCCCATTTAGCAATTGTGCTATACCTAATTAGATCATAGGCAGGACCCTCTAATCTATTTCCGGGTCTGCCCCTTTTATAGATCTAAATAAAACGTCTCCCCCGGAAATAAATTTATCTAGGTCGCAGGGTTTCCCGTCAAAGGTAGGGACGATTCTGAAAACATCAGAAATTCCGACAGAAAGTGCCATTTCAGGGGGGTTATGGTGTATTTGTGGAGAGTGGATTTGTTCTTCCCCCTGCCTAACCGCCTGTCTCGTGTAATACGGACTCGTAATATTGAAAACTTTGAAATCAATGTATGGTTAAAATCACTTCTTAAAAATACGGTATATAAAAATGGCCTTTCTTTTGGTTATTCAATATATATGAAAAAGAAAATTAATTTGGTCCCAAAGCTGTAAAGAAAGAAAATTCGGCGAAAAAGACAAAACGGAAATGCCGTCGAAATACTGAAAAGAGAATATTCGAAGTAATTTCTATCGGAAAAAATTGTTTGTAAAAAGGAAAAGTTAAAAGTTCCAAGGTGAAAATATTCCAACGGAAAAATGAAGAGAAAAAAATTGATATTTTGCTAACGATTCTTACCACTAATATATGTGGGCTAACTGTTGATTGATGTTTTGTTCTTTTTTTGATTGCTGTTTTGTTCTTTTCGAGATTACCACTTCCTGGATTCCAATAGTGTAGTTTCTTCTTAAAAAAATTTTCTTTCTTGAGTTATTGTCTTCTTTTTATATTATTTCCGCTTTTTTTTTCTTATTACTGCCAGGCAGACTTCACGCCCTATAGTTGTGTGTTATCCTGGTCTTTTTTTTTTCTTTGTTTTTCGTCGTTTTATTTCTTATTATATTTTTTTTTTCAAATCTCTGAGGTTAATTTGGATTTCCTCAGCAGTTGCGTTGACTTCGTACAAGGAACTTTCATCAATAGTTACACTCGATACTTCGAATGTTCCGCCATCCAAGTCGAAATTGAGGACATTCCTTCCCTCTTTAGGGTTTTATTCCGCCAGTCGTCGTTAGTCGCACTAATCTTCCTCTGGGATCGAGTCGTCCTTCGGGGATTGGTCTTCCTTCGGGGATTGGTCTTCCTTCGGGGATTAAGTCGTCCTTCGGGGATTGGTCTTCCTTCGGGGAGTCCACCAGTCTTCGTGAATCCCACCGCTGCCACCAGTGTTACGTCTCCAGCGCCGTGCTTCCTCTTTCGAGGGAAGAGCGTGGGGGTTATAATATCTTTTCTTTTTTATTAAAACAATTATAGTTCTTAGTTATTAAATTAATTATAGGTTTTATTTATTTTTATATTTTATTGAACTCAGCTATCTCAAGCTGAGCTCTAACTTGAACTACTTTTTCAATATAAATTTTCCTGTTTTTATAGAACATTTTGTTCCAACTAACTGTGTCGTATAAAATGAACAAAACAATCTAGAAGTCTCTGTGACTTAAAATTTTGAATAAACTTTGAACGAAAATCAAAGTGGCTATGTTTTGAAATGAAAAATGTGCTTGTTATGAAATAAGGCATGTTTTTAAATGTGTTGTAAGTGACTGGATATAGAATATTGTGTCTGTTTATTTATGAATTGTATTAAATGAGAATGTAAGATATGTGAGGATGTAGTTTTAAAGGTTGTGTTAGAAAGGACATGAGATTAGTGTTAAAGCGAATAAGGGTAGTATTCTGGAATACAACACTGCCCATCAAGGGAAAAAGTTATTAATAATTTAAATAACAAAAATCACCTATTTCCTATGGCAGTTTGAACTCTATTTTCAGATATTTAAAGAACTGACTCCTCTTTCCCCTAACAATACGGGGGTAGGCTGAAAAGTAATGCCTATGTACTTACAGAACGCGAATGAAATGACCTGTAGAAGCGCACCTGGCGACAAATGGAAGTAAAATTCCCTCTTAATACGCATGCGCAGGCCCAAGGCCGGGGGTTGATCCAGTGTCCTTCAAGAGCGGGTAGTATGGCGGCGTGTTCTAGTGGTATTGTGGGGTGCAAGTAGGTGTGCCAAGACACGGCCACTGTTTCACTTGAATCCCCATCAAGTTGCTCCGACGAAAATTGTTCACCACAAGTAATACGAATAAATTAAAACGCACTGGAGGTTTTATTGTTGGTTTTATTGTTGGTTAATATTTTCTTTAATTTTCTTTTAAACTTTTCCATATGCACAAATATATTAATGAAATTTACTGCTTTCTTGAAGATAATTAATCCTACTTTTAGTGGCAAATGTATAATTGCAAACTCTCTATTATAAAAGAGCAACGCGTGTCTCTTTCTCGATTGACTAAGGGGACACTACGTTCGTCTGACTTCTTACTTCTCTTGTGTTCACACGTTACGGTAGTTGGATAACGACGATTAGGGATGAAGATGGGTAATTTAATTTTTGCACACAGGACAACCAATAGAGATGATACTTCTGCTCTCTCATTGCCACGCCCATCGATGTGTGGTAAATACATCGGTTAATTCGATAGTCGACGAACATGGGAGAATGAGAAAACAGAAATACGATATACTATTGTAGCGTTCTGCGAACGCACAAGTCCGCGCAGGTAAGGTTCCTACCTTCAAGGAACTCACTTACCTGAGAACGTTGCACGCGCCCACAGACGCGTGTCCCAAAGTCCCACCATAGGACCTGCAACTCGCAGCCAACGTTGAGCCCGACACCAAAAAGCAAGGAACTGAACGTCCCCAAAGCTTTTAATGTCAAGCTCAACAATCATAGTTCTTCATACCTGAAACAAAGGTAAAACCATACATTCATCCTGTTCCTAAAAGCAATTCACGAAAATGCCAGACATTCTGCCTGAGCCAAGGAACACCTCATCGAACCGACAATTCCGGGTATCGATACAATGAACGACTATTACCAGCAAATTAGCCGACCAACGGATGCACGTGCGAGTGGTCTGCAAACAAAGGAAACGTCAACCTCATGCAATAAAGCATATCGCCTATCCGCTGCCAAATTGCAGGCAATCGTAATTATCTCAACGAGATAATTCGGGGATATGTATGAGGGTAAAATCAACAAAGGGAACGACTCCGATCCCATGGTTCTTTTCGAATTTCACACCATTAGAAAGATCTAATGGATTTCGGCTTGTAATCACAAAGTCAAACAAGGCCCACGGACTGTACGTCCAAACAAACATTGAATATCGGTCTGCGCGCCAGATGTGCTGTGCAAACAGAAAGCCGTGGAAATGAGTTTCGATCACCACCACGGGTGGTGATAAGGATGTATGCGACGACCGACTTTCTCCTTTTCAGGAATCTTAAAATATCCCTGGGACTAAATAACATGCTGCTAACAGAGATTCGGAAATCCTGTTAACAGAACGAAAGCCAGGACGGCCCATTACTAACCACCAGCTACTACACGTAGCAAAACAACAGTAAGACGCCGGCCTCACCCCACATCCTGGCACATTGGAGTACCAATGCCAGCGATCTTCCACTTCACCTCCTGGCACCTTGGAGTACCAATGCCAGCGAGACTCTACACCAACTCCTGGCACCTGGGAGTACCAATGCCAGCGAGCTCCCACTTCACCTCCTGGCACCTTGGACTACCAATGCCGGCGAGCCTCTATCCCCACCTCCTGACACCTTGGAGAGCCAATGGCAGCGAGCCACATGGGATCCGACTTATTGGAAAATACCACTCGTCGGCCCATAAACAACCCAAACACCACAATGGACGTACCGCACACCTTTTGCGCCTGTCGGCAACACCGCGCCGTAAACGGCTCCATTGCTAATTTTTTTCATTGTACATAGTACATTATTAATTTCTATTGTTCATTTTTCGTTTTCTCTTCCCTTTTCGCACCACATCACCTGCCCGAGTGATCTGTCTACCTTACCTTTTTTATCGTGACTACGTCACTGGGGGGAGTACTGTGACGGTTCCATTGAACGCACTACTTGCCTTCCCACCAATTATTCGAGGACTTCCAACGTAGAGCATCCAAAGGCCCTTTAAAACAAGTATTGTGGCAGTTCCATTGAACGCCACTGCTTACCAGCCTTTAATGAGAAAACAGTTTCCTAGTACACTAAAACCCTGGAATACATTCACTTACCTTTCCATTGTTTGCTCAAACCTTCGCCTAAAGTATCTAAACCTATAATTTTCTCTGATGCAAAATCCATCAGCATCAAACAGATATTTCCCTAAAGGGATGGTTTCATGAAACGCACCATTTCCTTAAAAGCAATTTGGTTGCACCGTCAAGCAACCAACTTTAACCTAACTACATCAATGAGATATCTCCTAACGAGTCTGCCGCACAGGAGCAGGAGATATTTCTTCTTTTCCTTTTTTCCCATGGCCACATCGGTCGGTCATCCGACCGACAAATACATTAAAGCATACAGCTGACCGCCCAAGGAAGTGGAGTTCTCCTAAATGGAAAATTACCATCGGGAATTCGACTACGTGGAGATGCCGCCAAGATGTGCACGATCAGCATAAATGCTTTACGCAGTTGCTGATCGTGTAAAAACCGAAATCTCTATGTCGAGGTAATGGTACCAGCTGCAACCATGCCAGCTAATGTTCCCCTTGTGGATTTGGTCGATCCACGGTCCGCATGCGTGTGGACACACACACGCCATGAGCTGCAGAAACGATCATCGTGTGTGTGTTTCACCCCTTTTTTCTTCCCTTATATGGTCACCGAAGCGATGGATGGAATTTTTAGTATTCTGTCGCTTCGGTTGATATAGTTGATCCCGTTACGGATTCCGTGGAGGCAAGTCGGGCCTCCACGTTAAATAAATTAGATTCGTTATTCAACTACAGTCGGGAAGAGTCGCTTAACAGCCACGTCGCGTGCGCAGTCGTGCTTTTCATTGAGTGGAACGGTTCCCAAAGCAGCGAATGGCAGCAACTATACCGAAGGGGGAGTAGTGCCACCGAACTTGCCAACATATTGTCCGCATTACAATGGAGTTCGAACGAATCGAACTAAATGGTTCCGCGAGTTAACCAAAGTGTAATTTTGCGTTTATTTGGTCATACTTTTGTATGTATCTTAACTTTGTATTACTAATTCAATTACAACGAGCAAGAACCAGTGACTATTTAAGTTGAATTCTATATAGCCATGTACTATTGATCATCGATTAGTGATTACGGATTCTGCACCGATGAACAGTGTGTTTAGTGACTTTTAATTTTCAATTTTATGTATCCGAATTTTGTGTTTGACCATTATAATAAGATCACTAATGAATTTTTGTAAATACCAACTCGAGCTCAGTAAGCCTTCTTATAGTAATAATTAATTCTGCCACAGTGAGCAACGAACTTTGTGACTTTTAATTTTAACCCTATGTACCCGAATTTTTTTGTTTGTCCCTTACCATAAGATAACTAAATAAGTTTGGATTTGTTAACTTTAATTCCATACACCAACCTCTAGTGATTATTAATGCAGTTATAACGAACAATGTATTTAGTGTCTGTTTATCCAGCTTCAATATATCCTACGATCGTGAATATCACCAATACGATAAATAAGGCTTCAAAAAGGGCCGCGGCCAGAGTTTTTCTTTTGTTTCTTCTAATCCCAACCAAGGTTTAGGAAACATCAGAACGTGCGGACAGTCAACAAAGTGTGAAGAGTATTGGGGAGTAGAAATAGGTGAACCAGTGCCCCTGTCTGGCACACTATAAACATGAACACCGAGCCCCATAAGACTCATTTCACATTCGGCGAACACATGAACGAATAAGCCAAGTGATTGTGAGAAAGTTATTGCATCCACAAAAATTGACTGTCTGATGTGACTTATAACTATTATGGTAATAGTTTTCAAAATCCAGAAAGGATGTTGCCATTAATTTTCAGCACTATGACTGTATGCCCACGGATGACTTTTGTATTATAGATTTCGAACTAAGCGTTAAATGGGTCCAAAAGCCTTGGGCAATAACACAACCACTTTGGGCCTTATTGTGTGAACTGTTCCTGAGACGCGTAACCTCAGTCGAGATGAAGTCAATCGGCCCTCGGGAGCGAGGAATTTGGCGCTGTTGGACTTTTCTGGAGGGGCTATGCGAAACGTCGTTTTTACATTTATTCTCAAACTCTCACTTGTTAAGTTATGCCTGAGATATCCACAAAAATGTCAAAAATTACCTCAATTCAAATCAACGTCAAAGTAACTCGCATATTAGATTATACGCAAATACACAAACAAGCATTAATCAAGCGGTACATCAAGCTAGCCGTATGGCGGTAAGTAGCTCTACTATTGGTTTCACCAGATTTTTAAAAGCATAGCTTCAATCATTTTATAATTCACTTGATGTGCCATTTCTATTGCCTTAATTTCATATAGCTTGCTTTTAATTTTATTGCTTCGTTGATTCACTGCCGGCGCTTAAATAATAAACTCAATCCTTCAAAGTAAGTAATCCAAGTTTATAAAACTGAGAGATAAAATCCTCTTAAGCCTAGATCTTAGATTAAATTGACTGAAACATTCACATATACTGTAAATCAAAACCATATTTATATTCATTGGTTACTGAGATACAGGTGTTGACCTTGTGTTCCAAAAACGAATTAGAGTTTATTTAACATAAATCATTCACAGCGTCCTTGACTCGTGTGCATGGCGTTGGTGGCTCATAAATCCATATGGGGAGATTTATGCTGGCGTTGAATGCGATAGTGAACCAACTGGAAATTTGAAATGCCTGCGTGATTCATATAACCACTGGTTGTGTCATATTTTCTACCAGGGTGTCTTTTACCTCATCGTCCAGAGCGTCATATGAATGGCTTTTCCTGAATCCACAAGTAGCATGCCACTATTTACAGTCTGTGAACTCTTTGCGCGTTATGGATACATTGCTGTCGTCGTCATCATCAATATAGTGATCATTATCACCTTTGTAAAAGATTGTTGTGTGCAGTAGATATTAATAAGAATAAATAAACAATCTTGTTATACAATAGCACCATAAGTCGCCATTCCAAAAAACAAAAATCGATAAAGATATTGCAATAATAATAATATTAATAATAAAAACAACATACTGGCAGACACATAACATAGTATACAGCTTAGCAACATTCCCACATATGCTCACAGGACATCATCTAGGGCTTTCTAGAGCAAATTTTTGTTAAGGACTTTGACGATATTCCTATTCATACCCGACTTTTGTCTTTCGAGACATCCATTTAATTAATCCGGTAATACGGAATTTCCAATGCAGTTTCTCAGGTTTTCAGCCAACGATAACAATACCCGTTTTTCTTTTGCTCCAGTTATTATCCGATCTTTAACATGACCTGGATTGAATAGAAGGACAAAGCTTACACTTGTGTTAAATGGCCCCAAATCTCAAAGGAAAACTGACTTCTCTAATAAGGCACGCTTCAACCTCTATGGCTTTTTTTCCTATAACGCTGTATGATCTCTGCCGAGCGAGGAATGTCGAATGTTGTGCCTCGTTCGTGGCCTCCGGGGTAGACGTCGACAATGTCTCCGATTTCTCTGCCGGCACACCCTCTTGGAGAGGCAGTCGCGTCTGAGATGGCGACCCAAGCAGTTGAGGCACAGTTTCTTCCTGCGTGCTACAGACTTCCGATGAACAGGTGTGAGGGATCGAAACCCATCGCAAACGAAGATGTAGTGGTGTGGTCCACAGACTATGCATGCCGATTGTCTCCGTGGGGGTTCCGCTGGTCCATGCATCAGGGCATGGGCCGGGTTCATCTCTGGGCAGGCGACACTTCGGTCAGCGGCCTGTAGGTGCTCACTCTCTGGAATAGGATGCGGTTCCGATTGTGGGCAGGCGGCGCTCCGGTCGGCGGCCTGGTAATTCTCACTTACTGGGGAATGGTGCGGTTCCTTTTCCGCTGACTTGGTGGTATTTGCTTGCAGCTGCATTCGCCAATCATTGGCGAATCCGTTTGTTCCAGGGGATGGAGGCCCAGGGCCTTGGACTTCTTTGGCGGATTTATACGTTTTTCAAGTGTTCCACCGAACACTGCTTGCCGCAGAGAAAACATACATACACAGAGCGAACGCGGTTACAAATGAAACACCAACAAATTTGTTTTTAATTTTTATTTTAATCGAAGTTGTCTATTATTATTTGGAATTATAATTTTCGCTGCTTTTCTTACGAAATAAGTGCCGAGTAAGTTACCGAAAAGAACGTTCTTATACTATCTAAATAAACACATTGTAGGCGAAAACAAATCGACTCACACTTAATACGACACATTTTTACTTTTTATGACACGAGAAGTATCAAGGATTCTTGGCGCGGATTAACCACCTTGGCGGGGTTCTCTGGTCTCCTCACTGTACGGATATTCGATATATCCTTCTCGTCCCGGTGACGTTCAGAATTAGACTTGTCGTCTCGTTGACGATCGAAATCTCACTAACCATCTCCATCCAAAAACCAAAACCTGATACAGATCGTATCTACGTCTGCCAGAAGAAATCTTTCATTTCATCCGCTAACAGAATTTTCCACAGTATCTGTTAGCGGCATGTTATTAATGCCCATGGGTAATTTAGGTGCCTGAAAAGGAGAAAGTCCCTCGACGCATACATCCTTATATCATCATCACCATCCGTGGTGGTGATCGAAGTTCGGATCGACGCTTGTCGATTGTGTGCCGCCTCTATTTGCATAAAACATCTGGCGCGCAGAACGGAGATGATTGTTCGGGCGTACAGCCCGTGGTTGTTTGCCTTTTGTAAACACAACCGAAATCCATTAGATCCTTCTAATGGGTGTGAAATTCTTACAAAGGAATCGTGGGACTGGAGTATTTCCTTTGTTGGCGTTGGTCTTGTAAATCTTCCGATTTATCTTGTTGCGATAATTACGGTTGTTTACAATTTTGGCATCGGATAGGCGATATACTTTCTTGCATTTAGCTGCCAGCGTATGCATCCGTTGTTCGGTCTATCTACCGAAAATGGTAGTTCCTTGGAAACATCGTGCAGATGTTTAAGATGGGAGATCTGTATGCGATGCTTGCTGCATTTGACGCATTACTTAGTAGCGATGCTTTAGCTGCCTTTTTGAATTGGGCAGAATACCATCTATGGATGCGTTGAACTCGATCCTGAACGTTTTTGAACGTTAAGTTCCTTGTTTTTTTTTTGATGTCGGGTTCAACATTGTTGCAGCTTCCTATGCCCTTGTTAGAGGTCTGATTAGGAGCTTTGGGGATACGTGTCTGTGGGCACGTGTAATGGATAAGGTAAGTAAGTTCCTTTGGTTTGGAACCTTACCTGGGCCGAATTGTGCGTTCGTAGGACGCTACACTTCTATTGAGGTGGATGTCTGTATAGAGCCCTGAATTGGTGATGAATATAGTCTTGGTGACGACACGAGGTCCGTCGTCAGTGTTTGGTACCCTTGGTCGCAGACCTGACCATTTGATTTGGGTTGGAGTTGTAAATTCGCAACCCACGATCAATGACCACGTAATGGATGGTAGTCGAAAGTAATGTACCGATACTGCGGGGATGCTGGGGAGCGCGCCCGCTAAGCGGGGCATTTCTCTTTTGATGCGTGCATACGCGGTTCTTGTTCGGTGCGCATTGTTCCGGGTAGACCAGTTCCTCTGGGTTGGAGTTGTAAATTCGCAAACCACGAGGAACGGCCATGTGTTTCTGCGTTGGTCCGAACATCGGGACATGGGCTGATTTGATTTGTGGGCAGGCGGCACTCTGGTCGGCGGCCTGCTGATGCATACTCCCTGGGAGTGTTTGTGGTTCTCGTCTATGTGCTGTTGGACTGAGAATCGCTGATGTCACAGGGGACGGTCGTTGGGCATCGTTGCCTTGGTCGGCGTCGTTTGCCTTAATGGCGAAGACTGGGTAGCGCGAACGAAGCCTCAAGCAGTCTCGGGAGTGGGGCATCAGTGCCTTGGTCGGCGTCGTTTGCCTTAATGGGGGAGAGTGGATCGAGCGCGAACGAAACCTCGAGCAGTCTCGGGAGTTGGGCATCATTGCCTTGGTCGACGTCGTTTGCCTTAATGGGGGAGACTGGGTCGAGCGCGAGCAAACCCTCGAGTAGTCTCGGGAGTTGGGCATCATTGCCTTTGTCGGCGTCGTTTGCCTTAATGGGGGAGACTGGGTCGAGCGCGAACGAAGCCTCGAGCAGTCTCGGGAGTTGGGCATCATTGCCTTGGTCGGCGTCGTTTGCCTTAATGGGGGAGACTGGGTCGAGCGCGAACGAAGCCTCCACCAGTCTCGGTAGGTGGTCATCAGTGCTTTGCTCGGCGGGTTTCTCTGCAGCAGGCTCTTTTCCTGGTCTGGGTGCTTCAGAACTGTTGGCATCCGTCGTCGCTTGTGCTGGTGCACTGGCAGCTCCTGGTGCCTTCTTACTGAAATCAGCGTTCTTGTGTGGTGTCATTTTAGCGGTGATGGATGCTGCTGCAGTTGTCACTTCTTTCACTGCCTTTGGATCGGGTTTCTTCTCGACCGTTCCTCTTTTGGCTGTCTTACTTTCGACAGCACCTGCCTTGGCTGGACTTTCGGTGTCTGTCGTCACATCTCGGTTTGTCAGATGGACGGGGGCATCATCCGTGATGGTAGTCTGGATGGCTGACCAGATGGTATACCCATGCCATGTGCGGAAGGAGTTCTCGGCCACCAAGGAGGTTGCGACATCAATGGCAGCAAACGACTGTTGGGTGGATACAAGGTGCCCGTATCAGTCTTATATGCGGCCGGACGTTCGGCTGTGAGGGCGTTCCTTGCCTCAACAAACATTGTAACCTCGTCCAAATAGATCTTTTCGGCTTGATCAATGAATCGGTCCACGAAGTAGTGGTGGCCGCTGGTCATCCCTGGAGTGGCCGGGCGTTCTATCTCCTCATGCTTCAGTCGGTTGTCCTCCCACGTGACTTGGAGATTGTGTTGGCGTATGTCCACCGCAAACAACGTTGGCGGACCTCTCTTTTCCAGATTGAGGAATGCACCCGGTATCCGTTCCTGGGCGGCGAACTAGGCGCTGATGAGTTGTTCCGCCAATGTAGCTGTCATGTTTGACTTCTCTGACATTGGGGCGCTCTCTGGTTGTTGACAACGGTGTGTCCCGCGACCTTGACGTTGGTCGTTCCTTGAGTTGGGCCCTTTAGTATGCCGCGAACTTGGCGGCGGTAGCCGATACAGATCTGGATCCCGGGCTGCACCGCGAACTGCTGGTAGTTGATCCACAATCTGGCCGTCATTGTGTCGCGAACTGGGCGCGATGTAGTGGTAGCTGCTGGAGTCAGCTTCTGTTTGCCACAAATTCGGTGGCGGTAATTTAATTGAAAAATTGAAATTCTCTTACCTGAGAACCTGGGCGGTTGCAGGTAGCGGCAATGGCCAGCTCGTTGATGCGCCACTAAGCTGGCGGCTGTGGGTCCTTAGGCTGGACCGGGGCTGCTGGTCTGAGCAGCGTTAGTTGTAGCTGTCGTTGGGGCAGCTGGTTAATGCGCCACTAATCTGGCGGCGGTAGGTCCTTAGGCTGGACGGGGGCTGCGTTCTGAGCAGCGATTAATGCGCCACTAATCTGGCGTCGGTAGGTCCTTAGGCTGGACGGGGGCTGCGTTCTGAGCAGCGGTTCATGCGCCACTAATCTGGCGGATTCAAGTCCTTAAACTGGACGGGGGCTGCATTCGGAGCAGCAGTAATTGTAGCTTTGGTTTCCGGCAGGCTGTGCCGCGAACTGGTCGGTTGATCCGTATGTCTGGATCCGGTAATTGCGCTGCGAACTTGGTCGCGGTGTGGTTATTATATAGCTGCGCTGGGGCCGCTTGTTGAACATCGGTTTGATCCACAGATGGCTCCCTGGCAGGGGCCACGCACTGGGCGGCGGACTGCATGGCTGTTGCTTCGTAAACGTGGCGGCGTTATAGATCCACAATCGAAATCTTCTTATTGCCGAGATGGTCCGTTATCGCTATAACTATCGCAGTTAATGTGAGGAATGCCGTCGGGGAAACGTTTTGTTCTGAACCAATCGTCCGGATGGATACTAAAACATTAATTAATCGCGGTCATCAGTTACTATTTCGTTGCACATTCTCGGATAGACACCAATCTCCCAATTGACTGTGCAGCAGCAAATTAATTAGTACCCGAGAACGTTATTCAAAAGGAATGTTGACAGAAAGTAATTTAATGGCAATGTTGACGGAAAGTTAGTAAATAGCAATGTTGACGTTGGTGAGATGATCTTTATTGTTCTGTGCGATATTCATTGCTATTGGCTGGAGGCTGGGCAAATGTGCTTCTTTGCGTATGCTGCGAGCTGGCAGCAGTTCATTGAATCCACAGACTGAATCCGGCTCGAAGGACCAAAATGTATGATCTCTGCCGACCGAGGAATGTCGTCGGAGAAGATCTTTGTAGTTTCCGTCGACCGAGGAATGTCGTCGGGGAAGATTTATCTCATTCAATGTTGTGTCTCCTGTTGTGCTGAAACACCTATAGAAACGTGAATTGGTTATGAGGACAAGAATACCTATAAACTGAGCAGCAATCCAAAGTATAACAGCAACTCTCCTTAACGAATCTACAGTCAAAAGCAGAAATAACAGTGGTTGGTTTGAGGCTATCAACAATTGGTTTTTTCAATCTGATTAACTTGATTTCCACGGATTAGAATTAATGCGAACCGTGTCGCTTGAAAATGGTTAATGAAGAAGCAAGAAAACATGGTTGTTGTTTGACAACCAACAGAATTTTATTTTTAATGTCAGTTGATTGTTGACATTTGTTAGGCCACGAGTAGCATTCAGGTACGAATTCGCTGGTTGTGTCCAGGGCGAATCCGCAACAAACGCTGAATCGAAGCCATGAAATGCTACTTATTCACGACCAGGTCTGTCAGACTAGCTTAAAAAAATAATCACGAATTGCTATGGATAAAATTCTGTCCCAAACATTTCTCAGAGTCCACTTAATAGAAGGGGTGTTTCACCGGGCGCCTAAGTACTGGGATTCAACCTTTCAATCTGTAATTGAACCGAACTGCCGCAAAAGCAAGAGTCGTCAGTTGAACCTACATATGTACATTCAAACGCGTGACGCAAACTGCTTACTAAGTCAGCCATTGATTTTAAAATTCTCTATTCCATGTGAACTAAAGCTCAGCCGTATTCTTATTATTGGGACAACTAAAGCGTCAATATCGTTATTGATTAACAACCGAAAAACTAGTTTAGACTATTTCAGTTGGCTTTCCTGTAAAACCGTACTATTCTTTTGGGTCGGTTTTTATTGTGCTGCTCCAATTTAAAGAAAACTTAGCGCAGACTCAACACAGAAATGTGAAGTGAACAAAAATCAATTTTGTGTTTATGAGGATGGAATATGAGGGATAGGCCAATGTGTAGGAAATTAATTAAACTACTTGAATCGGTAAAGGTAGGCATGCTGATTTTGGAGGTTATACGAACATGTAATAACTCTCGTTAAAAACGAGATACCGTGACGGTGGCACGCTCTATGAATAATGCGAAGTACACATTTTTATCCTATATTGGTTAGTATTACCATGGCGAACTCATCAACACATCTTGTGTTTGTTGTACAGTGCTATTGTACTTCACACCTCGTGCTTCTGTCGAGCACGTGACACACCATTTTAGACAGAGTTAACCAAACATAGGATACGATTTGCACTTTAAGACAATTATAAACCTCGCAAATTGTGACCATATTAGATAGCGTGAAGTATTTCTTCCTCTTAAAGGGAGCCCCATACATTAGATCCCGATTTCCTCAGTTTCAAATGTGCCGTCGTCTCAATTAAGAACTGTGTAGCGTTTGCGGCGATAGTGAAGACCGTGTGATCCGAACCAATGCTCAACTTATCAGGCCACTGCCGCGTGTATGAATTCGATTTCTAAAGTCAAGTACATTCGGCTGATGTGGAAAATGCTATATCATTGCTATGGTATACGGCTTTAATGGACCGTCATATCATGCAGCTAACGAAAGATTGAAAGTTCACCGTAAAGTGTTTGGTAACCACATTGTTTCGAAACGCGCTTGTTTCGAATGGACACTTTGCTCACTTGGTCTATACGCACCAGACATTTATCTATGGCGTTACTCAAAAGTCAGATTGTACACCGATCGGCCAAACACTTTGAAACAATTGAAAAATCAAATTCACGATGAAATTTCAAGTATTTCTTCAGCATTTACGAAAAAAGTTGATCGAAAATTGGGTGAAACACCTCGAGTTGTGTGTAGCCGCAAATGGTCGTCATTTACCCGATGTCATATTTCATTATGAAAAATGATTGAATTTGGTAGCTTATGCAAAATGTTCACCTCATTGCGAACTTCATTACTTAGGGAGTTTTTTCATTTTAAAATCGTCAAAACCCGGGAAACACCTTCCATAATGCGTTGATCAACTCCAGCTGTTTGATAATAAGCTTAGTCGAGCATGTTCGAAGGCGTATGAGAAACTCAATCAACAGGCACTGTCATCAACAGACAAGTGAATCGTCACTGGGTCAGAGTGTGTGACAGTACGGAGCCCTAAAGAATACCAGCTTTCATTTGATGGGAGACGAAACTGTATTAATTGAGAGGCCAGGAAAATAGTATCATATCCAACAAAACAATTTATCCTCAGCAACATAGAAAAGAATTTCAACAACAGGGCTGGGTGCTAATCTCCATTGAAAAAATACTAACTTTTGTATTGGTCCGTTGTAATGAGTTCCGCTTTGACTAAGGTAAAAAAAAAAGTGTAGCGTTCTACGAACGCACAATTCCGCGCAGGTAAGGTTCCTACCTTCAAAGAACTTACTTACCTGATAACGCAGCGCACGTGCCCACAGACACGCGGCCAATAGTCATTACAATACCTGTAACAAAGGTCATGAGAGGCTGCAAAATGCGAACCGATATAAAAAGAAGCAAGGAACTGAACGTCCCAAAGCTTTCAATATCAAGCAACAAGCCGAGTGTAGCATACCTGAAACAAAGGTAAACGCATTCATGCATCTTATCCATAAAGATTGAAATGCGCCGCACTCCAACACTGCACAATCGAAAATCCTGAACATCTACACGATGTTACAAGGATTCGCTATCACCAGCAAATTCTCCGAATAACGGACGCACGTGCGGGTGGTCTACCACAAAGACCACCAAATCTATCACGCAACAAAAGAAACGGAAACCGTAATTATCTCAACAAGATAATTCAAAATGTATGAGGTTTAAAACCTACAAGGGAACTACTCCTATCCCACGGTGTCTGTTTGTATTTCACACCCATTAGAAAGATCTAATGGATTTCGGGTGTATTGACAAAAGTCAAACAAAACCCATGAACCATACATCCATGCAAATTGCAGGATATCTTTCGGACGCGCGCCAGATGTGCTATGCAAATAGAAGCGGCACACAATCGACAACCGTCGATCCGAACTTCGATCACCACCACGGATGGTGATAATGATATAAGGATGTATGCGTCGATGGACTTTCTCCTTTTCAGGCACCTAAATTACCCATGGGCATTAATAACATGCCGCTAACAGATACTGTGGAAAATTCTGTTAGCGGATGAAATGAAAGATTTCTTCTGGGAGACATGGGTACGATCTGTAGCAGGATATGGTTGGGGGTTGAGATAGGCAGTCTGAATGTATTCGTCAACGAGACGACAGTCCGAACGAGGAGGAAGAAAAGAATTAATTTGAGTACCTGGTGTTCTGAACGCGTATCGTAAATTAATGTAACTTGACCGAGTAACTCGTACTTCGTTCGCGTGGCTTATTGCGTTTGCTTAGAACATAGTTAGGACATTCACCACCGAATTTATCATATAGTGTAAATATAAACAATTACTGTCATTAAAATAAAAGATTAAATCACAAACCAATCTTCATGTTTCATTGTGCTATTCGCGTTGTGGATTCTCTTGTGTGCTAGCAGTGTTCGGCGGAACGCTGCCACCAAAGCCTTCAACAGAAGGCCGACAAACTTCTGCTAAAAGTGTCAACCAGCCAATTAAAATCCAACATCCGCCAAAAATGTACTCCGCCAAATTCAGACACAGACTGTTTTGGACTTTCTGGACAATTTTTACCACTCTGACTCAATCACAATTTTAAAAACAATAATTAGTTTGCTCATTTATGTGTCCTAACTTGTGTGTAGTCTCATGCTTTGGAATTCATTCACTTTTATAAGCTTTCCGTCGTTGACTCTTGACTCACTACTTTCTATTCTTAATCTATTACTATTTTACTATTACTAGTAGTAGTACTAGCGCTCTCCCGCCACGCTTAACCAGCCGGTCCGATCTCCTCAGGGTCAAACCTAACATTATCCTCCCATCTCCAACGCGGCCGTCCTGTCGGTCTTTTTCCCGTTGGTCTGTGGTGGTGTTATTACTCGTGCGTCTGCACGGATGCGGATTCAGTAAACACCCACAGAGTAAAAGTCGACGGAACACCAACGATGTTGAAACAAAGCACTGATCACCTGTGAAAGTCGATGGATGAAACAAGGTTGATTTAAGGAAATGGGTGGTTCTTTCGAAATATTTTAAAGAACCCCCACAGGTCTACGTCAAGAATCCTACGCACGGTCCTGTCGTTGCCCATTCGCGCCACATGTTCGACCCATCTTAATCTTCGCGACTTGATTACTTTCACTATTGTAGGTTTGTGGTATAGCTCTTCCAATTCGTGGTTGTGGAGTTTCCTCTATTGTCCTGCCTCCTCGTCATATTTACCGCCAAAGATACCTCTTAAAACTTTATTCTCGAATACGCGAAATTTGTTTTCTTCCCGTTTTGTGAGAGCCTATGTTTCGCATCCGTATAGAACAATCAGCATGATTATGGTTCTATAGACACGGTGCTTTATATTACGTGATAACAATTTGGATTTCAGCAGTTTACTGACTGCGTGCCAACTAGCGTTGCCGGAGTGTAGTATTTTGTTAATTTCCTTCGACGTTTCATTACTGGCCGTCAGTATCGTTCCCAGATATTTAAATTCTTTAACTTTTTCAACTATCTTGCCTCTGACGTCATGTATTTTGTTTTGTCTTCATTTATTTCTAGTCCCACCTCTTCTGCTGTTTGCATAGTGATTTCACTGTTGTTACTTACAGTTTCTTGATTATCGCCCAGAACGACGATGTCATCCGCATATACGAGCACTTGTGTGACCCCCCTGACCGATCCGGCCATGTTGCCGTCTTGTACCTTTCTCAGGACATACTCGAGTACAATGTTAAAAAGACACGGTGATAGGCCATCTCCCTGTTTTAGTCCGTCACGGATTTCAAATGGTTCTGAGAGGTGGTTTTCTAGTCTAACTCGCGCTTTGTTTTCGTTCATGCAAATTTGAATGAGCGCGGCATAATTTTGCGGGATTCCCAGCTCAACTACAATATGGTAGAGTCTTTGTCTTGCGACTGAGTCGTAGGCTTTTTTGAAGTCAACGAACAGTTGGTGAACCGTCTCTCCGTATTCCCACTTCTTTTACAGCAGTAGCCTTATTGTGAACATTTGGTCGGTTATTGACCGGTTCCTACGGAATCCGTATTGGTAGTCTCCCAGTATTTCTTCTGCGTACGGTGTGATCCTCGCCAGTATGACATTTGTTAGTATTTTGTATGTGGTTGGGAGCAATGATATTCCTCTGTAGTTTTTGCAGTCAAATCTGTCGCCTTTTTTGAAAATGGGAACGACTATTGAGGTTTTCCATTCTTCCGGAGTGACTTCCTTATCCCATATTGTTTTTATTAGTTGGTAGATCTTTCGAGCGGTTGCCTCTCCTCCATGCTTCACAAGCTCTGTCGGTATGCAGGCGACTCCGAGAGCCTTGTTGTTTTTCAATCGATTTATTGCGTCTACAACTTCGTTGAAAGAGGGCTCTGGCACCTGAGGCTCGTCTGTATGTACGTCTGGTGCGTTTATTTGTGGTTGATGGTTGCGTACATTGAGCAGGTTTTCAAAGTACTGCTGCCATCTTGTAACGATGTTGTTTGTTTCTGTGACCAGACAGCCGTTTTTGTTTCGAATAATTTTGACTCTCCCTCGGTAGCCGTTTCTAATTGAATTTATGCCGGGATACATACCTCTGATGTTCTTTGCTCGGGCATTTTCTAGGATTTTTTTGATCCGAGTCTTCTCCCTTTCGTGTTTTCTGTGTTTGAAGAGTCTCATTGTCTCCTTCCGAATTGTCGCGTCTCTTTTTGCGTTGACTTCATCATATCTTTTTAAGTGGACCACTCTGATGCGTTTACGTTCTTCGATCTTCGCCCTGCACTCATCGTCAAACCAAGGTTTGGACTTAATTGTTTTCTTAAATCCTAATACCATTCGGGCTGTTTGTTTGATTGTGTCTCTGATCGATGTCCATTTAGTGTCCACACTATTGGCTTTCTCTTCCTCATTGCTCCCATTCCCTAGCATGCTAAATCTATTCGTTAGTTCGTCTTGATATTCAGTCCTTTTGCGTAGGTCTTTTAGTTTATTAATGTCGAATATTTTGCTCGTCTCCCGTGACTGCCCATGTGGGTTTGCTGCGAGCCGACTCCTAATTTTACCCATCAATAGAAGATGATCGGAGTCGCAATCTGCTCCTCTATATGATCATACGTCAAGGATATTCGAGTGGTGTCTTTTGTCTATGAGGAGGTGGTCTATTTGGTTACGCGTTACGCCGTCGGGGGATATCCATGTGGCTTTATGGATTTGCTTGTGCTTGAACATCGTGCTTTCCACTACCAGCTTTTAATATCGAATGATGAGATCCCATCAAATACTTCCTCTAGGCTCTCGTAGAACGTGACCTTCGTTTCTTCGTTGGTAGATTCTGTTGGGGCGTGTACGTTTATAAATACATAATTATACTATGGGCCCTGTATTTTTAGCACCGACATTCGTTCATTAATAAATTGCACATCTTTTACATGGGGCGTTATCTTCTTGATTATGATGAAGCCGGTTCCGAGGTTATGGGTATCGGTAGCTCCACACCCCAGTGTAGACCCGTTGATTCCGATCACTTGATGTGGGAGTCGGATTTCTTGAAGCGCGACGATGTCCATTTTATATTGCTTTGCGTTTTCTACGATCGTCTGTATCGCGCCTGGGATATATAACGTTTGAACATTCCACATGCCGACGAGTATATCCCGCTTTTTGCGTTTTTCCCTACGTCTTCTTATTGCCTAGTCGGTGTTTTCTTTATGATTTGTTCCCTTATGGTAGTGTCGGCTCATCACACTTACGCCTACTGGGTTTTTCGTGGGATTGGGTTTTGTATATTGATTATTCATTTTTGCTCCCACGAATCTTGGAGTTTCAAATAATCCGCCATATCAGAGCCCCGTTTTGACACGGTAAGGTCTGCTTACTGCTTTGATTCGACCTGCTGTCAGGGAGGCGCCGTTATAATACAGCTGTATACCCCTGACTGCAAACCATTCAATGAGCACGGTGACGCGTAACACCCTGGATTAGGGGTAGTAGGTCTTAATGTGTTACTCCTCGCTAGGCTGTCTGACATGGGTGGCCCTACTTGAAGCGAATGCTTCTTTCAGCACAGCCTGAGTGATTCATTGTAGTTCAAGTCCCCGCACCACGTCAAGGTTTCTACCGAGCGGCGGCTCTATTCTTAATCACAGACTCATTATCACCCGATGCGAATCAACCGGACTCTTTCGTCTTATCTTTTTACATCTGCTCTCCCGAGAAATCAAGTCACTCCATTAAACCGTTTCAGTTTACCCTACGGTAATATGGGGTGATTTCGCCAACGGTGACCGTTGATTGCATGTTGTGATCTTAAATGAGATATGAGATATGATCGCCTGTAATTTTTTTGTTTACACTTTTGTTTTGATTACTGATTTGTCTTTATCAGTTAATCATATGTAATTGTTGTAATAGTATGAATGTATGAATGAATGTGTATTTTGAATCTTTTGTTTTCACTTGAAATTTTTGTCTAAATGTAATATGTAAGTGTTTTTATTGCTTATAAATAAATGGTTTGTTATGAATAAATGTTATTTGTATATTTATTTATTTTTGCTTGCTTCTCAGCTGAGCATATGTGGCGGGGGAGTTACTTCGTATTTTATATTGAGATTTCAATCCGCTTGGTTATCATTTAGTGTCTTCTTTCTTCCCGCATTGTGAATTAGGCACATGCAGAAGACCGTGTCTGTCCACGTCTCTAACAAGAAACTAGCAATCCTTGCACTTACTGAGGCTCAGGTAATAACTAATACAGATATTTCTGATTTTACTATACCCGGTTATAACTTAGTACATTTGTTCTTTCCGCATCAGTCCACAGGAGGTTTGATGGCGTACCTTGCCGAAATGTGGAGTCATTCCATCCACTACTTGGCGAAAGCAAGGTTGTTACACTGAATATTTCAAAAGGCTTCGACGGAGTTTGGCATCCAGACCTCTTATCAAAATTGCATTCATATGAAGTGGACAATTCCCTGATCCAATAGATAAGACACTATCTTTCTGACCGTTCAATTCAAGTAGTTCTTGATGGTGTCAATTGGGACACTTGGAAGCTTGTGGGGAACGACGTCGTGGCGCCGGCAGGGGCGCAGGGTTCTACTTCGTCCTCACCAATCATCATAAAGGACCAACTCATATTGTCCACCAGAAAAACTGGTCTCTTCACTAAATCGGGTGCACACAGTTGTTCACAAACGAAAAGGTTAAGTACTCTCAGGAACAGCAGCTCGGAAATCAAACACAATAATTCTTTATTTATTTTTACCATTGTTTTTATTTTTATTTTATTTTACAATTGCTATTGTTTTTTATTTCACAACAGATGTACTAAGATACAAGACGGTGTACTCTACATGACAACAAAATAACTGGTGACACAAGAAAGAATTACTTAATTAATCACGCGCTAGGAAAAAAACTTTTAAATTAAAGGCGCGCACTTACTCCACTCGACTTAGAATCGCATCCCCGTGCGCACCTGGGATCGGGAGACTGAACGACCGTGGTGATCGACGGGTGTGAAAAGACTCAATCGAGGGTTGGAATCTGGTTCTTGATTCACCCTCGATTCGGTGGTGGCGGATATCCTCTCCGCTAAGGATATGTTTCTACTTACCACAAGAGGGACGTAAAGTCTCTGAAAGGTATCCTATGCCGGCATAGTGAAATCGTTATTGCTGGAGATTTTAATGTGCATAACTCTAAATGCCTTTTACCTCTACCAATTTGCATTTACCAGCCCCTGCCCATTGTCCAAACTCTCCGAGAATTTGGGAGCTAACTTTCTCTCACATATCGACAAAATGATCCTCGGGTTCATGAAACGTTGGTCAAAAGAATTCGTCAACCCCTACGTAACTCGATCCCTTTATCTTCCCTTCATCTAGCGACTGCTACAATATGCTAGTCAGGTATGTTCCTGTTACGCACAAAACCCCCCACCCCTGAATACCTACCTCTTTGGAGCTAAGCTCCGTCATTAATCGCGCATACATTAAATATCGCGATATCAATTCAATATCAAACAAATTGAACTACACGTTCAATTTGCCCATATTGAATCTAATTTGAATCCAAGACGTGAAAAAACGAACCATATGTTCAACACGCAGAATCCCCTGGATTCAAATCTGTGGACCAGATGACCAACTTCCAAGTAAAGTTGTTGAGAATCATAAATTGCACGTCTGCAATTTTATGATCCTTTAAAGGTTTGTTTACCCAAACCATTTCTCACAAGGAACATCCTTGTCCATTCACCTGGAACAAACAACTTGCGCCATAAAACGAATCGCACGTTCGTGTTAGCGCCCAACAACATAGAGGATCATAAATGTTCATTAGCACGATCCTCTGTTGATTTTTCCTTTGTGTTTCCTCACCATTTCCCACAGAAGACATCCTTGCCCATTCGCCTAGAACAAATAACTTGCGCCATAAAACGAGTCGCACGTTCGTCTTAACGCCCAACAACATAGAGGATCATAAATGTGCATTAGCACGATCCTCTGTTGATTTTTCCTTTGTGTTTCCGCTTCTGATCCCAAGCGGCGAAAGATAAAGAAAGGAAATAGCGGGTGGCAAAAGGGCCAAGCAAAAAAAAGGACATATCCTTCGATCTGCAGGATGGAAGAAAAAGAAAGTCTTCGTTAAAGGAGTTGGTTCTAGACGATTCGCCGAGACAGCGAAAGAATTGGTTTTCGAGACTTGGCAGAGGCGGTCATTGGAGATAGTGGTCCGCAGTAGAAATTATCTTCGTTCACATAAAAAATAAAATACTGATACCGACTTTCATCGGTAGGAGCCAGAATTGTATGTTTACAGTAAAGCTTTCCTTCTGTTATGTGCGGTTTCCGCCACCCCATCAATTAATTGTATTTAATATAATTTCTTTTAATGTAGTTTGATGGTAAGGTGGTGGAAGAATTGCGCGATCCACAAGTGAGTGTTCGAACACGCCCCGATTCGAGTGTGGATCGTGGGCGAGTTCGAATTCGGTTTTCGAAGTGGGTGTCGATGAGCGAGAGAGAGACAGGAGGATGTTTAAATTCGGTTTTTTGGATTGCGTTGTTGACTGTTTTTAAGAATAGAGTGGGAAGATTTTTTCTCGAGTTGAGAGTTCGTTAACGACAGTTATCAATATATATATATATATATATAATATTGATCAATAAACACGTAAATAAAGTTGTCCTGTTGTATGACGTTCGAAAATTCATCCTCAGTTTTGATCAAAGTATATTGGTTGCAGTTATTGAATATAACAGTATTATATATATATTGGATTGAAACCGGACCTGGCCTAATTCAGACTTAAGAAAAGTTAACCCCATTTGTATTTAAATCAAAATATTTGTGGTTCTTTATACACCACACTTCTTTCAGGAAATTTATCAAAATAGTACTAGAGGTCCGTTTTCGCCGATACTAGTGTCAGTCTTTTTTGCAGAGCCCTCGTATATTATCTTGATCGTTTCTCAACTGGGCTTAGTGAATGCATCTCAAATCTCCAAGTATTATTCCGTAATACTCGTTAATCAGAAAGAATTGTGGAGGTTCCTCCAAACGCCACTGTCTACTTACCCGAAGAACCCCCCATAACTACAACCCAACTTCTATAGTCCTCGCTAATGCAATCGTATTAGCACCTGTAAATGCTTCACGCATCAAGTTTATCTAATGTATTTATCTAAAAGCTCTTGGAAGAGAATTCTTACCTTCATGCATCAATTCGCATTTTAAATTCCCTACAAGAATTCTATATATCTATATATCTTATCGGATCATAAATCCAAATCCCAATCTTACCATAAGCATTTTTCCTAGAGAAATTCCTGCAAAGAAACAATTTGGTTCACACATAATGTAACCACATTTCTAGGGATAATAAACATTGCGTCGCCTATTCCCATCCTCACCATGTGTACGATAAATTCCCTTACATACACATTGGCTGGCGACCTTTGTCCAAGAGACAAAATCAAATACACGCATCTTGCGTATAAAGGCATAAACCAAATCCTTTAGCATAAGCAAATGCAAATAGGATTTGTGTACTTACCCTTGGCAGCGATGCCATAAACACCAATTCTCAGACAATATGCTAAAACCAATTAGCACCATGTCCACGATGCATTGCGGTCTATCAATACAGCTGCAATGCACATCATAGAAAATGATCTACACGATCTCTTTGTCTTCCAATATTTTTGGATCTGCTTCTCATGACCTCGCGGCATGAGCAAACAGATACCCACCACTAACCAATGAGATACGGCTTGTTTATTTAGTCGAACTCACATCTCGTTGATGCCCATTCCCCTTTTCGATTTTTCAGATTCGTTTTCATGGCTTCGTCCCATAAAAGAACCAATGTTCACACATACATGCGTACCATAATGACCTTCTCTATGAGATCCGCTTACCTACCCCCAAAGAGAGACTTCGCGTTTCTCTTGGAATAGGAAATGCATCCCTAAGTTAAGAGAGCCAGTATCACTGGCCGAATTCCCCTTGCCAGCGAATTGATATCGCTGAGTCGTATTTCAACATCCGGCCAGGCTGGTTGGTTCTTCTCCTGCTCCCCGTGGCGCCGCGGGGACGATCAGTCCAGAGTCTTGCTTATCTACCCCGGAGTGTAGTCTCTAATATGTTGAGTTTCACTTAGTCAGTGAAAGCCAGAAACTTAAGACGCGGTGAACAACGTGTGAATTATATATGTTAACACTTTTATAGTATTGGGCAGTGGATTTGATTTTACATAACTACAAAATGTATTGGGCGTCGAAATTAGAATTGTGAACTCTTAAAATATTTAAGTGTAATTTCTGTTCGTTTTTTTTTTTTTTTGATTAATCAATAAAGTAACCTCTTAATAAATAGACAGTACTCAGTGTATTTTATTTCCAAGCTGCAGTTCCTGGGTGTTTTCTTTTATACTTTTCACTTGTGCGACCAGTGTTTCGATCCCTCAGCAGTGTACCAACCAGCGAATAATTCGTACGCCGGCACCACGACTTCGTACCCCCACAGAATCAGCATAGGTGCCCTTTCAAATTTAACTTCAGGCTTATGGATGTACACTGAAACCTATTCTTCACCCGATGTAGGGACAGATGCTGATCGTCAATAGGATCTCCCTTATTTTCTCCATCTTCTTCTACCCCTAAAAATATCTTTTTACGCATGTTTTGTGTAAAAACGAATTACTATTTATTGGCCTATAGGAACCCGGAAGTTCATGACCTCACCGACTCACCGACGAATTATATTCCTTTTGCCCCTGCACATCTAAATTCTATGGATCAAAACCATTTTACAGATATAAACATTTTCATACAGTTCCTGTTATCATTCTTATTGTGCTAACGACTGGCCACTTTATAGTTTATACGTGGATCACGAAGTAATAGTAGGTTTTAAATTTCGTGGGCTTACAAAATATTCTATCATATTGTTGCACATGTTCCTGATATTTGGTAGCATCTGCTTCTCATGACCTCGCGGCATGAGCAAACAGAAACCCACCACTAACCAATGAGATACGGCTTGTTTATTTAGTCGAACTCACATCTCGTTGATGCCCATTCCCCTTTTCGATTTTTCAGATTCGTTTTCATGGCTTCGTCCCATAAAAGAACCAATGTTCACACATACATGCGTACCATAATGACCTTCTCTATGAGATCCGCTTACCTACCCCCAAAGAGAGACTTCGCGTTTCTCTTGGAATAGGAAATGCATCCCTAAGTTAAGAGAGCCAGTATCACTGGCCGAATTCCCCTTGCCAGCGAATTGATATCGCTGAGTCGTATTTCAACATCCGGCCAGGCTGGTTGGTTCTTCTCCTGCTCCCCGTGGCGCCGCGGGGACGATCAGTCCAGAGTCTTGCTTATCTACCCCGGAGTGTAGTCTCTAATATGTTGAGTTTCACTTAGTCAGTGAAAGCCAGAAATTTAAGACGCGGTGAACAACGTGTGAATTATATATGTTAACACTTTTATAGTATTGGGCAGTGGATTTGATTTTACATAACTACAAAATGTATTGGGCGTCGAAATTAGAATTGTGAACTCTTAAAATATTTAAGTGTAATTTCTGTTCGTTTTTTTTTTTTTTTTGATTAATCAATAAAGTAACCTCTTAATAAATAGACAGTACTCAGTGTATTTTATTTATTTGAATGTTTAGTTTTGATGTAATTTTACTTTCACTTAAACCTTACTGTAAGATCTTATGGTAAAGAATAAGACCATCCTTATGCCTCAACTCCCTTCTTTCTATATCCCAGGGTGATAGAATTTTGAAAGGAGAATATTTCGCCACCATTGATGAGATACTTAAGAACAGAATCGTTGAGAATAGAGAAAATTGCTTACCAAAAATGCTTTCAATATTGGAAAGAACACTGGTACGAATGTGTTATATTTGATGAGAATAACTTTGAACATAACATAACTGATTAAAGTATAACAATTATAAAAGGGCTTTAAAGAAAAAATGCTTCATATTTTTTGATCACATTATGTATTACTTAACTTATAATAGACATTTTACTGATATGTTTTATGGATATTATATTAGACATCAGAACTTGAATAACATTTGTCAACTCCGTAGTCGATGGGAAGCACCCGTTTATGACTGACGTAGAGGAAAACCGTTTCAATTAAGTAGTGAACTTTCGTGTCCAGAAGGTTTATATTAGTAATGACCATAATATAACAAATAAAAGGAGAAACAGTACAATCAAGTGGCATCAGCAATTATAATCGGTTAGTAAAAGGCCTGCATATCTGGACGTCTACACTTAAAAAGTAGTAGATAGAAAATTATGCATTCTAATAAAAATATTAGTAAATTATACCTATCCGTGACTACAACCTAACTTCCACCAGCGCTATAAAACTAATATTTTATACACGCACCTGCCCGTTTTGGGCAACTTTGTGACAATTGGGAATTTTCTATTTTTCTCGGTTGGAACTGGCTAAAATATCGACTGTCGATAGGGTAAACCGGGACAGTAAATGCGTAAACCACTATTTAACTGGGCACGTTCGGTTTTATAGCTCAACGTGCTCAAATTTCCCCTTTAAGAGTTTTTGCTCAATGGTCGGCGGAGTTTTAAGAGACCACACATTATTCGTTTGGGCTCTTTTCATCCAAGTAAAAATTTGTTATACACATTTTGCTGTTTTCAAATTTAATTAACTGACTATCGTTGGTATTTTTGGAAACACCCACTTAATAGTGAGAATTGATAAACAGGAGCTCTTCCATTAAATGGACATACATACAAGTATTTTTGAATTACAGTGGACTTTTCCTGCTACTTCTTCTTATTAAGGGCAGAACGCTGGCCGGATTAGTATCAATAACATCAACCTATCCTGCTTTTTTAAGTGATATACAGGTACGTTACGTTTCGTTTTGTTTTATTTTCAATTTTCTTGTTTCGATGACAAGCCTCTGATTTGAGCTGTCCGCTTTCTAAAGTTTCTACAAACGATTTCGTATCTTAACTCTATTTTTGAAATCCTCCAACAGTCGTGCTCGTAAAAACAAATTGTGAAAAAGGTAAAATTTTAAAAATACTTACAATAAAATCCCATCCATATGCGTGGTCCTGCGAATTGATCGCCCGAAGAGGGATATTCATTGTTTCCTCCATCTGGACTTGCCAAATTTTAATTTCAACCCAATTAAGAACGTTTGCGTATAAATGGGGATTTTGATGTACCCTTAAATGTACAAGCACAGTTTGAGCAAAAAAAAAAGGGAATGAGAGAAACAAGTATCAATATTCACGCTTGATCATGGCAGAACGTTCCACATTCGTGTAGTTCGAGTGAGAAGATGAATTTCAACGTGAACTGAAGTACCTTTTCTAATTGACGGGTATCGCGAAACTTAGGAGAGGTGGAATACATTTACTATTGTTGCAAATGATTTTGTTGCTGAATAAAATGAATTTATTGTGGGTGTACTCATAGTTTCCTTGGTTACCTACGGCCATCTTATAACTCCGATCATGCCGATGTTGCGCCCCCGGGTTTGGCTCGACGGTGGGTTTTTTGATAAGTCCAATGATTGTTACAATATTCTTAATTTTTTGTATTTGTGTTTTTATTTTTCGATCAGTTCATTTCTAGCAGGAGTAACACAAAAAGATCTACCGCCCCTAATCCAGGGTGCTACGTGTCACCGTGCCCTTTGGATGGTTTGCTGCCCGGGGTATACCGGCTGTATTATAATGGCGCCTTTCTGACACTGGGTCGAATCAGACCAGTAAACAGACCTTACCGTGCCATAACGGGGCTCTGATATGGCGGACTATTTGAAACCCCAAGACTCTGGGGAACAAAAATGAATAACCAATATACACAAAACAATTCCACGGAAAATCCGGTGGGCGTAGGTGTAATGAGCCGATACTACCATAAGGGAACAAATCATAAAGAAAACACCGACTCTGCAAAAAGAAGACGTAGGGAAAACCGCAAAAAGTGGGATATACTCGCACGTGGAATGTACAAACGTTATATAAACCAGGCGCGATACAGACGATCGTAGAAAACGAGAAACAATATAAAATGGACATCGTCGCGCTTCAGGAAGTCCGACTCCCACATCAAGTAATCGAAATCAACGGGTCTACACTGGCTTGTGGAGGTACCGTTACACATAACCTAGGGACTGGCTTCATTATAAGCAAGAAGATTACGCCCCATGTAAAAGATGTGAAATTTATTAATGATCGAATATCGGTGCTAAAAATACAGGGCCCATAGTAGTGTGTTTTGGGACACGATGACTCATCACAGCCGAAAGCTCTACGTCAAGGTTGAGATATGTTTGATGGATGGCGAAGGCTGTTTGTGGGTGTGATTCGTGGTTGGCGGGGGGTTGTGGGTTCTTATCAGTTGTAGTAATTGCTGTTGTGTGTAGTATGTTTCTTATCAGGTGTAGTAATTGCTGTTCTTATCAGGTGTAGTAATTGCTGTTGTTTGTAGTATGTTTCTTATCAGGTGTAGTAATTGCTGTTCTTATCGGAAGTAGTAATTGTAGTATTTTGTAGTGTTCTTATCAGTTGTAGTTGGGAGTGATTCAGCATCATTATCAGCGGGGTCGTTGGATGTTGTTGTTGGATTTGTGCTTTTGATGTTATTGTTTTTTGCAGGTGGTGGATGTTTTGCTGAGTATCGGGGCTTTTTGTTAATGGATTTGTGCTTTTCATGTTATTGTTTTTTGCAGGTGGTGGATGTTTTAGCTGAGTATCGGGGCTTTTTGCTAATGGATTGTGTTTTTGATGTTACTGTTTTTGCAGGTGGTGGTGGATGTTTTTGCTGAGTATTGTTGTATTCCAGAATACTACCCTTATTAAATTTAACACTGAATCTCCTAACACATCCTTAAAAACTTCACTTAACATATATTACATTCTCACTTAATACATACCATTCATAAACATTCACAATATTACCAGTTACAGCACACTTAATAACCTGCACCTTTTTATTTATTCAAAACATAGCAACTTGGATTTTCGTCCAAATTGATTCATGTGAAAAGTCACAGAAGAAAAAATAGAAAAAGAAAAAGAATTCAGTTCATAAAGTTCGTTCGGATTAAGTTGAACGTTTTAAACAAATCTTAGAAATGTATAAGAAATCAATATACATATATATAAAGTATACTTCGTCTTGGCCTGTGAAAATAAATGGGTTTTCCAGTTAGTAAATTTCTGGTTGCAACCATCGAAAAAACATACGTATGAAAACGAAACAGAGAGAAAAGGAATAAAAATAAAAGGTCCCCGCTCTTCCCTCATTCCGAGGAAGCACGGCGTCCGGACCTCAACACTGGTGGCAGCGGTGGGATGATCCAACCAAAGGATCCCAAATAGAAAGAAAATAAGAAAAAAAAACAAGAAAAAAAAATTTTTTTAAACAGAAAAAATTTAAAACAACACAAAAATTTTTATAAGAAGAAAAGAGAGACAAAAAAAACAAGAGAAATAACCAAACCAAAATAAGAAGAAAAAAAAAAAAAAGTAAACATAAAACAACGAAAAACAAAATAAACATAAAACAACGAATGGACATACAAAAAAAAAAAAAAAGAGAAAAAAAAAGGAATGCAGCAAAGACCAGGATGAGCAATCAACTTTAGGACGTGAAGTCTGCCTGGCGTCAAAGAGAAAAAAAAATCTAAAAAGAAAAAAACCACACAAAGGAAACAACTAAGGAGAACTGAAGAAAAAAAAAACAAACAGCAACACTCAAGACAAAGACTGCTATCAACAGTACAACGACAACAATTAGTAGAGTAAGAATTTTTTTTAAATAGCGACTTTTCTCTCTACTTTTTTTAGGAATATTTTCTACTTGGAAGCTCTCCTTATCCCAATAGAATATTTTTTGGATAGAAATTTCTATCTATATTCTTTGCAAATTCTCATTTCAGTATTTCGAAGACATTTCCGTTTTTTTTTTTCTTTCTTTCTCGTCGAATTTTCTTTCTTTTCAGTTTTGGGACCAATTTATTTTTCTTTCCTATATATATATATATATATTGAATAACCAAAAGAAAGGCCAATTTTTCCATAACCATATTTTAAGTTAACCATTGTTTTAAGAATTGATAACGAATTTTCGCCTTTTATTTTAAATTTTCACTATTACAAGTCTATATTACACGAGACAGGCGGCTAGGCAGGGGGAAGAACAAATCCACTATCAACAGATACACATTAAACCCCCTGAAATGGCTCTTTCTGTCGGAATTTCTGATGTTTTCAGAATCGTCCCTACCTTTGACGGAAAACCCTGCGACTTAGGTAAATTTATTTCCGGGGGAGACGTTTTATTTAGATCCCTAAAGAAGGCAGACCCGGATATATACGAGACATTTTTAGATCTAGTCAAAAATAGACTAGAGGGTCATGCTTACGATCTGATTAGGTATAGCCAAATCGCAAAGTGGGAGGATTTAAAAGAAAAATTAGAATCGGAATATAAAGAGGAGCAATCTCGGTCGACGGCACACAATGAGTTGATTTCTCTGAAACAACGCTACAGAGAAACCGTCCGGGAATACGGCGATGGAGTCGCGAATGCTCTAAGGACTCTAAACTCTGCCACGTGTGAAATAACAGCAGACGCGGTGGTTAGGGAATTGTTAATGGAAGAAAACAAAAAATTGGCCGTACAAACATTTGAGGATGGACTAAACAACGAACAGCTAAAGATACTAGCTAAAGCCCATGGGGGAAACAATTTAAAACAGTCGATTGCACATGTAGTGTCACATGCGGCTCGAATGGACAATTCTCCCAGGTCATATCAATACAATGAAAAACCTACATTCAATCGCATAGTCTGCCAAACCTGTGGTAAGTCAGGGCATACACAGGACACATGTTATCGAAACATGCAGTCCACTTTTCCGAATAGACAACCCATAAAAAGGGAATATAACATATTATGCAATTTCTGTGGTCGGAATAATCACACAGAGAATGAGTGTAGATACAAGATATCTAGGAATGGATCGTCTTCAACAAATTACCAACATGGTACAACAACGCGTAACCCATTCCGAAATAATCCTACAAACTCTGAAAATCGTTTTGGTGAAAATTCTAGGACCACCAATAGACAAAACGATCGGCAAAATGTTCACTTTTCTCGGGTGCAAGAGTCGGAAAACGGGGCCTGGCGCCAACCAAAATTGATGGAAGACAGACCAAAGTTTTCTATTTACAGCATTAGATCTTTGGAAATAGATAACGACCATTTTAATGAAGCTCCTAGCCAAATTTACCCTGAGCCCACATACTCCTATAAACCTAGACATATAAACAAAGATAACCCTGTCCCTAATATAAAGACTCCGATTCATACTCCCATTCTGGAAAATAATTCAGCAACACAGACTGAAAATTCGAAATTTTCAGCAGTATTAAAGACTGAAATCGCTAATATCTCAGATATCCCTATTGACAACGCAGACACTTCAGCAACCAAGACTGAAAAATCAGCAGTATTAAAGACTGAAAATTCGGATCCTGCAGAAAATATACAAACAGAAATCCCGAATATTTCGGCTATCCCAATAGACAACCCCGACACTTCAGCAACAAAGACTGAAAATTCAGCAGTGTTAAAGACTGAAAACCCAATAGTTGCAATAAAAATCGAAACCCAAGTCAGTTCAGCAGCTAATACTGATGAACAAATCTTTTCTGCAGCAAAGACTGAAGGATCGAAAGTTTCTACAGCAGATATAACTGAAGAAATAGTTCAAACAGCAAATAGTACTGGGAACCAAGATGTTCTAACAGCTAATAAGTCTGAAGAACTATTCGAATCAGTAAATGAGACTGAGAAACTAAACGATTCATCAGCAGTGAGTAAGACTGAAAAGGTAGACGTTCCGACAGCAGTTAAAGCTATGGACAATGACAACACTAAGCCGAAAACAATAAATATTTTAAACAACGAAAACAAACACAAACACTTACTCAAACACGATATAATAAATAATGAAAATAATAATTTATCTAAAATAGGTACGGAAAAGGAAAACCATATAAGTACATTACAAATTTTTGTTTTCAACAATAAACATTTATTCAAACACAAAATACAAAAAAATAAAAAGTTACACAGTCATTTAGGACATTTGAAATCATTTCTTAAGAAGATTTTTGGTATTATGCATTTCTATACAATCATCATAGTAATAGGCCCAAAAAGGTTTTGGAAAATTTTCCATAAATTTAAGGAAAAGATAAACACATAACAAATGGCCTTTGTTTTATTATTCAATATATATGAAAAAATCTAACAATTGTAGGAAATGACGAAAACGAAAAAAAAAAAAAAAAAAAAAAAAAAAAGTTAAAGAGGGGGAATCACGAAAGGAAATTTTAGAGGTAATATATATATTGGAAATTTTGGAATTTATATACATATTCGAACGGAAATGAGAATTTTGAAACAATAATATTAATATTATATAATTAATATAATAACTTTTGGATAAGAAAAGAAAAGGTTCCAAGGAGAAATATTTAAATTTAGTTAGTTAATATGTAATGTAAATAGACTATTTGGACTATTTTTCTAGTGTTAAGACCTTTTGGATTATTGTAAAAATTTAGTTAATATATAATGTAAATAGATTATTTTTCTAGTATTAAGAACTTTTTGATTATTGTAACCTTTGATGAAAGATTAATTTTGAAAACCATTGTAATGTAATTGAACGAAAATCCAAGCCTTTAATTAATCTTAATCTAACCTATAGTTACTAGAAAATTATTCTCTTCAAGGATAATTTTCTTTCTCGAAGAAGGGTGGGATGTTGTATTCCAGAATACTACCCTTATTAAATTTAACACTGAATCTCCTAACACATCCTTAAAAACTTCACTTAACATATATTACATTCTCACTTAATACATACCATTCATAAACATTCACAATATTACCAGTTACAGCACACTTAATAACCTGCACCTTTTTATTTATTCAAAACATAGCAACTTGGATTTGCGTCCAAATTGATTGATGTGAAAAGTCACACAAGAAAAAATAGAAATAGAAAATTTTTCAGTTCCGAACGAGAGGAGTTCGGAAAAAAGAGTTTAGAGTTGACTTTAAGTTTGTTTTATCAGTTAATTTGAGTTGAGAATTTATAAAAGTAATTCGAAGAATAAAAGAATTTAAAAAGAAATTTGATCAAGAAAATGAAATAAAATTCTTTTAATTTAATTAACCTCCACGCTCTTCCCTCATTCCGAGGAAGCACGGCGCCGGACGTCAACAGTATCGGGGCTTTTTGTTAATGGATTGTCGCGCTTTTTGCTAATGGTTTGTGCTTTTTTTGTTGAGTCATTGGATAGAGTAATATATATGGGAATTTTGTGTTCGTGTATTTGTATGGAAATGGTTCATCATCGTCATGGGAATTTTTGGTGATTCTTTATAGCGGTTCTGGGACTCTTTTTGTATGGGAAAAAAAGCCATGTCCATATATGGTAATTCCGGAAGTGGCCCCTAGGAAATGAGGTAATCGGAGGGGGCGGATGATTCATGACCGTTGTCTTTGTGTGATCGATATTTTCTTAATTTTGGGTTGTGATTAATGGTTGTTATCAGTAGTTGGTGATCGATATTTTTTTAAATTTGGGTTGTGATTAATGGTTGTTATCAGTAGTTGGTGATCGATATTTTTTTTCAATTTGAGGTGTGTGATTCATGGTTGTTTTGGTCTGTTGTGTACCAGGTGTGTGCATCTTCAGTGGGTTGTGGATTTGTACTTGTTATCAGTATTTTTTTCAATTTTGTTCAGATGTGATTCATGGTTGTTTGGCTTGTTGCGTATTTGTTATCAGTTGAGCAAATCTTTAGTAGTTCGTGGATTTGTTTTAGTTTTTTAGCGTTGGGTGATTAGCGTTCAAGGTTAATTGTGTGACATGAGCAGTTGGTATTTTTGAATTGTGTGTGAATATGTGATAGGTGATTCATGATTGTTTGGCAGTGAATATATTATTATTATTTAGTCATTGGGTTTGAGTAATATATATGCGAATTTTTTGGGTGATTCTATCTTGAAATGGGTGTATGTTTTAGCTGTTTCTTAATATATGGAAATTTTTTTGTGATTCTATCTGATTTTGGCTTTTGTCTCGGTCGTCGAGGGCTTTTTCAGCAACTCTAAGCTGTTTCTTAATATATGGGAATTTTTTGGTGATTCTATCTTGAAATATATGTATGTTTTAGCTGTTTCTTAATATATGGGAATTTTTAGGGTGATTCTATCTTGAAATGGGTGTATGTTTTAGCTGTTTCTTAATATATGGAAATTTTTTTGTGATTCTATCTGATTTTGGCTTTTGTCTCGGTCGTCGAGGGCTTTTTCAGTAACTCTAAGCTGTTTCTTAATATATGAGAGTTTTTTGGTGATTATAACTGCTTTTGGCTTTTGTCTCAGTTGTTGGGGGGCTGTTTTCCTTTTTATGAATATACCACTTGACAGTAAATCTAATTTTATGAATATATATACCACTTGGCAGTAACTCTATGCTGAAATGGTTTAATGCTTTTGATCTCTAGACTATCGAGCTTTTTGCTATATATATTGAATATAGCCTATTTTTAGCGCCACAATTTTGAGTTTTTATATGGATATATTGTTAATTGCATACTTTAGGGCTACGCATTGTCCATATAATATATTAAATTCTTTGTGCTTTTGGCTTTTTTTATGAATATACCACGAGTCAACGAATGATTATTCAAGTCCATATTGGTCAAAAAAAGTGTTGATATCAAAAAAGGGTGTTGTTGTCCAATCCCTTGACCTTGGAAGCTATATTAAATTCTTGATTTCTAAGTGTTTTTTAGTGAGTCGCCATTACTCTTATCTTATTTTGCATCCAGTACCACGACCAAATACTGATTTCTATATACTAAGTTGTTGTTCATTATTCTGACCCCTTGACCTTGGGTGCTATATTAAATTCTTGATTTCTAATTCTTAATTTTGGGATCCATTTTAAAGCGTATGTCTTACATATGCCGTGAAAAGGAGTGCATCCCTCTCAGCCTCAGTTGTTAGTTTTTCATATCGGGGTCGAATATCCTCAATCACGCGAGAGAGACTAAGTAGTTTCTTCAGCATTGAGGGTTGCCCCTTTGGAGGCTTTTGTGCCACCGCTTGGATTTGTGGCATTGTGTTGGCCTGTATAACGGATCGCTTAGGAACTTGATTATGTTTTTGGGGGAGGTGGTGGGGTTTTCATATTCTTTGTTTGGTTCCCTTTAACCTTATCAGCGAATGTAATTCCATTTTGGATGGAATTTTGTGTGGGCTGTTTTCCGAAGTTTGACTTGGCTACTTGTTTAGCTCGAGTCTCCTTGGTTCTGTGGACTATCTCTTTATATTTGGGACAGTTCCTGTAGCTGGCCGGATGTCCTTTATTACCGCAGTTGCAGCAAATTGGCAACGTAATTTCATCCTGCACATTTGTTGTGGGATCATATTTTGCTGACGGGAGTTCGCACTTGCCAATGTCGTGGGATTTTCCATAACGGACGCAACGGCGGGCCCTGTTGCAGTTCCGGGAGACATGCCCGAAACGTTGGCAACGTCGGCATTGGGGTATTTCATTGTTATGAAATACTTCGAACACAACTTGTTGATGGAGAGTTGGAAGCGACTTTGTCCGTATTATGGAGTCTATGTCGCTTCCTGGGGCAAGGTGAAGCTGCCATATGTTTACGTTGCTGTATTTTTGAGGTCTGATGTTCACAAACTGTTGTGAGGGAGAGCATTTTTTAACGTCAGTGAATTTGACGTGGGGGAATGTTGCTTCAAGGGCAGTTACGATGTCGTCCTTTTCCCAGCAGGCAGCGATTCGTTTTGAGAGGATGATCCTCGACTTTTCGTCGGCCGGGGTGAATGTGTAATAATTCACCTCCTTGGCCTTCAGGGTATCGTTAACCTTGGAGAACGTTTGTCGATCGTAGGTTATGATTTTATTGAGACTTGGACTCAAGGTCTTTGCCTTAAAGTTGGATATTCCTTGTCGGTTCATATCACCGACGAACTCCTTTAGGTTGAGGTCTCGTGCAAAGACCCCAGGTTGCTGCTTCTTTTTTAAAGCAGGTACGTCGGCCCCGACCGATGTTTGGTTGGCCTTTTGAGTTGGAGTGGCCTTTGGTTTCGGGGTTGTGGAGGATGGTACCTTCGATGCGCACGATTTTTCCAGCGGAATGACTTTTTGTGCAGTGGGATGTACCGAGAGGTTTGCCACGATTTCATTAGCCGAAGCTGGGGATATTATTGGCGTACAGCCGGTGGCAACGCGTTTACTGGAGGGAGCTCCCTCGCAGCTCAGCTTGGGTCGAGGTGTTTTCCGCTTTTCCGCGCGGAGAGAGGTGGGCGTGGAGCGGCAAGTATTAGGAGTGAGGACATGGAGACCATTCTCGTCGGCAGAGACATCAAAGTCGCTGTCGAGGCTTATCATTTCAGGTTCGACCTGTAAATGATAGGTTTTTGTTGGAGGGGGTCGGGGGTGATGTAGCTTTCAATGCTGCGTTCTCCCTCTCGAGAGCAGCGATCCTGGCTACCGCAGTCGCGAGTTCGCTTCTCAATCTCTGAAGAAGAGTCATCAAATCCTGATTGGGCTGATGCCCCAAGCTCTAAGGAGAAGAGAGGTCCATTTTGCGAAGGATAAATGAAAGAAAGTGATGGACACGGGAAGTCCCAGAGCGCGAGAAACAGTCCGATAAGACTAGATGAATTAAACAAGTAGGAATGCAGGAAAACAACGGAAAGAAGATAGGAAAAAGAAAACAGCCCGGCGGAACCTAAATTCAACACAGGTCCGCAGTATAAAAAGTTGCTATATAAATTATAAAAGTTATGTTAGAGAAAGAAAGATTTTTGACTATATAAATAAGAAAAATGAGATTTCAGTGAGAAGAAAAGAAAATGAAATTTAAACGAAAAGAAAAGAATATGAAATGTAATGAAATTGAAATTAGGATGAAATTTAAATGCAAATCAAGGAAAAAGTAGAATATAATTCAAATTATAACAAATACTCCCTGTCTCCTTGGGTTTTATCCTGATTGTTTTTTTTTTTTTTTCTGCTAGTGATGCCTGAGATGGTGATGTTTCCTTTAGAAATTAATTAAAAAGGAAAAACACTGATGTGCACACGATTTGGTTTCCCCGTACTGTTTATGTTGAAATATTTCTTTCTTTTATTTGTTTATTTATTTATTTATTTATTAATTTTTTTTTTTTCACCACTGTACATTTGCTTGCGTACACAACAACGTTTCAAGCAACACTACTCTGACTGCTCTGCCGATGTACTCGCCTTATATAGCCCCACAGCCGTCCTATCGTTTGCTCGTTTCTTGGGTGCTGTTCTCCTTTGTGGCTTCCTGGAATCGTTGCGCCGCTGATCGTTGTTTCTCAGGAACGTGTGTGCTGGCACTTGCCTTGTTTTTCCTGGGAATTCGTATCGATGTGACGCATCGTCAACAATTCGGATCGAAAAAATCCCTGAAAATGCCAAAGCAATGAACATCAGAGATATGTATGTCGGCATAAATTCAATTAGGAATAGCTACCGAGGGAGAGCCAACATAATTCGAGACGCAAATGGCTGTCTGGCCACAGAAACAAACAATATCGCCGCAAGATGGAAGTAGTATTTTGAAAACCTGCCCAATGTGCGTACACATCAACCACAAATAAACGCACCAAACGTATATACGGCCGAGCCTCAGATCTCAGAGCCCTCTTTCAACGAAATTATAGACGCAATAAATCGATTGAAAAACAACAAGGCTCCCAAAGTCGATTGCATACCGCCAGAACTTATGAAACATGGGGGGGAGGCAACCGCTCGAAAGATCCACCAACTTATCAAAACAATATGGGATAAGGAAGTTGTGGCAGTTCCGCCAAACCCCACGGTACAATTACCTAAAAACCCCCATTACCTCACCCCAAGACGCATAAGTTTTCGCCAATGCAATCGGCTTGATTACTTAGTTGAACTCACAGGTCATAAAACTCTTTTATCCTACTTAGTTCTGGATCCGTTTTCCAGTAACCTTTCCACATAAACAAAGATCTGACGATCCCTTCCCCTTTCTTTGTGTACCAGGTTCTGCATCACAGCTTCGATCTATGAAAAGAACCGACGTACACACACACAAGTGTACTGTGGCGATCTTCTGTATGAGATCTCTTGGCTACCCAAAAGAGAGACCCTGGCGGTCACACCCTTAAGAGAAAAATGTTCTCTCTCTCTCTTCTGTTCCTTAACCCTAACCGAGGATGAAAGTCAAGTCAGAATTTTATCCTCGTGGAGTCTCATTTCATCGGCCGACCACGCTGGTCGTGTGATCTCTCCTTCGGCGTTGCTAATGTGCTTTCCTGACCACCACTGGGTGTTCTGCGGTGATAAGATTAAAGTCAATCAGAAGTAGTCACAAGTGAAATATTTTAGTTGTGTCGAACAACAATAAAAGTATATAAGTTGGCGGACAATCTCTGGTGCAACATTTGCGGAATTTATAGTGACGATGGCGGGAGGAAGGAAGGAACTTCCCCGCCACAGTGGGAGTCCCAAAAAAAAAAATATGCCGCCCTCATTAAAATCTACATGAACGAAAATAAAGGGCGAGTTAGAATAGAAAACAACATTTCAGGACCATTTGAAGTCCGCTAGGGGCTAAAACAAAGGGAAGAAAACAAATTCCTCGTATTCGAAAATAAAATTTTAAGGAGTATCTTTAGTGTTAAATATGATGAAGAAGCACGACAATGAAGGAAGCTCTATAACCACGAATTGGAAGAGCTATACCGCAAACCTACAATAGCGGGAGTAATCAGCTCGCAAAGATTAAGATGGGCCGGACATGTGGCGAGAATGGGCAACGATAGGACCATGCGTAGAATTCTTGACGATAGACCAAGGGGAGAGACCGATAGGACAGCCGCGACGGAGATGAGAGGACAATGTTAAGTTTGATCTTGAGGAAAGCGGATCAAATGGTCGAGCCTGGAAGAAAAATGCACAGGACAGGGAACGTGTAGGTTCGTACAGGCCAATAAATAATAGTAGTATAGTATAGTAGGAGTATATGTGGAACCTAGACTTAAGTACATGTGGTTTATTTGTATATTAGCTGCTATGTTAATGCTCTGGTATATGGTTCTAAAAACTGACTTTTTCGATTCTCTTATGGTGTTGTGTTCTTTCCCGCGGTTACATGTGCGTTCATATCTGTTACAATAAAAACATATCCACACAAGATCTTTTGACCATCAACATTCAAAAAGTCAGGAATGATCGTATCGGATATCTCCAAGGCTTTTCACCACGACTGGTCATATTAAATAAACTTCTTTCAAATTTCCCAACTTTAATACCAAATATTTCCTTGTCTGAGACATGCCTTCGATGAAATAAAATGAGATCCTTGATATTTATTGCACGAGGTGCTGGTATATACTTTGGGATCATTAGTATACAATATTTTGAAGTATAATCCAAATTTTAACATTAGCATCTGCCAATATGGTTATACAAGTACTCAATGTCTCAACTTTTGTATCAGCCGACTTCAACAACACTGGGAATTTAGTTACGAACGAATAATGGAAATAAGGCACTCTTCCAAACGCCGGAAACGATTACCAAGTCGAGTTCTGACGACGAGACAGCATGAGCGCTTCTGCCTTGTAATTCGTACCATCGGATCAGTTGTGCAATCCGTTTTGGATATTTTAAATAAACACAAAATACCCGATTGCACTATTCGCGCGACATGTCATACTATGGGATCCTAACTCCTCTGTCCTTGGGTTTGTGAAACGGTGGTCTAAAGAATTCTCGAATCCTTACGTTTCCCGTTCTCTCTACATAGCCTTCGTCCACCCCCTTCTTGAATACGCCAGTCAGGTCTGGTCTCCACACTACTCGTCCCATGTACGCAGAATCGAAAGCGTGCAACGTCGTTTTCTGCGCTTTGCCCTCCGCAGACTGAACTGGGCGAATCCACTGATTCTCCCCCCATACACAAGCCGGCTCCATCTGATCAACTTCAACGCACTTGAGGAGCGCAGAACTCATCCCGTCTACACTGATGGAATAACCCAGTAACCAACCCGCCAAACATACGCCCCCCCCCCCCCCCCCCCCATGCCAATTCGTCAGTCTGCAATCAACCTTCATCGAATGAACACCAACGGCTCTCGGCCAATCAACGACATACATTAATTAATAAAAGTCAATATCAAGGAAAAAGGACTTCATCTTTTCGGGCAGTGATTCCATTGTTTCACTTCATCCTCTTGGGCCTTGATTCCATCGTTTGACTTCACTCTTGGAACGCTTTACTCCTCTGGACGCGACCACATTATCGCCCGCCACTATTACAACAACATTTTCTGGTCCTTCGAGCCGGAAACATCCCTTCTTAATGAGGACATCAACATTGATCTAAACAACACATTAGAACCGGTTGACGGTACCGACGAACCCGGTTTATTAACAGTGAAAAAGGGAACAATCGATGCAGCTATGGCCAAGAAGAATTCCAAGAATATTGCAGTTGACTTCTCAGCGAAGTATTCCACTCCCACAAGCCAAGTAAGTCAAATAAAACGACGCTTAAACGCCAGTGCTATCCATGAGTTAGGTTTAAATTTAATATTTGATTCCGACGAATGTCAAAAGGCAAAAGACAAATTCGAATTTTCCGATGTAGTAGACGACAACCGAGAGAGACCAGGTGCAGTGGTTGCTGGGTTTAATGATAATAATGACAAAGAAGCTTTGGTAGACAACCCGTCCGATGAGTTGCTTAACAGTGCCGAAATTACTCCGATCTTGTTAGAGGGGATTGCATGTGATATTATTTTACAAGCTAACGACTCGACGTCATATCTTCTCGATAATAAGGAAAATGCTCCCCCAGACCAAGAGGCGAAGTTGCTGGGCAGAGACAAAACGCTATATCCTTCATTCCATGCCAGCTATAGATCACCCCTTAAATATTTGTTTTCTGAATCACCTTTGTTAGGTGAATCGCTCAATAAGAATGAGGAGCCACTTGAACAAAGGAGTGCGGGGCAAGCGGCCGATCATGATCTTATATTAGAACCGCTGCCACCAGAAGAGGGCGGACGAGATCATTGCCACCTCCAAGGAATTGAAAGAACCAATCGCCGACCCGATCACCCTATAGTAAAGGGAGAAACCGATCTACCGAAGCTGCGCCCAGTGCAGAAGCGAATGCTGGCAAAGACATTGACGAAGCAACACAACGGCTCCCCGACGACATTCCTCGGTCGGCAGAGATCATACACGTGCTCATCACCAACACGAGTCGGAAACCGCTGTTGCCGCAAAACGAAAGCAGGACGATGAACTTTCTACAACGAGAGTTGAAACCAAAGTGCCTTCAACATCAGCTCTCGTACAACAACCGACCACGATTAAGGAACTCATCGCCGCTCAATTCGCGGCACAGGCCACCATCTCCGGCACTTTCCTCAACATACAGGAAAAGGGACAACCAAGTCCGACAGCAATCGAGGCAACCAAACATGCACTCCGCGCCGAATGGGAAGCCTTCTCCAAGCGGCACCACGACATCTTCGTCACGGCGACACCGGACTATCCACAGCGCACATACTTCGCGGAGGATTGTTTCGGCGAAACCGAAGAAATGTGCCTGGAGGAACAGACGAAGCTCCTCGAGGCTCAGTACGCGCTCGATTCAGCCTCCCCAACCATGGTCAACAGCACCAACCGCCTCCACCCTAGCGAGCTGCCCACAGTGCAGCTGCCAACTGTCAACATTAAGCCAGCGGAAAAGGAACCGCACCCCAGAACAGTGAGTCGACCAGAGTGCCGCCTGCCCAAAGCCCAACCTACCCAAGGTCCCAATTATCGACCCAGTGCCGAAGCCCCCAACAGAAGACGATGCCGCGCACGCATTGTGGGGCACAACATGACATGGCCGTTCTTCGTGGGTTGCGAACTTACAACTCCGACCCAGAGGAACTGGCTACCATCACACGGACCCCAGAGCAAGCAGTGGACACGGCGTACATAGGATCCGTGTCAGATCCAACGCCAATGCCTTCCACGAATTCGGCTGTTCCAGCAACAGTAGCCGGTCCGATGACTAACCAGCCCAGTGTCCCGATGCACAAAACACCGCCGACACCCGTAAAGCAACAGGGCGCTTGCACATTCTGCAGGGCCTCACACACCATTTACGCTTGCAAGGGCTTCCGATCACTCACACCTGGCCGTCGGAAGTCCTTCGCACACAAAAGAAACCTGTGCACCAACTGCTTGGGTCGCCACCGCCTGCGCGACTGCCACTCCAGCAAGACGTGCCGTCGATGCCAGCGGAGACATCACACCCCGCTGCATGCCCGGTCTACCGCCATCGACGGGACAACATCACCGCCGCAACGAGCCAAAGTATCCGCCCCCGGGATCGACCGTCAGGGAGGGGTCTGCGCACATACAATCAACACCCCTTCACAGCATTCCGCGTTGCTGCCAACAGCCAGAGTCATCGTGACGTCGGAGACCGAACAGAGGATTGAAGTTCGTGCTCTGCTGGACCCCTGCTCCAGTGGCACCTTCATTTCAACCACACTAGCCCGAAGGTTGCACCTCCGGCGTCAAGCATCACCCGTCCCCACCTACGGTGTCGGGGGCACTCGTGGCCTTGCCACAAGGGCTCAAACCGCCATCAACATCACTCCTCGCCTCCACGGCTCGACCCAATGGACACTAAGTCCCTTCATCCTGTCAGGGCTCTCAGTGTATACACCACCACCACAATCAACGACAAGGGATCTCTCGTTCGTGGCGGATCTGGAACTTGCAGATCCGAACATCGCCTCCGCCGAGAAGGTGGACATCATCCTTGGGGCAGACATATACCCCAACATCATCCTCGAAGGCATAAGGAAGGACCAACGTTCCGGCCTCGCCGCGCAGGCCACTGAACTGGGATGTGTGCTAACAGGCTCAGCACCCACCACATCATCCAGCGCAAAGGTGACAAGGCCTGTCACCAGCCATCATATGGCCATTCGTCGTGGGTTGCGAATTTACAACTCCGACCCAGAGGAACTGGTCGACCTTCCGGCTGACGGCCGCGGCTTCCATCAGAGAACCCAAAGGACGTCTCGCCGGCATCGGCCCCAGTGGCCACATACGAAGCCCATTCAACTACCAACCACCGACCACTTGCGCGGCCCAACTACAAGACATACCCCCCGCCCGCTGAACCATTGCAGGGGCAGGGGGCAATCGAGGAACCAGGAGCTTACCCACTCGAACACTTCAAGGCATCCCACCACACCCAGGACACCACGTGGTTAAGCTCCTGCCCAGGTCCAAAGCTACTCAGGCCAACCGCTACCACCTGTAGCCACCACAACAGGACCAGGAGCGCGCAATGCCCCGCTTGGCGGGCGGCGCTCCCCATCAACCAGCGGTCTCTCGAACTCCAGCAAGAAAGCACGCCCCTCTGTGCATCCACAGAGGCTGCATTGCGACGACCCCGGGAGGCACTTGGCCCGTGACTGCCATTACGAAAGGACACGCGGACAGTGCCAGGGTAGACACCGCACCCGACTCCACGTTACAGCACACACCCCCAACGGTCGCATCCCGCCGGCCACTTACTCCAGACGGGCGCCAACGTGCGCAGTACATGGCACCACCACCGGTCTCGACATAGCGAGACCCATCACCAGTCATGACGTGGTCATTGATCGTGGGTTGCAACCTTACAACTCTAACCCAGATCAACTGGCCGGTCTCGCGTCCACAAAAGGCAACGGATATCACCGATGGGAAAGAGGTTCCTGTCGCCATCGATCATACGGGCCATCCCAGACCCTCAAGCCTCCAGCGCTCCTCGGGGCGGGCGGCCCCCTCTCAACCGATCATCCACGTGAAAGTGGACAGCCGACCAAGACCAACCGCCACCAGCAGACCGCACACTCCCGGCCCCTAGCCACCGTCCCCTGGAACAAAATGATTCGCCAATGATTGGCGAAGGCGGGCGGAATGTTGCGGATTGGCAATTAAATGTGCTGGATTGTACTGGAGAAATCTAGTACATTCGCATGTATACCAGTTGCGCAGCAACTGGCACCAACTGGCCATTATTGTCACCACGATGATGTCATAGCGTCGCTTTTTGAATGATGAATCAACCTTCATCGAATGAACACCATCGGCTCTCGGCCAATCAACGACATACATTAATTAATAAAAGTCAATATCAAGGAAAAAGGACTTCATCTTTTCGGGCAGTGATTCCATCGTTTCACTTCATCCTCTTGGGCCTTGATTCCATCGTTTGACTTCACTCTTGGAACGCTTTTCTCCTCTGGACGCGACCACATTATCGCTCGCCACTATTACAACAACATCAATGGAACGGGAATTTCGCGTCGATCTTTGTAACATTCGCGGCCTGAGATGCAATTTTTACCTTTGTGTCTGTCCACGTTTCTAACCAAAAAGCAGCTATCCTTGCCGCTAGCGAAACCCAAATAATAACTAATACAGACATTTCCGATTTCAAACAACTTGGATATAACTTAGTGCATCTGTTCTTTACACATAGTGGTATAGCCACCTACATTTGATCAACCTCAATACACTTGAGGAGCACAGAACTCTTGCCGATATCCTCTTCATCCACCGTCTCCTCTCCGGCACAATCAACTGCCCTAGCTTGCTGTCCACCATCGCACTCAACACCAACCCCCGTAACCTACGAAACCCTCGTCTCTTCTATCTGCCCTCCCACCACACTTCCTACGGCTGTAATGAACCCATTTCACGAATGCTAAAGCGGGCAAACTTTTAGCTTACCTCCTTCGATTTCTACCTCACTTCTATTGCATTCAAACGTCGTCTTCTCTCTTTCCCCTCCTGACCTTGCCCCACCCACCATCTACACTCTTACTACCCGTACACATTCTAATCATCCCGCCCATTTATCCTACTACCCGGTCTTCGCCGCCCCATCACGTGCACCGCCACCTTCGCACCATATTACCTTCTTATTTAATCTAAATTAATTTTTTTAATCCCGTGTTCTTAAGTTTTGTACTTTTAATTTCTTTTTTAACGCTTGTATTAAGTGAAATAAACGAGGGTACTGCTCTCACTAAATTAAATTAAATTAAAATGACATAAGAAGTGAGATTGCGTATCAGCTTCTGCCACAATATGGACTCTGCTCCAATCCCCAATTTAATTTCTAGTGGTTAAAACTTCACGTGTATGATAATTACTGCTTTCTTTACAGAAGCCCACACATGGATAGAAACCATCCTTTAACGAATTTGATGTTCTATCTGATTCTATCGATAGGATTTTGACCCTAAACCCGCACACCGAAATCGTTATTGCGGCTGATTTCAATGTGCCACTCTGGACACACGTCACATGAAGGTCAATATGTCCAGCTCTTTGCTGATTCAAATTGTTTAACTCAACTCGTCAATGAGCCAACAGGGGGTACCAGACATAGATGGTCATTTCACCAACATACTTAACCTGCCTTTCACTTCCCACCCGAACAAATACACAACTGAAGTTTCCTTAGGCACTTCAGATTACTGTATCGTGTCAGCTAAATTTGCTCTAACAGCAACGTTAACGAGAAAACTCCCAAAAGAACAGTATCGTTCTATAAGAAAGCCAACTGGGAAGGTCTGAACGACTTTTTTTGGAAAGTTAAATTGGTCGTTATTCAATAATATATACTTATATCGTCAATAACGATGTTGACTCTATATCTGACACATTGACAGACACGATTCTGCTTGGCATGCGGACCTTTATTCCACACAGAGTAAAGGGTACCAAACCCAAAAGAAACATGTGGTTTTATAGCGTTTGGGATGATAGTGAAGAACGTGTGATTCGAACTGACGCAATGCCAGTTAGAATCACCAAAAATTGGACCAAAGCGCAACCCATCAGGCCACCGCCGTGTGTACGAATTCGATTTCTAAACTCAAGTACATTCGAGTGATGTGGATTTGTTATGTTATCGCTATGGTATACGGCTCTGTAGCATTTTCTTATTCGATTTTTGTTCGGTGTTCTTCACTATTTGCTTGTGTATTATGTGTGTATCGGTAAGAAACGCTACAGTTCTATTCCAAGTGCAGAGAAGCCATTAACGCTAAGAGGTTGAATTTCCGTTGTATAAATCAAACAATACTGAGGAAAACCGGAAAAGATTTAAGAGAGCTAGAAATGACTGCAATGCGTATATTCAACGCGCAAAGTTCTTGCATGACCAGAGAGTGAGATAAAAAATACTACACTCTCCCACAGGTAGTAGAAACTTCTGGGTATTCATGAAACACATTCAAAACTCAGTCTCGTCATCCATTCCATCGCTTATAGTCGATAACAGACCAGTCACCACTGCAATAGAAAAAGCGAATCGACTCGCTGCATATTTTGCAGGCAACTCGACACTGACTGATACTACATCGGTTCCACCTCAACATTAGCATAAACATCACACTATGAGCCAGATTCACTTTCGAACGCGTACACTTGCTCACGCACTCAAGGAGCTGAACCGGACTGGACCGGATGGCATTCCCCCAATTCTTTTGAGGCGATGTTCTTCTCCCTAAACCGCTGCGGAAACTCATCCATTTGTCTTATTCTACTTGCCGTTTCCCAAATAGATGGAAGTCAGCGAACATTCAGCCAATTCCCAAAAAGGGTGTCAAATCGTCCCTCTCTTCGTACAGACCCGCAACACTAACTCCTATTCTTTAGAAGGCAATGGAATCACTTATCAAGCGTCAACTTTCGAAATGTCTGGAATCAAATGACGTCCTCAATGGCCGCCAATATGGTTTTCGTATAAACAGGTCCACAAGAGATTTGATGACGTGCCTTACCGAAAAGGGGAGCCATTCCATCCACTACCTCGACGAAAGCAAGGTAGCCGCATTGGATAAATTGGATATAAATTAAAATGTAAGACACCTTCATTGTCCAGTGCGTTGCGTTATATGATTGTTGTATGATTGTATCTTTGTTCCGTTCATTCATTATTTCAATCAAAATTAAACATGTGTATTCTACAACTACAAATAAATGTGTTTTTATCGCTCCGACTAATTCACGTTAGTGTACAAAAAAAAAGAAAAAACCTATAGTCGGCGGGGGTTTCACTTTCGACAAAGTGTCTATTGCACATGGGCAGAAAAGGTTACACAAAGAAAACGAATAATTATCGAATAACAATCATTTAGAACGACATTAAGATGGGTGATGTAGCTTTTGACTGATTACCAAGCACAACAATATGAAACTTCAGTAGGTTGGCTGACGACTGAAATGGACAATAAAACAAACTGATTCGATTCTAAATTAGCTTCACTTATATTTGTAATAAAAATTAATGTGGTTCCAATTAAGTACATAAATTTTTAAATTAATTAAAAGCTTAAATTAAAGATACAGTCGAAGGGTACAGTATGTACATAGAGATAATACATAGATATATGTTGAATACCTTCTACTGCCGAGTTAATTCAAATCTAAATTGTTAATCTATATACTGCTAAATACATCTAAAATACATCCAGCTAAATTTCGGATTTTCATTTATATTTTCTTCAATTACAACAACGGAAAATATGTTAATCAAAACAAAAAAAATTGCATTTCTTCTACACACTCACACTAGAATAAATATTCTTTATATGTCTTTCTTTCGGAAATTCACATTAATATTTAATAATTAATTTATATTTTGTTTAAACTGTAAGATTCATTATCAACATTTGAAACAATTCAATACGATATAATATTTGTTCATTATTTTAATTAGTTTTTTTACTCTTCATATATATATTATATTTATGTATATATATAAAAAATTCTTTCAACAAATCCTTGCAATGGCTTAATAAGATTAAAGTGGAGATATGCATTGATATAACTGCGTTATCCTTTCAAAAGCTGAGATCACTTGGAATGTAATTTAGTGTATATATGTCTGTAGCTTGTATAAATATTATTTTGTTTTAATATTATGAGGTCGGGGAAAATGTTTTTTCGTATTGCATAGGACAATCAATAATATGGTGTGGGTGATTCTGTGGAAGTATGTTAAGTGGGTCACAAAGGCATGGTTTTGAATATTGGCAGGATATGCATATTTTATGATTATAGTTAAAGATGATAAAAGAAATTCTCGTCGTTTTTATGTGTGTGAACTATTTTTTGGTTTGTTAAGATCAGATTAACTGAATATTAATGGGAATTATATTGAGACCGGTAAACCTTGTTAAATTAATAAAAAAAAAAAAAAAAAAAAAAAAAACCACGGAATCCAAAATAAGTCATAAACTAGCTATCACGCAAACCTTTATGTATTAACTCCATGTATGCACTATCGAATTTTACACATATATTAGAACATTTCTCTATACTATCAGTCTTCCCATGCAAACTAATGCCCACTGTACAATATCAAGTAGCCCATATTTCAACAAACTTGTCGTGGTATCACGAGCTGATCAAATGAAAATAGAGAAGAGTCAAATTATCAAACAAAACTGAAACAAAGATGTCATTTCAGTAAACATAAAGAAAACTCGTCAATATTTCTGATATCCAGTTTGGCTTAAGTAATATGCATTCCATCACCGACCAGATTCACAAAGTAATAACTGTGATCGGGAAAGCATTCGATGAAATAGAGTCCAAGATTATTTCTCAATGTATCACAAGCATTCGACAGATTACGGCACAAAAGACCCGTGGCGTTTCCAACAGACACGCATACGGTACACAAGCAAATAGTGAAGAACAACACCCAACGAAAATCGAATAAGCAAATGCGACAGCTGTATACCAAGCAATAACATAGCAATTCCACATCAGTTGAGTGAACTTGAATTTACAAATCGAATTCATACACGGGGCAGTGGCCTGATGTGTTGAGCATTAGTTCAATCTTTTAGTGATTCTGTTACGTCCAAAACCACCCACCCATAAATATGTACCTCTTTGGAGCCGGTCTCCACCAACGAATTGCGCTACACGCAAAATCATACACTAAAAGGATGAAGCACTCCCCAAGCCCTACCATTGCCCCATACACTAAACGGGCCAATACCAAAATTGATACCAAACAAATTGAACTAAACGTTCAATTTGCCCATATCAAATTCAATATCAAAGAAATTGAACTAAACGTTCAATTTGCCCATGTTGAATACAATATAAATCCAAAACGTGATATTCGAACCAGACGTTCAACACGTAATTTCCCCTGGTTCCAAATCTGCGGACCAGATGACCAACTCTCAAGTAAAGTTGGTAAAAAGCATAAAATGCACGGCGACAGAGGTTCAATTTTTTTCGTGATTCAAACTGTCATAGCGTCAGTTCGAATCACACGATCTTCTTCACTATTATTTCAAACGCTATAGATTCCAGACGGTTGCTGATCCAAGGTACAATACCTTGGGATCAGACAAAGCATGTGCGGGCTCACAAAAGAGACCCTAATACAAAGGATCTCGAGTGCGATCATCGCAACACGTTGCCTTGTGTTAGCGAACAAGAAACAAAGGTTTTCCTGCGATCAAACGATCGGAAAAGGAAAGGAGTTGGTTTGTAATACTTGACCGAGGCGGTCATTCGAAATAGTGGTGAGTGAAAAAATAAGTGTTCGTGCGGTCGTCTTGTTTTAATGCTCCGAATAATAAAAACGCTAGTGTAATTAGAACTACAAAAAATTAAGAATAAACATTTAGTATAGTTAGAAATGCAAACAATAACTAGTGTAAAATTATCAAATAGGATAAGTGAGAAAATAAAAACCAAAGACCAAATAAGTTGTGCAGTTTTAATTCGTATCGCTCTGCTAACTCGATTAAGAGTCATCCGTGTCTTGGGAACAAAAAGGTGAAGTAGGGTTCAGTCCTAGTGGGATCTCACCACATATCCAGGATAAAGGCAACGAAGGGAAATAGATCCCCACCACAACAGTCACAACCAGGTCAACAGAAGTACAACAGGTAACTCTATCCCCACAGCCACGTGAGTACCGTAAGGTTATACACCTACATATATAACACAATTAAACAGTGTTACATGTAAAACTGTTGAAAGTAAAACATTATATTAAAATAATAATAAAAAGAATACAACAATTCTAACCGAATCACACATTCTTCGCTATCGTCGAAAACGCTATAAACCCATACGTAGAATGAGTAACTTTCTAGCAACCTGATATTGTTGAACTCCTTGAGTCATATCTGTCTGATGGAAATTATAGAGTATCACACGAGGAAGCATATTCATGCTTTAACCTAAGCAAGATACATGTATCGCAATGAAACGTTGTAAGGCCCGTCATACATTTTCTACACGTTCCCAGCAAATCTATTTGCAAAATAAAGTGTCCGAAAAGGAACCAAAATTGCAATCTATCGAATAAGCAAATTCGCATAATAGTACTTTAAGAAAACAGAAAATCCAAAACTGTACACCCGATAAAACATCCCAAGAAACTATAGGCTTCGTATATTGTTTGGACAAAATCCTTGACCATCTCTCGAAGCTTCGCTCATGGGTCCGGCGAGAAAAATAATGTCAAGGGCGCTAACTCAGCGCTATAGTTTCGCCTTTCGTCAGAGGAATAAAATAATATAATTGAAAAAAATTAACAACCGGAAGACAAATTGAAGGGTTATTCAATTGTATCAGAAAATGTATAAAAATATTTTTAAAAAATGGCACTGCTGCTATCATTGATCCAATCATACACAGTGACGTTGCGTCCCGCGATGGAAGTTTTAAAAGAAAGTTCCGCGGGGATCAAGTGGAATATGTGCCTGAGGGAAGGTGGTTTTAGTCGGTAATAATCCGGCATGCCTCTGGATCGGTCCAGAGGTATCTTTTGAAGATTTCCGCATGCCTACCGAAAAAAAAAGTGGCGTTGTCAAGAATAATGGCATTAATAGAGCAAACATCACCCTGAGATTGGTGACAAGGACTCTTAATATAGAGTTGCGCATCAACCGAGCAATTTCAGTTAGCCAATTGTTGGTTTAACCCCAACACCATCGCATACTTCTATGCACATGATGATTTTTACGTTACAGCAAATACGTTTTAAAAACTAATCAAACACAAAATCCGATGAAATTACTTAGTATTTGCAACATATAATGTCCTCCACGAATGCGTTCTAAAATCTTTTCTTACATCATTGTTTGCACAAAACCTAGAATTGCCAAACCACCCCATCATCCCACAAGACTTCCAGCTAATTCATATCAAAAAAACAAAATCCTTTTATATCCGTGCAAGAAATTTAATATCAGATTTCCAAATTGGCTCTAGAAGAATGTACAAGGTCACCATAAAAAAAAATGATTTTGTAAAATTTAGAATGCTTGCGAAGAGCCAGTGAGTTAATATAAGAAAGAAACTTGTGAAATAGGACATAACATTTAGTCCTAAGTAAAAACTGTAATTATAGTCTACATATATTTGGATTTAAAACTAAAAAAAAAAAAAACTGTCCAAATATTCCGAGAATCTTTAATACAGATGCCCCTGGATACTGTTAAGGTCTTTGACACGGGTTGGTCGATTCCGGAGACACTACAATAATGAGTTGTACGTGATCTACCTTGAAGCTAATGTTGTAAGACAAATCAAGATCGGTAGACTTCTGTGGGCGGGTCACCCAGCTCAAATAAGCGGAGAGGAGCCGGCCCGGAAAGGCCTTTGGGGCAGGATGTATAGGAGACAGCGCGGCAGACTTTGTCTGTGATAGAGGAATGGGGTGAACCAGGACGCCCAGGGACTAGGCGTGCCAAACTGGATGACATCGGGTCGATATCGGGACCGGTGGAGAGACTTACTAAATAAGGCCAAGACCGGATCCCGGTTGTAGTGTCGATGATGATGATTTAGAATTTACACAATGCGATCCTCACACTATACGGGACCGCCTGGGTACCTCTCTCCAAGAACTCGATCTATAAGATCGTAAACAAAGGTTTTACAATACACAAAACACGATTTTTACATTGCGGTCATGTAGCTTGGGTCCTTTTCCGACCCAGACGAAAAGAGCGGAATCAAATTCAAATAATGTATCAGAACATTATACTGCCAAAATCCATTCCATGGGGACAAAAGAGAGTAAACTGAATGTGAGCCCAATCGGCCTGTCGGCTACAAAGAAAGGAACACGGGTTCTTTAAAAAAAAATTCGGCCAATGTTTGCTGTCTTGTAAAATAATACTCGGCTAGATCTTGTACTCTTGAAAATTATCACTAGTCCAGTCATTAGTTCGTTTGTAAATCTCGTTGGTTTTTAAAAGTACTCTCGTTGAAAAAGAAATCCGCATCGGTTATTGTCCTTTCTTTTAATTGAAAATTCGTGCGGTTCGTGTGTTTATTTGAAGTTAAATTTAAATAAGAATTGTGTTCGTGACGACATTACACAAAAAACAATAAATATCAATTCACCAAAGTAAACATTGTGTTTGCTTGTTTTAATAACTCTCTCGGGTAGTAACTCATTTGGCTACTACAAATGAGTTACTACTGAGTTGCTGGAAGTTTGGCGTTTAAACATTGAAAGTGCAACGAAACATCTTAAACATATTATCCACCTGGACGAGGATAGTTACAAATTCAACCAAGAGACGTTGAGGCAACCGATGATCTGGTGTCCTCAAATCATAGTAGGGGCATTTAAAACAACAGTAAAGAGCAGTGAAACAGCAACTATGACACCACCACCGACCCAAACCCGGCGACATAAACAGTGATGGTGTTCACTTTAATTTACACCGCCAGGTGTACCGGTCGAATAAAATGTTTTTTACTTTCCCACTTAAAATTAGTTTTATTTAAAAAAAACGGTACACCATTGCGGTGAGCTTGGACATCGAAAAGGCCTTTGAACGACGTGGATCGAAGGTCTCATTTTTAAATTACTGAATACTGGCCTCAGTAGAAGGCTGAGTAGTATCATCTACCAGTTCGTTCTAAACAGAACCTTCCAAGATCGAGTGAATGGAAAGCTTTCCCGAACTTTCAACGCTGCTGCAGGCGTACCACAGGGCTCCATTCTAGGCCCCATCTTATTTAATATCTGTACCTCAGATATTCCTCGCCCTGTGGACGGGAGAGTAAACCAGATATGCTATGCGGATGACGTCCTAGTATACACATCATCCAAAAGCCCTAAACTCGCAACAAATCGACTCAACCATCACCTAGACGAACTGTATCAGTATTACAGTTGATGGAAAATCCGACTTAACCCATCCAAAGCAGTAGCTATAATTCTGAGTAGTAAACACTCCCAACCTACTTCTCGATATTCACAGAATATTCGAATACAAATAGGAGGTACTACGATTAGACCAGAGGACAGGATGAAATATTTTGGGGTCATCTATACAGAATAAATATACAAAAATGAATTTCACCAAACATGTGACCCACATTCTTCAAAGGGGCCTCGGTCGATCTAAGCAACTGCACAACACCATGAAGTGGAGCAGCGGGGTTGACACCGGGGTTAGGCTTCTCTGCTGTAGGCAGCTGGTCCGATCTGGAATATCGTACGCCTTTCCCATATGGTCCTCCATATCTTCGGCTCAAATGGAAAGAGTTCGACTTTTTGAAAGAAACCTCCTCAGAAGATGCATCAACCGCTTTGGAGAGCCTGACGGTCGCCATTACCCGAACTCTCACCTATACGAGGGTGCCTCCATTACCCCTATCGAGGAGTACCTACTACAATTAGCATACAAGTACCTCGAAACCATTCAGAACAGCGAGAACCTACTTGTACGGGAGTCTTACGTTATTGACCCTTCTCTCTTTCGATCTCTTCGGATCCGACCACCACAATTTCTTCTTCAGTACAAAACTGAAGAAAGCACCCTTCCCAACAACATTCTCCTCTATAATAGATGATTCCTGGACCCATCCCATAAGGTATACTGCTGACATACTACAAACACGCACGCACAGTACAAGACAGCACAAATGTACACACACCGACCAAAGCGGTGTACATCGATTGAAAAACAAGGCTCCCGGAGTCGGCTGCATACCGACAGAGCTTATGAAACATGGAGAGGCAACCGCTCGAAAGATCCACCTACAGATTAAAACAATATGGGATAAGGAAGTCACTCCGGAAGAATGGAAAACCTCAATATTCGTCCCCATTTTCAAAAAAGGCGACAGATCTGACTGACAACTACAGAGGAATATCATTGCTCCCAACCACATACAAAATATTAACAAATGTCTTACTGGTGAGAATTATACCGTACGCAGAAGAAATACTGGGAAACTACCAGTGCGGATTCCGTATGAGCCGGTCAACAAGCCACCAAATGTTCACAGTAAGGCAACTGCTAGAAAAGAAGTGGGAATACGGGGAGACGGTTCACCAACTGTTCATTGACTTCAAAAAAGCCTACGACTCAGTCGCAAGGCAAAAACTCTATCATATTGTAGTTGAGCTGGGAATCCCGAAAAAATAAGCCGCCCTCATTCAAATTTGCATGAACGAAAACAAAGGGCGAGTTAGAATAGAAAACCACCTCTCAAAACCATTTGAAATCCGCGACGGACTAAAACAGGTGAAGGGCCTCTCACCGTGTCTTTTTAACCTTGTGCTCGAGCATGTCATCATAAAGGTCCAAGACGACAACATGGCCGGATCATCCCCGAACGGGGTCACACAAGTGCTCGCATATGCGGTTGATATCGCCGTTCTGGGCGATAATCTAGAAACTGTAAGTAAAAACAGTGAAATCATCATACAAGCGGTAAAAGAGGTGGGCCTAGAAATAAATGAGGACAAAACAAAATACATGATTACGGCGGACCTCAGGGAACACACATAAAGGTCAGAGGCAAGATGTTGTGTGCTACAACGATTCGTTTCCGTGCTTCTCGTATTACCGAGGAAGAGAAACGAACGATGGAATCCTATGTGGATTCCTGATGATTGTTGGTCCTGAGGCGGTAGATTTAGTTGATGTGCCGTCACAGGTTTACTTTTATCACCAACGCGTTCACTAAACACACCCGGAGAAGACACGGTACCATAGATGACCAACGCGACTAGTGTTGCTACCCGAAGGCAAGTTAAATCGTTGAAAAGGAAAGGCAGTTAATGTTGCATAGAACTTGATTTTTACTATATTTCCCTTCGAATTCTTTCACAGGTCCCATAAGTAATTTTGGTTACAGTATAATTAATTGTTTCACACTGAATATTTGTTTTTAATGCCCGTTCCGAATCGTCCTTCTTCACAGGATTCCTAACCTCGACTCTTCGGGTCCTCTTTCAAAGTGTGACTGCAGTCAAGTCACCTTCTCACTTGGAAAATTCTAATTCTCAAATATCTTTATCTTCTTTCGAAGGTCAAGACGCATCGCCGCTTATCGTTTGATCCTTTCTTGGGGTTTTTGTTTGTGTTAGCCATCTGGCAAATGCAAACAAGAGTTTTCGTGCATTTCAAATGGGTAACACAAGATCCGTGGGAAATCGGTGTGATATTAGGATCTGGGAATCCGTGTCTATTAGCAAGTCATAAATTATCTGGGATGTGGGAATGTATATTATGATGTATAGATTGCCTGAATTGTGTGTTGGGGGATCAAATAGACATGTTTTTGTTTGGACACGTGCACTTTTAGGTTTTGGATCTTGTAGGAAATTTAGGTGTTAATTGCTTATAGCATACATGGGAAAATAATGCATTATGCTGTTTGATTTTAGGAAATTGAATCGAACAAAAGCATTGAATTGAATAAATGAATTGAATTCAATAAATGAAAAATTGAACGTTTAGTTCGATTTGGTTTGACATTGAGTTCAATGTTATGTTGGGGATGTGCAATGGACTTTGTTATAGGTAGGATTTGTGTATATGAGGGAGGAAAATGTAATGTGGGAGAAAAATGGTAGGTTTTCTTGGAGCACTTCAAAGATATTTGAAAAAGTTAAAGAATTTAAATATCTGGGAACGATACTGACGGCCAGTAACGAAATGTCGAAGGAAATAAACAAGACTCCACTCCGGCAACGCTAGTTGGCACGCAGCCAGTAAACTGCTGAAATCCAAACTGCTATCACGTAACATAAGGCTCCGTGTTTATAGAACCATAATCATGCCGATTGTTCTACACGGATGCGAAACATGGACTCACAAAACGGGAAGAAAACAAATTCCGCGTATTCGAGAATAAAGTTTTAAGGGGTATCTTTGGCGGTAAATATGATGAGGAGGCATGCCAAAACAGGAAACTGCATAACCACGAATTGGGAGAGCTATACCACAAACATACAATAGTGAGAGTAATCAGGTCGCAAAGACTAAGATCGGCCAGACATGTGACGCGAATGGGCAACGATAGGATCGTGCGTAGAATTCTTGACGGTAGACCAACGGGAACGAGACCGACAAGGCGGCCACGACGGAGATGTGAGGACAATGTTAGGTTTGACCTTGAGGAGATCGGCTCGGATGGTCAAGCGTGGAAGGAGAGCTCACAGGACAGGGAACGATTGCGGAGTCGAGTCGGCGAGTTCATGTACTTCCAAGTTCCTACAGGCCAATAAATAGTAATAGTAGTAGTATATAAAGACTCCTCGATAGTATAGTGATTAGTATACTAGCCTCTGACGCGGGAGACCGGGGTTCGATTCCGCTTCGGGGAGCCTCTGGCACAAGACTAATGACCTTGCCCGGAAAAAACATTTTATGGAAATTTTAACAAGCCTCAGGACTTGCTAAATACGGCCAAGACCGGTTCCCGGTTGTAGTGCCGACGATGATGAGTAGTATCTAAAATGTTACCTGAACGCAACAAAAAAGAAATCGTTTTGCCTCGAATTGTTATTGGCGACGAGAAATGGACGACAACCTGAAGTACAAGAAATTGTATGTGAACCCCAACCAGAAACATATTCGCTATTAGCAATTCTATGAATTGATTAGGGTCAACATATAATCTATTAAGTTATCGATTGTTCTTACTTCGATCCATCTTTTGAGTGGTTTGTAAGTCACTTTTATCGACAGACTGTTTCTATGACGAGCGCTTTTAACTGCGGAAACTCTCCCATTTGTCTTATTCTACTGACCGTTTCCCAAATAGATAGAATTCAACGAATATTCAGCCAACAAAACAGGGCGACAAATCCTCCCTTTCTTCTTATCATAGCACTAACTTCTATTCTCTCGAAGTTAATGAACTCACTGATTAACCGTCAGCTTTCGAAATATCTAGAATCAAATGACCTCCTCAATGACCGCCAATATGGCATTCGTAGCAACCACAGGAGATTTGATGGCGTACCTTACCGAAAAGTGGAGCCATTCCATCCACTACTTCGGTGAAAGCAAGGTTGTTGCATTGGATATTTCAATAAACGGCACTTGCATCGACGAAGCCAAGGAAATATCAATCTTCGGCACTCGAATTAATTCGACTCTTAATTGGAATGACTGTTGACGTCCGGCGCCGTGCTTCCTCGGAATGAGGGAAGAGCGGGGACCTTTTCTTTTCCTGAGGATGGTAAGACGTCTTCTGTACGTCTTCTTTCTGGTTTAAATAATTGGTTTTACTTTCCTTTTATATTTCTTTATTTTTATTCTATGCTGTTTATTCTATTCTTAATAACTTTCTTCCTTCTGGTTATTCTATTCTTAATAACTCGAACTCTCAATTTTACTTCTCTAACTCAACTTACTACCTCTACTCTCTAACTGATGACTCAAACTGTTCTCTCTAACTTCCAATCTCAAACTGATTTTACAAATGAATTTTTTCTCTACTTATAGAACATTATGTTCTAATTTACTGGAAATTATAACATGAACAAAACAAATTTTAACAAAGTATTCCTTTAGTTTCTGTGACTTTTAAATTGAATAAAATTTGAACGAAAATCAAAGTGCTCTGTTTTGAAATGAAAAGGGGCAAGTTATGAAAAGGGGCATGTTATCAAATGTGCTGTAACTGGCAATATTGTGAATGTTTATGAATGGTATGTATTAAGTGAGAATGTAATATATGTTAAGGGAAGTTTTTAAGGATGTGTAAGCAGATTCAGTGTTAAATTTAATAAAGGGTAGTATTCTGGAATACGGTCATGTTGTCCATATTTGAAGCTGCGAAAAGTGCAGCCAAACGTATTGGGTGCCTTAAGAGATGCAAAAAATATTTCACTCCATCCAACCTGGCCACTGTTTACAAAGCGTATACTCGTCCCAACATGCAGTGCAACTCCCAGGCGCAAGATATCATGCCTGTCTCTTTTTTACAGGTATTATCAAGGTCGTTATTCGATTGAACTTGCTGAATGTGTTCCGCCTCTTCAGACATTTTCCCGCGATACCCGTCAATCTGCGAATGCGCATCAATTCACGTTGAAAGTGAACTTCAGGCGCACAAATAAGCATAGAGAGTCATTCTTTAGCCGAACCACGCGAATGTAGAATGCTCTACCTGATGATATTTGTCCCCAACGTTGTAATGTCCAGGCAATTAAGACCAATGTACATCGACACCTCGTTTCCTTATCCACTTCCTCTCCATTCGCTCGCATTGTGCTCTGACATTTAAGGGTGCTCCAAAACCCATTTTGTGCACGCATTTGTGTAAAAAAAAAAAAAAACTTTCTGACGAATGAAAATAGACTTGTAGTAAGAAAAGCAATACGTGCCGCAAATGTTTTTTCGGCCACAAAACTCGATATGATCACTGAACGATAAAACAAAGACGCTAGTTTTGGCGAACTCAACTCGTGTATGTTTGTAGTAACCTCAAACAAAATGACGTATGTGTCAAATTAATACGCTGGGAATTTTTTGGTGGAACCATCTCTTAGTTAAATCGGAAAAAAACTATGCATACACCTGGTATTAGCTCCACTGCATGAAGAGTCTGTGACGACGCAGCCGGATTGAAAAACACAGAACTAAATAAATAGAAGAAAAAGACTTCAGTGGCGTATACCTGACCATTAGTGTATCAAACACGGCTTATGTAATGTATCCCCACAGACATGCAGCCGTGGTCTGATGCATTGGTGCTTTGATTTTAACCTTTTTAGGTTAGCTGATAAAACCCGGTGAAGAGTGAAACTGTACAGAAAACAATTTTTGTTTAAACCGAAAACGGCCAGGCATGAGTAGTAATGAGTTATTTTTCAACATGACAACACTAGTTCTATTCACCGGACCTCAGCCTGTCGGACTGTGAGATGTGGGGTTTTGGAAAAGGAATCCAAAAATTGCCTGAACGATTAGGGAAATGTCATAACTTTCGATAGACAATACTTTGAATGATGTATTCTTTCATTAGCTTATTGAAATAAATGCATATTTTCAGCGAGAAATATATTTTAAAATAAAGTTATACAGAAATATGTTTTTTTTTTTTTATTTCAAAATGCGATTGGTGGGAACGATTTCGAGAAACTATTCATCCGATTTTAATTTTTTTTTTAATATTAGTAAAAGATATTAAACTATTGTTGGGGGATGGGAGTGAACATACAGGGCAAAGTCTCTGATTGCTTTCAACCCGGCGAAGGCCAGGACGATCGTTGTCCCTGTTCAATTCAAGTTGACATGCAGTCTCCACGTGACACCCCTGGATAGCTACTTTGGCACCCACCAAGTAGTGAATCAATGCATGCAGCGACATCTTAAGAAAGGTTGGGGCAAGGCTAATAACCTTGCCCGGAAAAACAAATTATTATAGAAAATTTAACAGGCCTCAGAGGTGTTAAATAAGGCCAAGACGGATCCCCGTTGTAGTGCCGATGATAATGATGATTAAACTATTATTAAAAACTCTACACGTATTTAAGAGGGGAACCTCATGTAAAATGAAATTTTTTAGCCATTTTTTGTTTTTGCCTAAATTGATAGGACATTTCCTCAAAAATACGAGAAAAAAAGTTAGAAAGTGATCCTTGTACTTTATTTTCAAAAAAAAAGTAAACAGTCTAATTGGGCGATGCCTTCAAAGAGGCTCGTACTTTTCGACAACAGGAAAAAACGGCTCAATTAGAACAGTTTGAAGAAGAGGAAGGTCTACTCTATGGCCCTGGAATCGCAGATTAGCAAAAAACCGCGCTAAGTTAGAGCGAATTACAATTTTTTTCACGATTTTTCTATTACTCAAACTTTAAACGCGTTTTTCTCGAAACGCAAAATTTCGCACACCGTGCAACGTAGCTCAAAAACTAATCATTCGATCTTTATGAAGTTTGGTATAGAAATTCTATAGATATTTGGTCTCAGCATGTTATTTTTTATTTAAAACATTGTTATTAACAATTGTTTATAAAAGAAAATCCTTTTTTTCAAAACTTCGCCATTTTTGCAAATTTGCAAATTTTAATACAAGGGGAACGTCACGCTGAGCGTTTTTGCATAAACTAAAGAACCCATTTTGTATTTTTTGTTTCAGATCATTTTTGTGACCTGTATGCTGCACGGCGCATTTTCAGGATACTGCTTTCAAGCTGCCATTGCACCGTTTTATTGTTAACGATTAGTCTTAAAAAAATATTTTCTTTAAATATTATAACGTAAATAAATTGTGCCTAAAATTGCAAATTAATCTAAGCATTACATTTTTCAAAAAAAAATTCCCGAAAAACGGGCTATTTACATGAGGTTCCCCCCTTAAGCGAGAACATTTTCGGTCGTCTTCGCATTTTTAGGTTCCCGTTTCTGTTTCGTGAAATTCAAGATTTAGAAAAAGTTCTATGTTGTTCGGTTAAGCAAATTATATATTAATATTTTAAATTTCAGATGAATCTGAGGAATACGATGAACCCCACTGCGTCCCCGGTCGTTTTTTGAAGTACTACATTGTATTATATTGATCGACTATCAGATTGAAACAATGTTTTGTATTATATTGATCGACTATCACATTGAAAATAAGAATGGGTCACAAACAAAAAAATGTTTTGTGATACATTGATGTAAAAATGAATTAAAACAAAAATTTTAGTAGAATCAGTATAAGAGTATCTAAAAAAAGAGAAAAAAAAAGTTTTTTGAATGGTTTATAGTAAATATCCATTTAACACGAAAAAACGTTTATCCCGCCGACTCATTTTTAGAATTTGTCCATTTAATATGTTTCCTTTTTCATATTTGTTGGTTTTGTTTTGTTTTTAATTATAAAGATTACTGCTTTTTACAACAACAACAAAAACGACTGATATGTCAAGAAATAGTAACAGTAAGTACACAACTCAAATGCAATTAATACTGGACCTGACAAAGGACATCAGCAGATTCTTCTTTATAAGTTTTTCTCTTGGTTTATTCATAAAAAAAAAGAAAACAACTGAAATGGTTTTGTGCCTTTGAAAATTCCGGAGCCCCTCTATCGAGGCATCTTGAGTGTTGCCTAAGAGTAAATTCACTCTAAATTAAATAATTGTATAGACTTATCTGTAGAATATTTGCTAAGTACATATATTTAAGGATTTCTGATTTTGCTTTTTATTTATGCAAAAATTTAAGATGTATTCATTGCTGTTTTTTATAGATCGCTGGAGCGAATATGATACATATGAATGTAATAGATTCTTTTTTATTTCTTATTAATTTTATAATTTTACATTTTTAAAGGAATTTAAAAAGATTGTTTCATGTCAAAATGGTGCTGAACACTAGAATTTTATTAATTATTTTATATTTTGCTTTTTTTTCATTGGAACTATGTGCGTGCAACTATAAAACTAAGGTGTTTTTTTTTCTAAAGGTTTTGTTTTTGATATTTTTTTTGTTTTTTATTCGTTCAATAATAATTTATTACGATTACATATAAAACAAATTATTGAATCCGTTTTTTTTGAATTTATATGTATCTTTAACATAAACATTTTATAAGTTGATAAAACAATCGATACGGCATTTGATATATAGAAACACTGTTTTGTTCTTTGTTGCTGGAGAAACAAATAACATAAATAAATAATAAAATAAATAACAAATTCTTACAACCGATGATACGCAAATGAAGTGTTTCTTCGTCAGCAATGTAAAAGACTTTAATGGAATTAGAAAATCGAAAACATCAGGATGTTCATACATCTACCATATTAATTAAAAGGAGTAATTTTTAGTTTTAGTTATAGTTTTAGTTTTAGTATTAGCACCAGTATATCAAATAATTCACTTGCTGAATTTATAGACGGAGGTTTTCTCTTAGTTTATTTTTTGTTTTATTTTTGTTGCAAAGTTGGCAAAAATAGGCATTTACATTATAATAGATTTTGATAAGGGTTAAAATATTGACTTCGTAGATTCACAAATCGAAATAGGGAACTGATTAAAAAAGAACACAGTCGATGTTTTTGATCCAAACGATCTCAAGGATGATGAAATGACCAAAACATCCTTCTTCAACTTTAGACATTTTTCATGTTCCTTCAGTTTCTAAACATTACAATACAAATACCTTAAAAGTTATACAATAATATAATACAATTTGTACAAAATAGAATGAGCGGAAACGAAAGAGAAACGTATTTTCTATTTATATTTTGTATAAGATAATTCTATATTTTCGGAGTAGATAAATACCAAAAATTTAGAACAAAGTCATTAAATTTGTTTGTTTTCTCTTCTGCAAAAGAAAAAGAATCGTCAAAGGAGCTTGTTATACTCGCTACAGTTTCTGTTGGGGGTATATTATAATGAGGAGAAGGGGATCATCAATAACAAATAACACTTATATATAAAACAATTAATTTAAAACATTTGCCTTGGAGTTGAATTTATTTTTATAGCTGCACCTGAAAAGATTGCACTGGTGCTTTCGGTGGAGATATAAAAGGATTCGTGCTATGGTGTACTTCAGGGGTTGCTGCTTTAGTAACACCAGTCACCCATTCAGCATCAAATGGATCATTCGGAGACATCGCAGTTACGGGAGCTGCACTTAATGAACGAGTTCTACCTTGCAGAGATAGCGTAGGTGGCCTTTTCAAAACCGGAGCTGGGGAGGTACTTTTAACAACTTGTCCAAGCCACTGTTCAGGATTAGGTAGGGGAGCGACGACTTCAACTGGAACTGTTTTTGTGACTGTGCTTTTGATCGGTGAATTAGGTGTAGTTGGTGTTGTTGCTGGCGTTATCACTGGCGGCGGGCTAGTGCTAACGTGCGGTGATACTTGAGCTGTTGGCGGTGTAGTTACCTTTTCTACACCGGAACTATAACCATTACTGTGAGCTGTAACAGTGATTTGTTTTTCCATTACGGTATTTTGATTTATGCTTAGTGTATTATTAAAATTCAGATCGTCAGCATCGTTTTGTGTTAACAAGGAAAGACCATGACTTAGTTCCTGACAAAGTTGGCTGACCGTATCGACTTCGTTAAGTGCTCGCAATGGGGAAACCTCAGGAATAGGAGACACATTTCGATTTGGAGTGTTAAGTGCAGCCCCACCAGCATCTAGGAAAGCTTTTTGTCGTTCTGCGTTCGATGGAAGATCATTTATGCGGAGCGACATTTGACGCTTGAATGGTGATTGACTACCAATTACCCGAAATGAACCTTGTCGTTCTAGCATTGACGGATTAGCGTGAGGCCGTTCGATAGCAAATGGATTAAATGGTTTCGGCTGCGGTTGAACTACAGCTGATGGAGTACCATTAGCATCGACCGATTTTTCATTATTAGCCAAGCGTTCGGTTAAAGTTTGCTGCCGAAAAGAGCCAGTCCTCGTGAAAGTGGAATTTTTCATGTCAAATGTCATTGTAACTCCGCACTCCTTGTCCCGACGTTGTTTTCTTTCTAAGCAGACTGCAAATGCACATCCAACGGCATGAGACAATCTCTCTCCTGAATCCTTCCAAGCTAAGAAACCATGACACATCCAACGACGGGTAGTTCCATCACGGCAAATGTAACTGAATCCGCGTTCGTGATTTCGATCTGGGGCACAAAAGCTAACCTTCTCGATTGTTTGGTCCACTATTAAACCTTTCGTTTCGTCGTCAACAACACGGAGTCCATCACCGCTGACGTGAAGCATACCACGAATCGGGCGCCGGCGGGAGTTCTGAAAAATAAAGAAAATAAGAATATCATCGAAATAGGAAGTTGTATCATTTTACATCATTGCATCAATAGTTGATTGTATTTGTCAACTCACTAGATTATACTAAGCTCATAAAAAGAGGTGCAGCGGGAAAGCCGACTTGGGAGGTAAGGACACATGTGTCCTTCATCGTTATCTGTCTTCTGGTCATCCTACGGCCACCACAATCACTTACATTTATAAGAATGGTAGGTTCGGTGTTGGGTTACGTATAAGGAAGAAGGATTACCTAAATTGATATTTTCTACTGGGTAAATGGGGAGAAAATCTATAAATACAAAAATTGAGGACTAGTAGAAGGGAAGTCATGCAAGAAACTATGTCTTTTGCGTTCGAACATCTGCATGTGTTTATATTTATATTGTACAATTCATGTGTTTTGTTTTATGTCAATAGCGAAAAAAAATTACATCAACATCACCACGTGGCAGTGGTTGAACGTTTACTGTGATTCTAACCGCCATCGCGTTGGTTCGAAACACATTCTTCACCATCGTCGCCAAATGCCATAGACCCTAAAAGACTTCTCCAATACTCTATTATAGATGGCAATCTCGTTGGGAAGGGAACTTTCTTCATTTTTATACTGAATTGAGTTTGGCGGATTCGTAGAAATCGAAGAAGAATGTAAGATTCGCATACAAGTGAGTTCTCGATATTTTGGGTACTTTCGAGGTATTTGACTGCTATCAAGCACTCATTTATGATATGATGGATAGAATAATAGTTATGATTATTATTATTATTTATTGGCCTGTGGGAACCCGGAAGTTCATGACCTCACCGACTCGACTCCGCCATCGTTCCCTGTCCTGTGCACTCTCCTTCCACGCTTGACCATCTGATCCGATCTCCTCGAGGTCAAACCTAACATTGTCCTCCCATCTCCGTCACGGCCGTCCTACCGGTATCTTTCCCGTTGGTCTACCGTCAGGAATTCTACGCACGGTACTATCGTTGCCCATTCGCGCCACGTGTCCGGCCCATCTTAATCTTCGCGACTTGATTACTCTCACTATTGTAGGTTTGCGGTATAACATAGTTATGATGGATAGAATAATATTTAGTATAAGTGGTAGGACGGGAAAGGGTGAGGATAAGTCGGATGCTATGGTGTGAGTATGAGTGGGGGAGAGTGTAGGCGGTGAGCGGGGTGGGGCCAGGAGAGGTAAGAGAGGAGACAACGTTTGAGAGCGGGGGAGGTGAGATTGAAGTCAAAGAAGGTGGGATGAGAGTTTGCCCATCCCTGCATTCGCGAAATGGGTTCATTAGAGCCGTAAGGCATGTGATGGGCGGGCAAATAGAAGAGACGAAGGTTCGCGGGTTTCGGGGATTAGAGGAAAATGTGATGGAAGATAGCGGGCTTGGGTAGTTGATTGAACCTGAGAGTAGACGGTGGATGAAGAGGATGTCGGCATAAATTCTGGGCTCATCAAGTGTGTTAACGTTAATTAGGTGAAGACGGCTTGTGTATGGGGGTAGAATCGGAGGATTTTCCCAATTCAATCCTCGGAGGGCAAAAAGCAAACGACGTTGCACGCTTTCGACCCTGCGAATATGGGACGAGTAGTGAGGAGACCAAACCTGACTAGCATACTCAAGAAGGGGACGAACAAAGACTATATAGAGCGATCTGGAAACGTAGGGATTAGAGAATTCTTTCGACCAGCGCTCCACAAAACCAAGGACAGAGTTGGCCTTGAGAATAATGTCATCAATAAGTGGGATAAAGTTAAGCTCCCTATCACATAAGATGCCAAGGTCACGAATCGTTTGTACAGGTGTTTGAAAGATGAAGGGGCCAAGAGAGAATTCGGGAAGGACTTTGAAGTAAGACGGGTTAAGCTCGAAAGAGTTGTCCGCGAAGGATTTTTTAAGGAAAGAAGCGAAAAGATTGGCAGTAGTTTGTGGGTCGGTTGAAGTAATCGTGTCATAGGAAAGGGAGTTGGGATAGGCGTCAGATTTACGTTTGTAGTTAATAAAGTGGAAAACAGATTTGGGGTCATTTATCAGGTTGTTTTGTGTTTTTGTGAGATAATTGTAGTAAAGAGAGTTGTAAAGCTCGGTGTATTTATAAAAGGAACCGAGAAAGTTGGAGTAGTGCAGGGAAGAGCGTGTTCTTAGGAAAATGTTCCACAAATTATTGCTCCTGTTCCGAAGAGTACAGAGTTTGTGGCTGTACGATGGAGGCGATGAAACCGATGTCATATGTCGAGAATAAGGGACATATAGGGAAATGGTATTGTATATTTCCTTATAGAGAGTGGCAGTAGCTTCTTCTATCTCTAGGTCATCAAAGTGAAATGCGATTCTGCTAAGATGCTTATTTAATAGGCGAAAGTTGACTGCGGAAGTTGTAGGAAAAGTTGTCCCCATAAAGGGATAGGAGAAGCGGGGGGTGGTTATTGTCGATGTTGGAGAGGGCGTGCGGACTAAGAGCAACTGGGGAATTATATGGGGTCCGTTGTAAACACAAGGTCAAGTTGCCTCTTCATATGATTTGCCACATTACTTATTTGACGGAGGCTTGAGTCGGTGAGACCGTCTATAAAGAGACATTCCTTGGTACTAGTGGGGTTTGAGATGTAAAAGGATTGATCGTTTGACAGTGTCCATTGGGGATGGGGGAGGTTAAAATCGCCAATAACAACGATATCGTCAAGGGAAGTACTTAACTCGGTTAGGTGATCAACCGCTGCTATTGCCAATTCGTATGACACAATCGGTTGTGAAGGAGGTATATAGAAACATATGATGTATAACGACTTTAGGCGTTGGTCAATTTTTATTGCGACATAGTCAAGATTGGGAGAAGAAGAGATAGATGGCAATAAAAAATGATGCGAGCTTATTTTGGATGGCAAGCAGCACACCACGGCAAGGTGAATCCCCACACATATGCCATCGTCATCACGAAAAACGTTAAAAGTGGAGGGGAATAGTTCTTGACTGTGAATACTGGGGATTGGTTTCAGTTAGTACGTATATATCGAAAGGGAGCGTTTTAGAGCGGTGGCCTCTGACATTTTGATAGTAGATGGTTAGGGGGAGAGTACTGTGAGTCTTAGGGCGGTGTGGGGAGGGCGGTTGATTAGTGTAAAAAAGACTTGCACTTTTTGGAAGAGGTCATTTTCTTGTGAATATATAGACGAAAGGCCGAGAGATCTTTCGACACTATTTGTGGGAACAAATTGAAATTTGTATGAAATTTCATAAACAGGTTGCGAAGACTAGGAAAGTTGGTAGGTACGCCTTCCTGCTGAATGGAAACTGCGACGCTGGTTTTCGTCTTACCTTCATAGCAGACGGAATCAGATTTGTCATGGAATGGTACGAAAGATAGAAGCGTACATTTTCGTAGGTCAATTTATTTCTAAGTTTAGATAAGGCGTAGCGACTATCAGATGAATTGATGGATTGTTGTGTGATTTTAACAATTGGTGGTAAGAGAGGATCAATAATTGGTCGGATGGAAGGGGGTATCGGGAAGGACGAACTGTGGATGTGGAAAGGCGTGGTGTGAAATTCGGTCTTGAGTTGGTTCGGTGGACGAGTGGAAAGTTTCTTGATGGAGGGATTAAGGGTAAGTGATCCGTGGAAGTTGGTATTCTCCGCACCAGTTTTGAGGTCGAAAATGGGGAAGGGACAAGAGATACGGGCAGACTGCGGTGTAGGGCGAGCACTTATGAGGTGATTAAGAAGAAATTTATTACGGGCAGGTGAGGAGGAGAATCTAGAGTGACGGGTGCTGAAGCGGCTGGAATGCGGGAGAGGAGTTGGATTCGAATTTGGCTTGAAATAGAATTTTGTGGCTTGAGTTGCCATTATTTTGGGAAGTGGGGTCCGGATGTGACCACATTTGGAGAAGGAAGGATGGGTATGCATTTGCGGGGGTGGGATTTTAGGGGACGAATTAGGATCGGATTGAGGGATGCCGCAGAGGGAAGGGGAAGCGAAGTGGTTTTGTGGGCTGGTTTAGGAGGATTGCGAGTATTATCATGGTCTACGGATTTAGGAAAGGGGGGCAGGTGTTTAGTTGACTTATTGGGGCTATTCTTGGATATAGTCATTCTGCTGATCGTTAGGTAACTATTTTTGTTCGAATGGAAAATCCAATCGCATCTAAAGGGGAGAACTATGCGAAACACGGCCTGTATTTGGCGACAGGAAGCAAGTGACATTCTTTTACGGAATCCTATAGTTTTTTAGAAAGAGTTCCGAAATCCAACCGGAGTTCGCGGTTTTAGGGGCGCCCATTAACAGACAGCCCCTCAATAGTATACTGGTTAGTATACCCGCCTGTCACGCGGGAAAGCGGGGTTCGATTCCGCGTTGGGGAGCCTCTAGCGCAAGACTAATGACCTTGCCCGGAAAGAACAAAAACATTATGGAAAATTTAACAAGCCTCAGGACTTGCTAAATAAGGCCAAGACCGGTTCCAGGTTGTAGTGCCGATGATGATGATTAACAGATATGAGGTATTTGGTTAAATGGAATAATCAGTTTATTAATACGGGCGCGCTATTCTGCACGGGTCCAGGATGTGCCAAAATGGGGGATCAGAGTGGCGAGGGCGGGGACCGCCACAGAAGTGGAAGGAGGGGTGCGGGCCTTGGTTGGTTGGTTGGGTGGGGGGGGGGGGGGGGGGGGTTTAGAGCGGTGAAGTAGGTTTGTTTGATGAAGTTGAATTTTTGCCCAACCAACCGACACAGATCCTCAAGGTAGTATCCTGCAAGCTTAGGACTGATGAATGACACAAGAACGCCGGTCGCCCAGATTATTTTTTTATTTGCCAATTCAGAGAGCGGACAATATCTATGGTATATGTGTTACATATAATGCGGCATACAATGAAACTTTGTGGTTTCCTTGGGGTGGTACGCAAGATTTGGGACAAGTTTCCATTCACCCGTACTTGGAAAGTTCGGCTTCGACCAGTTTGGTTTGAAATAGTTTTATTGATAACAGTGCTCGAAGGCTTGAAAATGAGACCGTTAATCTACCCGTGTCGAGAGCCTTCTTCATCTACAGGCTCACCGTAACAATGGATTTTTTTGTTTTAGAGTCGCTCGATAACGTGGTTTTGAAAAATATTGAGTGTTACGGTGGATATCTGCGGTTTCCTAAATCCAAATTGTAATCTGTCCTAAAGCTCCTGGCACTGATAAAAGTATTTACGTTTTCGGATATTGCTGGCACTAATTAGCAATGAAATGAGTGGCTTGTCAACTTTAGTTATTAGATAATTTGTAGCATGCTTTCAATTATGGGCAAAGTACTTAAAATTGTAGAAATGATTGAATAGGATGGCAAACTTTACAAAGAATAAAGTTGAAAATCTTCGCAAAGTGTGCTTGTTAATTCATTTTCTAACAAGGTTTCTTCAGCTGTGTACGAAATATTCATTTGAAACTGATTTCGTCGCAGCCAGGTATGTAGGCATACACCATCAGAGACGGCATTCACTTTCGCGTTTCTACTATTCATTTCCCCATGAGATTTTAATTGCCTGCTCTCATACTTTTGATTTTGTAAAAGTATTGGCTATTGTTTTGACATGCATAAAAAATAAAAATTGGCATTCCTTAGAAGATCAGACAATCGCCCATCCCGGTTTTTGAAACATATGCCGATTTATGCGTCTTCTATTTAGTCTTTTTTAGAAGAAGCACACACAATTTGATATTACAAACTTGTTCCCACCTCGTATCTATCTCCTTCACCCTCAATTTTTTTTTGTTTTTTGTTTTTTGAAGACGTGGAGGCAGGACAATTGAGGAAACTCCACAACCACGAATTGGAAGAGCTATACCGCAAACCTACAATAGTGAAAGTAATCAAGTCGCGAAGATTAAGATCGGCCGGACACGTGGCGCGAATGGGCAACGATAGGACCGTGCATAGGATTCTTGACGGTAAGCCAATGGGAAAGAGACCGACAGGGGGGACGCGACAGAGATGGGAGGACAACGTTAGGTTGGACCTCGAGGAGATCGGATCGGATGGTCGAACGTGGAAGGAGAGCGCACGGGACAGGGAATTTGCACAATCCTAATGGCGGGCGTACCCGTATTCTTTTTAAAATAGAATTAATTTATGGCGGGTTCAGCTGTTGTCAATCTCCGACCTCGACTCAAAAGTTGACTAGCTCGCATTGGTTAGCTAGCGTATACACGTGGGCAGTAACTTCAAAAAAGTTTGCTATCTGAACTTGAACACAGATAGCTAAAGACCAAGATAATGGGGGAGATCTTTTGACTTAGGTAAAGGCATATTCTGGATTAGAGCAGAGTGATATACCATATGCTGATGTCAATCTCCGACCCCGACTCAAAAGTTGACTAGCTTTCATTGGTTAGCTAGCGTACACACGTGGGCAGTACCCTCAAAAAAGTTTGCTATCTGAGCTTGAACACAGGCAGCTAAAGACCAAGATAATGGGGGAGGTAAAGGCCTATTTTGGATTTGATCTGAGTGATGTGTGGCGGTTCTACGAACCGCACAAACCACTATAGGTCGAGATGTCATCGTCCCACCAAGGAACATACTCACCTATATCCAAACTGCACGTGCCCCCAAAAGTCCTCCTTTACACCTGAAATAAGAGGTAACATTTATACTGGTGTCGACAACCCAACGTATCCACAGATACGTGAGCCACAAGTCCCGAAAAATTCTCCTACGCCTGCACGGCGATACAGACACGATCCAGCAAAGAAATTGTGTATCGATCCATCAACTGGATATACACAAACAGTTGGAACAGCTGCGCCAGATGTCGACAAACATCACGTCTCCGGTGATAAGCGAATTGCCGGAACACCAATCCGTCGACAAAACCTCTGTCCCTGCCGCAATGTACTTCACCTAAATAAACGCCATTGCGGAGCAACAACAATAAACGAAAATGCTGTTCCCATAGAGCAAAGTAAACATTATCCCACAATCGCCTAATGTAAATCACACATTCCAGTGTGTGCATAACCGATGCATCAGAGGTGTGAAATCCTGACGATCACAGAATGATCCACAGCAACCAGGCAATAACCTCCGTGTCTGTATGTGTGAGCACGACCATTCCTGGTGGAGAGATTCTCGACTGAGAGAAAGTCACCACCAGCGAAAGGGAAAAGAAAGCTATGGGGTGAATGGAATCATCCCCAGAGAAGTTACCACAGTCGATATTGAGAGTCCAGTTAGAGAACCCCGACGAGGAGGTAATCCGCGCAGCGCTGTAGAACGATAAAGTATCGTTTCGACCGGAAGAAAAATCGTTCACTAGATGCGAGTTAAGGGTAGTACATTCACGGAACTGCCACCAAAGGCAAACACCAGACATCGGAAAATTGTCTAAGGTTAATTACGTTGTGCGCTAAAATAATTAAGTACAGTGCGATCAGTCAATACGGAGATCGACGCGGTATTCTCGTCGTGAAACTCTCGCGGGATTCAAACGCGTGCCATTTTTAATTCACCATTCTTTTTTACCGTGCTAAAATATGAAACGAAGAATTAAACACAAATACAAAACAATAAAACAGTGACAAAGCTTGTAAACTCTTGGCAGACCAGTGTCATAAACAAAAAATAGAAGAAAATAAATAAACGAATCATAAAACAATTTAACAGTGTTTTATTTTGTGGCTGTATTCTCTCCGTGTTTTGTTGGTGAACAGGTTGTTCCTTTTGTGTGTGGACAGTGTTCGGGGGAACACTTCAGAGACTCACGACCCAAGACCAAAATCCGCCAAAGATGTACCATATGCTGATGTCAATCTCCGACCGTGACTTAAAAGTTGACAAGCTTTCATTGGTTAGATAGCGTAGACACGTGGGCAGTAACTTCAAAAAAGTTTGCTATCTGAACTTGAACACAGATAGCTAAATACCAAGATAATGGGGGAGGTCTTTTGACTGAGGTAAAAGTCTATTCTGGATTAGAGCTGAGTGATGTACCATATGCTGATGTCAATCTCCGACCCCGACTCAAAAGTTGTCTAGCTTTCATTGGTTAGATAGCGTACACACGTGAGCAGTAACCACAAGAAAGTTTGCTATCTGAACTTGGACACAGATAGCTAACGACCAAGATAATGGGGGAGGTCTTTTGACTGAGGTAAAAGTCTATTCTGGATTAGAGCTGAGTGATGTACCATATGCTGATGTCAATCTCCGACCCCGACTCAAAAGTTGTCTAGCTTTCATTGGTTAGATAGCGTACACACGTGGGCAGTAACCTCAAGAAAGTTTGCTATCTGAACTTGGACACAGATAGCTAACGACCAAGGTAATGGGGGAGGTCTTTTGACTGAGGTAAAAGTCTATTCTGGATTAGAGCTGAGTGATGTACCATAGAAACCTCTCTCCTATCTATGTTTCCTCTGGTACACAGAATAGAACATTATTAGCTCTCATTCCTTGCTTTTTGTCCCCTCCACGCTATCCACTCGTTTCTTATTATTTCTGTCCACACTGTACCAATGGATATCATAATGGTAAAAGATCTTTTAGTCTATGAATATTATAATAAAAAAGTAAAAAAAAAAAACAAAACATTCGATATGACAGAGGGCTCCATATGTAGTGATACAACATATCGTAACCTCCTTACCACCTTGACTTCTGAGGCGGTTTTGATATAAAAAGTGTGTTATTAATCCCACAAAGTAATAATGTAAAATGTTTTTATGTGTTTTGGCTCCCGGCCATTAAACGTAAATTAAACTCAGAGTGAATTTTTATAAGCAAAAAATAATGAACAACAAGAGTCACGTCGTTTAAGCTGCGCGTTGTTTTACAAATGATAAACCCAAACTAAAATGTTATGGAGTTCCTCTTCAACCGCAAATGCAAATAAACGGGTAATGTTTAACCGTGGAAAATTCTGCGACTGTGATGTGATAATAACTTGGAAATTACACTTATCCAGCTCCTCGAGGAGGACGAAACATGTTGACCGGCAGTTCAAAACTGCTTTTTAGCATAGCACAGCACTCGAATTCTATTTATGAAATTCTCTTCGGCTAATGGACCGTGCCATGGAACTTATCAACACTTAATGAGAATTGAATTCAACACTTGAAAAACATAATCGCTAGAAACACTTTAGCGTCGCTTTTATAGGACATGAGAAAATTCAATTAAAATTTTCATCCACTAGAGTGTTGTGGTTGCTGTTTTCTAAGTTGATTCCTATTGTTGTCCAGCCACATCTTGTTAGCATCAGTGACCTCTTTATGCCTCCTCCCATCATTTCTTCTCTGCAGTGGTAAGCAATTAGCTCTTGTCCACAATCCAATTGAAATGTGTGAGATGAAGTGTATTATTCGTAACGGAGCAATCGGCTTTTCGTATCCAAAACAAGTACGCTTACAGGGCAATGGTATTTGGAATGGTAAAGTGGCATATCAAGCATAATAAGTAGGTTAACTGAGTGGTGGTACAGGCAGAAGATAATTTAGTGCCAACAATTATTACTACATGACCACCTACTGGTCTCACCAACAAGAGAACTAATCCCCAACGAAAATAAAAGCTACTGACATAAGGAAGGATAAACACTCAAGTTGAAAGTGCCTCTGTATTACGGTTGACAATAAACTTTAGACAATGCACTGCACAATGGTGACACCAATGAATTGTGACGGATTAGCCAAAATCGTGTACACTGTGGATTATGTGTGAAATAAGGTTAACGTTTTCCATTAAAGCTCTTTTAGGAGTTTCTCCTTTTCATCAGAAAAGATTGTTATTATAATAATATGTAACAACGATGCTACTCCGGCAATTAAGCTTTAAGGATACTCAGCTGCGGAATTTGCGTCAACGCCATTCAAGGGAGCGCCATCATGAACAACCAAGGGAACATGTTTCTTCAATTATAGGGTTTTTTGGAAAGATATCGTCCAATCGTCTTATTAACACGTGTAAATAACAAAACAAATGTATTTTTTTATTTGTGCCGATAAAGACATGATTGCTTTAAAAGGAAGCATATGTCTCCAATATCCTATAGACGAGCCGCTATTTTTTCCTTGAATTAAATGTCCCTGTACATTTTCACCATGAATGGTATTTCATCAATAACTGTACCGCTTCGTTTTAGGGCTTCAATTCACTGGGAAACATTGACGCAACGATAAGAGATAAATAACACAAAATTTAACATAAAACCCTCCATTATCGCCTTTAAATCATTTATTGTAGTGTTATGCAATGTTAGGCGAACGAGACAGAACAAAAACCTCACAAATGTTTATTTAAGTGTCGAATAAACTCTTACAATAACGAAGTATTGTATTTGTAGCAGTAGAATGGAAATTCCATACCAGCTTCAAGTATGACTTGAATACCATCCTAGATGTGAATATTGATGTAGGTCGAGAATCGTACACAAGAATGAAAATGGAAAACATGTACTTCAAAAGACAGCAGCCGACAATCCGTATGCGAGTACGAACTGCGGGCCTAATGATACTGTGAGGGTATTTAGTAAGTGTGCCAGAACGGGCACGGGTTCAATATCACATACTGGTTACACCGTCGATTGCTTACCAAAAACAAAACAAAACTCCGCCACTAACCGTTCACCTGATGACAAATGAAACACTATTTTGTAGTATATTGCAATCCGTTCTTTATTGTTCACACTGTAACTTGGTTTGTTCTTTAGTAAGACTTTTGTAAAATAAATAATTAAACACAGTAACACTGATCAAGTAAGTAAATTTGATTTGTGATTTTTCATTTGCTATCTGTTTTGTTTTCCCTATAAACCGAGTGATTGTTGAATTATCGTTAAATGTTTACATTTATATATTAATGGAAAGCACTTAATTTATGTAACGTTTTTCTGGTATATATTTATTATTCAAGTAACTTGTGACGTTAAGGCAATATGAATACAACCTTGCGTATTACTCGAACGCGACTCTCGACTCACTCGTCCGGTGTGACCCGTTTGGGCGATGAAACTCGGCTGCCTACGCACATTGGTGGTTGAAACATACGCGGGGGTGTGCGCACCCTCTGGCGCACGCTATGTTGGATGGTTAACGATTCGACCGGCTCGTTCGGTGGTTATATTTCGACTCCGCGATGTGCACTCGCTGGTGGTTGAAATCCGACCCATGTTGAATACTCTCCCAGCTAAGGGTGTTTTCTTTTCTTTGAGGGAGACGTGAAGTCTCTCTTTGTGGTGGTGAATTGGGGGGGGGGGATCTCGCCGGGGTGATCTTAGCAAATGTGCTAATAGATCCATTGTTTGCTCATGCAACGAAGGTCATGGGAAACGAAACTGAAAAGTAGAAGGAACAAAGGACACCCTAAATGGCATGGATGCATGGTGCAGCTGCGTAAATAGTCTGTATCTCATTAGAGAAGCATTAGGTGCTAAAAGGAATTTTAAATACTTACACAATGGGAATTGTGTATAGTATCTCTGCCGGCGGAAAGAACCGAATTCTTTCGTTTGCATGTTGTGTATGCTGAAGAAATGGGTTTTTGGCGGCTAATCGTGAGATGCTGGCGATGGTTTGTCGGTTGGACAAGGGATTGTGGGTCGAGTACATTGCAGCTGAATAAACAAGCTGCGCGCCGTTGCTTTTGTCGTTGGACCACAGGTCGCCCACCAATGTGCATGCCAGTAAAATTGTTGTGAGCCTGGAATAGCCGACGAGAAGAAACGTTAAGAGAGCGAACCGAAGGAAGAGCTCAGAAGATCTGAAAAAAGACTTCACAGATAAAAGAAAAGTGGCTGGGAAAAAAACCTTGTCTGTAAAATAGAGAAAAGTAGAGAGCGAGGTTCGCACCAGGCGCGGAAGTTCTACCAAATAATCCGCAGTATGGCGCGGTACACACCACGCTACACTTACCGCAAGGATAAAGAGGGTAATCTGATCACCGATCCTGAAGGCATTCTGGAGTGATGGGAAGTGCACTTCAATGAATTGCTGAATGGTCAGCTCACAGAAGAATTGGAGGCTCCACCAATGCAAAATCAAGACCAAATGTTGCCGCCACCAAGCATTGAGGAAACATTAAAAGCCAAAAGACAGCTCAAATCAAATAAAGCCCCGGAGTTGATGGCATACCAGCTGAGCTGATAAAACAAGGAGGGACAGCATTACATCACGCAATTCATGAGATCGTGGTGCACGTATGGTACAATTGGTATAATTTGCCCCATACATAAGGAGGGAGATATCACACTGTGCCGCAACTATAGGGATATAACATTGCTGAGTACCGCATATAAGATACTCTCCACTATCCTACAAGATCGGATAGCCCCATACGCTAAAGCCATTATTGGTCAATATCAGTGTGGCTTCATCCCAGGCAAACCGCGCTTGATCAGATATTCACCCTTAGGCAAGCGATGGGAAAATGTCAGGAATTTAAGATCCCATTATATCATATATTTATAGACTTTAAGGCCGCCTACGACAGCATAGCCAGGGTAGAACTATATAATGCCATGAGAGAGTTCAACAATCCAAACAAATTGATACGACTTTGTAGGTTGACCATGACCAACGTAAATAGTCATGTAAAAATAGCGGGATAGCTGTCCAAACCAACAAACATTTTTAATGGACTCCGACAAAGGGACGGCCTGGCCCGCCTTCTCTTGAACCTGGCGTTGGAGAAAGCAATCCGTGACTCTGGCGCCACAACTAGAGGGACTATTATCACTAACTCCAGCCAGACACTTGCCTACGCATATGACATCGACATCATCGGTAGAACCGAGTCGGCTCCACAGGATTCGTTCTTCTCGCTGCTACTCGCTCGGGGCGCCCAAGACAAAACACTCCATTGTGGAACGCAACTGTCACTCAACCACCTCAAGCAGCGAGTTTGGATCCTACGAGAACGGCAGCTGGCCAGGGGGGTGGTCTATCGTTGCCTCGATTTTGGCGGCACTTATCCCCCCCCCCCCCCCCCCCCCCCGATACGGGAAATTGGTCGCAAGTGTTGCGAACCTTGGGATTGGGGCAATATTCACTCATGAACCGTAGCAAGAATACCGGCTACAGCTATGTCAACAATTACGCTGGCCAGCGAGTATTTATCTTTTATAATTGCTGACAAGCTGAGCCTATTGTCTGGCACGGTCCATGTATGAATGAATGAAATAATTTGTTTGATGTGCATGCTTGATAAGATTTAACTTCCAGGTGTGGTGCTGCAGGGGAGCTTATTGCAGGTAAGTACTATGGGTTTGGAAGGTGGTTAATTTAAGAGGATGGGCGGTTCTTTGGGAATGTATTAAAGAACCGCCACAAACCCTTCACCCGTCGTGACTATGTTCAATAAAATGGTTTAAATGGGGTGATAACATTTTCTCTATTGTATAAAACAATTTTTATTACATTTTTTGATTAGTTTATCCATTAATTAAGCGAATTAAAAAAACTTGATTTTTTGAAAAATTACAGTGGCATAACCACTTAAGGGGTTTCCCTGAGTTGGTGTCGGTTGACAATATTTTGTCATAAAACTAGTCATAAAAGTTTATTAATCATTCCAAGAAAACTGAAAATTTACGTTTGAGTCTATAATTTTTCACAACATTGTATTTCGTAAATTATAGACCTTTTCAGATGTGTTCTACATCCAGCAATATAAAAATCTCACTAAAAGAAGCCCAATAAACCTGGACTAATATGTCAGAAGGCTAATAACCTTGCCCAGAAAAACAAATTATTATGGAATATTTAACAAGCCTCATACTTGTTAAATAAGGCCAAGACCGGATCCCGGTTGTAGTGCCGATGATGATGATGATGATGATGAATATGTCAGAACCATTCTGAACTCCAGCAATTTCGGACCCTCACTCCTTACATTAAGAATACAAAAATACTTGTAACTAATACTAAAATCAACCGTAGAGTTAAGATTATTATAATTGGACTGTTCTTAATCCTAAGGTTATGATTCCAAATACTTGGACAGACCTTTGTATTTTCGAACAAGTTTTAGAACTTTCTTTTTAAAAACAGTTTTTCTTATATAAGAAGAATTTAAGAAGTTTGAAGTTACCAGAAAACTAACTGTACTACTGTAATTTAAACTCAGTTGAGGATTTGGCGTTAAATAAGTATATGAGACGGAAAGATATAGTGTAAAACAACTCATATCGGGATGGTAACTAGAAAACGATGTCCATCAAAGTCACTATTAGTTTTGAAAAGATTTTTTTGTTCACTACACAACCAACTTGCAAATGATGAATTCTTTAATACTGATAACTTACTCACCCTTAGCACTCTTAAAGCTTCTTCACAGATTTGCATACCACGGGATTCGAATACTTCCACACAACCCAAGTACTTCACAGCAAAAGAGCACGTGGCCGATCTGACTGCTTGTTCGTCTTCCTGCCATTGGTGCGGCTTCGATGATTCCGGAACGCGGTCCTTTCTCCGACGGAATGAGTCTCGAAATGATCGACGCAAACGATCCATCTTCTTCGGCGATTTTTTACTGAATCGAAACGAGGCAGATTTCTATGGAGAGATTAAAATTAATGAATTATCTTTTAATTCTAGCAACGTTTAAAAAGTTAATCGGAAATTTTTCCAGCAACCATCTCTACCTACCCCGTTTTTTATGTCCCCATAAGTTCCGCGGGTAAACCCCCGTTCTAGGGGTTCATGTGTGTGCGAGGATGAGTTTCCCATTTGCTCCTGTTCTGTTTTAAAGTGAGTCTAAACCTGAATCAAGGATAATTTAAGATTGCCCGGGGGCTTCTATATTCGAAATTCTTGTAGTTTCTAAAGGATGTCTTGTTTGTGCCTGAGCCTGCTATGTTTCGTTCTATGAATGATGGTTGGTGTATTGAACTGATGTTTTAACTATTGTACTTGAAGGTCTGTGTGGTAAATATTTTGCGTATCAATTGTGGTTTGTTTAAAATTGTTGGTTTTGGAAATCTGATGTCTGGTCAAAGTTTGTCGATAGTTTGGATCGGTTTTGTTTTTAATCAAGCTAAAAACAAATAATGATGAAATGAGAAATTTTTGTTTATCTAATGTTACTATGTGCGCCACTTTCTGTTGCTGTTGCTTAATATATCATAATTTTATAAAGACACAGTCTTTATTCTGAACACGAATTCGTGGACAACTTTCATATTTAGCACATGCCACAATATAAAAGCACAGTTCCCCCAGTCCATCCAAAATAATCCTCCCCATTACTCACAAACGCGCACCCAAGATATGAGATTAAATCAAAGAAAGTTATAACTAGATAAATAAAAAGAGAAATTTGTGGCTGACAAGAAATATTTGTTTATTCGATAATTTAATATATAAATGAGAAAGTGAAGAGAAGAGATAAGTGATCATGGTTCTGAATATTTGAAGATTAGCGCATGCTTATGAGTTTGCATTTATTTCAATGAAGATCGGTTTCAAATTAACTTTGTGAATTTGTCATACAAACGGAATTCTCCGCCTAAATTAATGTGCATAAATTATAATAATTTATTTGAATTAATTGCAAACTCCACTTTTGGCCAGAAGTAGGTTATCTATTCAACATGGTCAATATACCCAGTAGCGTCACTGTTAATTGAATCTGAATCCATATTCTTGTTCGAAGTTCAATCGGTGGTTACACTTCTGAGCCGGATAAGAACATTACACTTTTGTTTAAACAACACAATTCATATTATCTAGTTTTAATATCCAAGAAGGGCTAAGGGGGGTTCTTTCAAACCACAAAAGTTTGTGAAATTTTTGTAAACCATTTGCTACATTTTGCTACGAAGGGAATAATGCCGCGAACATTTCACAATACAATTGAAATGTTTGTAATTTATCAATATACAGGGTTCAGCACTTAATGTTTTCCGATGTTATCTGACATCTTTGCAAGAAATTTTGACAGTTTTGTTATTATAACGGGAATTTTGTAGTTGACTTGAAAATAGTGTCTCGGCGAAAAAATAGAATTAACTCGAGAACATTTTTTTGCGATGATTTTTTATGATCATCAACGTGAATTGTCAATACAGGAGTGCATCCATCAACTACTTCAGCTTTTGAATGAAACCTCCCCTTGCCACTGTAAAATACTGGTATAACGTGTTTTAATCGTGACCGCATTCGCTCACCGACGAACGTCGTAAAAGTCGTGCGAAAATGAATGAGATCTCGTGACCTAGTCTGAGATTGAAGCAGCCAGCATATGTATATATTAGTTCTGACAGCATATATAAAATATTGCATAGTGATTTAGCCGTGAAAAAGAATTGAAAGAGACAAAGCCTCAAAACGATGCCCGCGTTGGGGCAAACAAATGCTTAAGAAATGCAAAGTCGATGCTTCAAAAGACGTGTGTAAGATTGCAATAGGCAACAACAATCGACTGGATGCGTATTTCAAAATAAACCAAATCTAAAAAAAAAGTTCTTCAGAAAAACCGGTCATGTGGCAACAGTGCTTTTACAAGAACATAGAACGGCCAATTCTGAATGACATCGTCATCATCATCGGCACTACAACCAGGATCCGGTCTTGGCCTTATTTAGCAAGTCCCATAATTTGTTTTTACGGGCAAGGTTATTACGGGCAAGGTTATTAAGCCCTGCGCCACTCTGAATGACATACAACTATTTTTTTTTTTCGGAAGTCTTCGGTGAAAGAAAAACAAGGGCTATAGGATCACTTTTCATCAAACAATGCGAACTCGCAAACATCTAATCTAACAATCGTGTATATATACCCAAAAAATTGAATTAATGGATCATTCGTACAGTTTTGATTTCTCACTCACTCATGGCTGTACTGACTACGAAGACACTAGCCAAGCCAGTTCCCATGCTCTTCATAAACCCAACAACAGCCACTCACACGATTATCTAGCTCGCAACTTGTTGCTAAGCAAAAATGTTAAGTAAAATTACCGATTATATTTGATTCACCCTCGTATATGAATTGATCACCAATTATTTAATAAGAAGTATTTCCATTTACAATTCACAAGGAGCAAGACACGGAAGAACACATTTTCTGAAGAGATTTGTAACTGGGGATAAAATGTGGACAAAGACAACAAAGACCAAAGCCAAAACGACGTAAAGCTACAAGGAAACAAAGCCAATATCCTATCATAAAGATAGAAATGGAACCGGAAAATCATAATGCACCAGACAGCCAGCAGAAGTCAACACAAAAAGGAATTTTTTTATAGAAACCGATACTAAACATATTGTCATTGCCTTTATAGGGTGCCAAGATATGGGCTAGCGGTAAGAAAAAAAAAACGATAGTGAAGATAGAAAAGACGGGCAAAAGAATAGAGCCAAAATGCTTTGCTTCTGCATACACATATCTGGAAGTTGCAATTTGGGGGAAACGAAAATGGGTTATAAAATCCATTTTGCCGACGACCATCTCAAAAGATAAAAAACTGTTCCACAAAGCTTTAATTCAACACGGCAAAGCAAACAGTAAAGTGAAACTCTCATATTTTCCAAACATAATTCGTTGCAAGCTTATGCCTTTAAGGCAGAATTTAACCTTTATAGCTAAAATATTCCGGTCTTGAGCATGTTATCCATTTTTGTTTTCTGTAAACAAGCTCGAACTTGGGTAGAAATGTATACTTTAATAAGTTCGATGCACTATCCGGTTCAATTGAAGCTACATCGACACACTGCAACCGTTATGCGAACGAATTTTGAATGGCTTCTAGCCGGCAACACCTGAAGATCAATATTTTGTCTCTGCGCCCATACAAACAATTTAACTCGATTGATAACAGCAAGAATACCAGATATAGACAGTCATTCCGCCATTACACAATAAACAATTAAAGTGTCCTCACTCCTGGCCACTTCACTATGTTGTATCAGTTCAATGGCTGACTTGGTAAGGGGATTGTGTGGCACGTTTGCTTGTGAATGAAGCATAGGTTCAGCTTACGACTTTTGCTATTGTGACAGTTCGGCACAATTACAGTGTTGTCCCGTAAAATATCACTCTATTATACTATAGGTTCCGTGAAATGGCTTTGAGAAATATTTGAACACCTTTCGAAACTTAGTTGATATACTTGCTCAGTAAAAAGTGGCGAAGACAGGCCTTTCCTGACAAAAGCAAAACAAAATAATAAATAAAGTTAAATATCTTCTAACTCATCATCATCATCATCGGCCGGGATCCGGTCTTGGCCTTATTTAACCAGTCTGAGGCTTGTTAAATTTTCCATAATAATTTGTTTTTCCAGGCAAGGTTATTAGCCTTGCGCCAAAATATCTTCTAACTAACGGCTGTTAAGGATAAAGATTCCAAAGGAATAGTATGGTTCTACCCGAAAGCCAACTAGATAGATTAAAATGGACTTTATTGGGAAGTTAAATTAGTGATTCTATTGCCGAGAGCTAAAAGATGTTTTACTTCGGCACAACTTCTTGCTACAAAACCTACATTTGACCCGCACTCAAATAGCTCTTACATTTTTAACGCTGTGCTCGTAAGCATACCCTGGACTCCTGCGATAACATTCAAAGACGAACATCCCGTCTAATTAACAGCATGACACTAACATCCATATTACAGTCACTGTCACTTATAGTGTGGGGTAAAACCGAAACGCCCGAGGACACCACTGTGACACAGAAAACGAAAGTCCAAGAGATGTTACAGAAACATGCCTGTGTGAAAACAGTCAACATCATTATGGGCACTACAATCGGGGTCCGGTCTTGGCCTTATTTAACAAGTCTCTCCACCGGTCCCGATTTCGAGCCGATATCATCCAGTTTGACACTCCCAGGCTCTAGGCGTATTGGGCTACGCCATCCCTCCATCGTAGACAAAGTCTGTCGCGCTGTCGCCTTTCATACATCTGCCACATAGGATTTTCCTGGCAGGCTCCTCTTCGCTCATTCGAGCTAGGTGTCCCACCGCCGGAGTTTATCGAGCTTGATTTTTCCTAAAACATTAGCTTCAAGGTAGATCGCGTAAACTCATGGTTGTAGCGTACCCATTAGAATGGAAAATATGATAATAAAATTCATAATGTTAGGCGTCTCGGGCTCAATTCCATCATTAGAAAGCACAAGTAACGTGCCCTGCCTTTTCCTATTCTACAGATATTACCAACTGAATATTAACATAGCCATTGCTCAAGTGCTCATCGAACGGTATCTGTTATATTGAATAAGAGAGTATCTTTCTGGCCGCTCAATCCAAGTGGTTCTTGATGGTGTCAAATCTGTCTCCCATCAAATTAATGCAGGTGTTCCCCAAGGTTCGGTAATCTTATACACTCTCTTCCTCATCTTTATAAATGATCTCTTGTCCATTACCCACAACCCAATCCACTCGCTTGCTGATGATAGTGTAACGAACGGGATACTTTGGTAGTTGAGAATAGACAGTCGACTTATGAGGGAGAGACAACGACGAGGTATCCGTAACTTGGCACTTGCACTAGATTATTTCACCGCGAAACAATTAAAGGTAATAGGAAATGTATGTCGGTTGACGTGTGATTCGGATTTATACGTTGTAGTTTATATGTGACGTAAGATGATAAAACATTTACAATAAAACAGAAAGTGAAAATAACTCTCAGCGTTTTATTTGTGGCAGTGCTCCTGTGTTCCAGGTTGTTTCTCTCCTCATGAACAGTGTTCGGCGGAACACTTCGGCAACAACATTCTAACCCGCCAAAATAGCACATTGAGTTTCTCATACTCAGCAGCAGATTATGCTTAATACACTGAATTCTGACGTCCACAAGATATATCAATGGGGATTATCTAACCGAGTAGAGTTCAACGCCTTAAAAACTTAGTGTTGCCTTTTGTCGTCAAAGGCAAACCCCAAAGTAAATATACTGTCGATGAATGGCACTTCTATCGACGAAGCCAAGGAACTATCTTCGGCACTCGAATTAATTCGACTCTTAATTGGAGTGACCACATTTTTGAAGCTGCGGAAAGTGCGGCCAAATGCATGGGGTTCCTTAAGAGATGCAAAAAATACTTCACTCACTTCGTATATTCGTCCCAAAATGGAGTTCAACTCCCATATTTGGTCAGGCGGATCCAAAACTGCACTACACCTGCTCGATACGATGCAAAAACGAGCAGTGAAACTTATTGGGGACCCAGCTGTGAGTCGATCAATTCCGTCGTTAGGACAATATGCGCAACGTATCTTGTCTATCTCTTTTCTATAGGTATTGTCAGGGTCGTTGCTCAACTGAACTTGCTGAATGTTTTCTGGTTCCCCCGCCTCTTCAGTCATTTTCCCGCGATACCCGTCAATCTGAGAATGCGCATCAGTTCACCTTAAAAGTCAACTTCAAGCGCACAAAAAAAATATAGAGAGTCATTCTTTAGCCGAACCACACGAATGTGGAATACTCTACCTGATCATGTGTTTCCTCGTCGTTGGAATGTCAGGCATTTAAGACCAATGTACATCGATACCTCCTTTCCTTATCCACTTCCTCTCCTTCCGCTCGTACTGTGCTCTGACACTCAAGGTTACTCAAAAATCCCCTTTTGTGCGCGCGTTTGTGTAAAACAAAAAAAAACCGAAGTGGGATTCTTCCACCAAAGGAAGATGGACCCGCACCACGATACCTGATGTACAAGTATAACCATGTCAATCACCCATACTGCCTGTACTGCGGGGGCAGAAAATGAGGAACACGTACTCACAAAGTGCGTGAGATTCGAAACCGCACGAACGATTATGGAGAGACATATGAGACGGACAGTTACTCCGACGGGAGTAATAGAATACATGCTAAGTTCCAAACAAGCATAAACCGTAACAAAGGATATTCTATGGGATATGATGCAGCAGTTGCGACGCGACGGGGGGAGTAACAGGTAAACTCCGTCCTGCCCCGCGGTGGAAAATCTAAAAGAAAGTTCCGCGAGGATCAACGGAAATATGTGCTTGGTGGGAGGTGGTATCTTTAAAAATGTCCACTTTCCTACCGAAGCAAAAAACAGGGTAAAAAATCACCGGCGGACTAAACACATTACTCGTTCCTCCGTCGAATTACGTAATAGTGGAACACTCTATCCGGGCATGTGTTCCTTTGCTGTTATAATCTAAACGCATTCAAGAACTAGATGCATCAACACCTTCTTTTCCAATGTTCTCACTCTTCTTCGCTCATATGTATATGAACATTTAAAGATACCAAACAACCCCGTTTACGCAGTTATTATTAAAATAATTAAGCAGACAATAAAATTAAGTTCTCCGGTGGAAAAACCTACGTTCGACAGATATTTTCTAAACGATATAAGGCATAACGCTTCATATCATATATAATTGGGCCGTTAAGACCATAGCACATCATTTTAATGTGAGCTTATAACCTGCAGCGATATTTTCTGTCCAAGTCCCTCTGTCATTTTATTGCCACACTGTAAGTTCAGATTTATATAAAGAGTAAATTAAAATTTCTTGCAGTTCTTCAAGACCCAGACACGTCACCCATAACCAAAATACCATCAATAGACACAACAAATCAAACTTCGATCCCAGGAGATTTGTAATAAAATTGCATATCTTTTGTTGTTCAAAATGAGCTATTGTGTTTCCTCTGGCAATCAAATTCTTTGTATGGAAATAATCATAGAATACAGGGTAGTTTAAATCTAGGCTTGTCGAGAATGAAGCTATTTATGTGTCCAAAGAAATACCTTTGCATAACAGCTGCAGGAATGTAGTTTGATTTAAATGCTACTCATACAACAGTTTTACTCCAGTTTTCTTCCCTTCAGTTCTCACCCCTTCTGAACAACAAGATTCAAACCCTCTTCATCCATGAGAATATTTTTCACTCTGTCCAATTTTTTCTCCACTTCTTTTCTTTTAGTCCCTGGTATGACCTCAATCGAGTTTGGATTTTCGTGCGAATTCTCTTCACACCCCTCTCACCTTTCGATAAATCATAACAAATAGAACGTTCAACATTCCCTTGGATGGAAATCTTTCACAAACGACTAAGAGTTTACATTCCCTCATTAACCTAAGCGACTCTCATTCTTATCCACTGACTCTTTTCTTTGTTGTTGCTCTCTGCCGAAAATGGATGCTGTCCTTCATCCCTTCCCTACTTAATAATATGCATTGCAAAAAATGAGTACCCGAATTGAGAAGGGAGTAAATCACTAGGTCATTAAAAGACCCCGCGAAAATTAGAATTCACACAGGAAGAGGAACGTCAACGACAGAATTTGAATTCTTGAATTGTTTAATTAAGGAATATCCACAACTGTGGCCATAGTAATTGGAATTACGACCAAAACAACAGGAAAATCTAAGCAGTAAAGGTTCTGCACCCTCGAACGAACTCGAGCTCCGCGGAGCTATTAGCTGACAGATGTTATAAGACCTCCGGCTGGTGCGTTGTACGCCACCTTGAGGACATTCCCATTCAAACTCCGAATGAAATTCACCGTACTGCCTGAAACTAACTCCGCATGCAGTAAAAGAAATAACACACTCACACAAAGGCAAGCCTCGTTCTCTACAGTAGCACGCATCCTAGCAGAGACTGGGCAAGTGAATAGGCCTTAGTTGGAGTATTCCTGCATTTCCTGAGCGGTTACCAACACTACGAAGATCTTCTTGTTAACAACAGCAGATGCATTACGAGTGTGCTGCTATCCCTGTACAAGTTGTCTTCCTTTGTTTGATCCCTTGGTTTCAAACGAGGAAGGACATAGCGTGTGTTAACTAATCTACGCATCTCAATGATTCCTGTACAAGGATATCGATTTTTAACACATATTCATCGCCTGCCTGAAAGTATCTCCAACTGCAATTGCACAATCCAAGACCTACCAACTTTCCCACGGTATTAGCATTCCTTCAGTCTTATGCAAGGAAAATAGCACGAGCTGCTTTACCAAACACACACCGAAGAGGACTAATAAAAACCCATTATAAAAAAAAGAAAAGAGAAAGACAATTTGCTTAGAGCGGCGGGACACACAATGCACACAAGAACCGACCGTTACGTGGTACCGTGTGAATTTCCTACTTTTTTTCTGCTTGTCGAACTAAAGAAGCGTTAAGCCAAAAGGATATTTTAACGCTTAAGTTGTAGTCCCTTTTCGAGCCAGCATTGTAAAGCTTCCCAGCGCATTCACTGGGGTGATGTTAATTGCTATCTGAAAATGTGTAAATGACCGAGTAAGGACTAGTACAATTGTTGGAAGAGAAACACAAAATTCTTGTATTGCCAGGACGCACAGAATATTAACTACAAAAAAAATTACCGAACATTTCAGTGCCTGGATTTGGTAGCCTTAAATTGCCATGCAATTGACTTACATTGGAATACATTAATAAACAACAAGAAGGAAGGATTTTACCCATATTTGCTGACTATGGCTGGATTATATAGACATAAAACAATACATCTGATCATAGATCTATTTAAATATTAAAGGCATGGAATATAAAACTAATCGAAACAGGATGTGAAGAACAAACACAACCCAAATTAAGACAATTTACCAATTCCTTGTATGACGCAAAGGCAGAATCATTAACTGAACATTTGCATCGGGTCCGGTTCATTTGCTGCAGCATTGAACCATATCTAAGTACAGGATTAAATATCCTCTGTCCACAAGGCGTCATATCATTTGGAATGTATATATTAAGGACGATGTGCATTATAGCAAGGGGCGCTGCCAACTGGGTTACCAAAGATTTTAGTTCTAGGAAATTATAGCATAAGACTGCCCCATGTGGGAAAATAACGACCCTTGAATAAATGGGGCGAATGAAAGCAGTTGCATATTAGAGAGTGGGACTCTCAATGAAGTCGTGAACTTGCGGCCCCTTATAGACTTGTCATAGTTGAATAAATTTTTGATTCGGTGGTTGAATTAATCAAGTGCTCACCAATACCAAACAAGCGATACCGACAAGTTACAAAAAATCATCCTTGTTATGTAAAACAATTTTCTCCGGACGACAAAAATATCTTTGCACACCACCGAAGGTCGCAAACATTTTTCTGGTTGAGAAAATACAAAATACTCTATGTATTTGTCTATTCGGGGAGAAAAAAAAAAAGGAAGAAATTCTGCGGGCGATAAGATACTCCGTAAAAGAAAAAAGGGCAACATTAATAAAAACATGTGATTAAATAAGTAAATAAATGAAAAAAAGATCGGCCTAACAGTATAATTTGTTGTATTTAGGCTAGTGATCCAAAGGAAGATTTGTCCAGATTTCACAAGCTGACAAATGCGAAGACGACAAAAAAACTCCCATCAAAATATTACAAAATCTTGTGTTGTGAATTATACACCACGAATAAAGTGACAGCTGTCTATCAAACTCAACCCGCGGGTTTTTAACGAACTTCTGTCCGCTCTAGCCCTGTGATTAGGGCATTAGAATATACTCACAGCTAGCCCAGCTTTGTAAGCGACTAAAGGCCGAGTGGTAGCCGGGGTCCCAACGCCCTATGCGCCCGGTGAAATACCACCCCATCAATCTTTAGGCTCCGTAAAATGGTCGGGAGAAATCCCTTGCCATCTTTCGGAGCTTGGCTGATGGACCAGTTCGAGAAAAGGTTGGTTTAGGTGGTAGTTGGTCCCAAGGTGAGATACCACCCCGTCAGGCTGTACATTCCGCGATATCGTCGGGAGAAATCGTCGATTAGGTCTCGGATGTATGGCTGATGGGTCGGAATGACACAGTCATGATGGTACCTTCTAAAATAAGGAATTCCGGAGGTATTATATCCCATTTGGTCGGGGGCGAGGGCGGGGGGGGGGCTATATCAGGGGGAACACCATGCAAATATTATGATAAATAACCGAACTTTAAGAAATTCGTCATCGCATAATCGGACTCGATTTCGAAGCTTTGTCCACGCTCGATTGGTAATGACATTTTGTAACATCAGGCGCATCTGTTCCACCAATACGAATGTGAGCGCCGTTCACCAATATTTCCAAACAGCGAAACCTGGTATCCTTGCCCCATCTGAGACCCAGGTCGATTCGTCAACTGATTCGACATATCTTTGTTGATCAGGATACGACTTACATTCGAGGTTCCGTTTTAAGGACGGAGTCTGCATATTCGCGTGGTCCGATCTGGCTTGCCAGAGGATGGCGGCGTTTGAACCCAATAACATGGAAATCATGTGATTGAAGGTCGTGCTGAGGAATTCCGTTTAATTTGTTGTTTTCTTTACCCCGCTCCCCGAATGACGATTGACCGCCGACATTTTTCGAACATCTTTCACTTACCGTCGAGTGGATACAGATCAAGCACCCAGCTTCTGAAATTGTCGTCCTTGGCAATTTTAATGTGCACAGTTCCAGTTGGTTGGTACATTTTAGCAGAACCGACGAAGCTAGGAGGCTGGCGGAGATGTTCGCTATTAGCCACAAGTTGACTCAACTTGTGGAGAAACCCAAGCGAGCGCCGGGTGTCCGAGGTGATTATACAAACACCCTGGATCTGTTTTTGACATCCGAGCCGACCATTAATACCGTGGAGGTTGCTGCGCCACTGGGAAACTCATCACCTTTTGACCCTTATAACCGATATATACAAAATGCTATCAAATGTCTTACTGGCGAGAATCACACTGTACGCAGAAGAAATATTGGGAGACTACCAATGTGGATTCCGTAGAAACCGGTGAACAAGCGACCTAATGCTCACAATAAGGCAACTACTGGAAAAGAAGTGGGAATACGGAGAGACGGTTCACCAACTGTTTGTTGACTTCAAAAAAGCCTACAACTCAGACGCAAGGCAAAGACTCAACCATATTGTGGTTGAACTGGGAATCCCGAAAAAATATGCCGCCCTCATTCAAATTTGCATGAACGAAAACAAAGGGCGAGTTAGAATAGAAAATCACCTTTCAGAACCATTTGAAATCCGGGACGGACTAAAACAGGGACATGGCCTCTCACCATGTCTCTTTAACCTTGTGCTCGAGTATGTCATCAGAAAGGTACAAGAGGACAACATGGCCAGATCATCCCTGAACGGGGTCACACAAGTGCTCGCATATGCGGATGACATCGCTGTTTTGGGTGATAATCTAGAAACTGTAAGTAAAAACAGTGAAATCATCATGCAAACGACAGAAGAGGTGGGCCTAGAAATAAATGAAGACAAAACAAAATACATGATTACGACGAGAGCAGGTGGACCTCAGAGTACACACATAAACATCAGGGGCAAGATATTTGAAAATGTCAAAGAATTTAAATATCTGCGAACAATACTGACGGCCAGTAACGAAATGTCGAGGGGAATTAACAAAAGACTACACTCCGGCAACGCTAGTTGGCATGCAGTCAGTAAACTGCTGAAATCCAAACTGCTATCACGTAATATAAAGCTCCATGTCTATAGAACCATAATCATGCCGATTATTCTATACGGATGCGAAACATGGGCTCTCACAAAAGGGGAAGAAAACGAATTCCGCGTATTCGAGAATAAAGTTTTAAGAGGTATCTTTGGCGGTAAATATGACGAGGAGGCATGACAATGCAGGAAACTCCATAACAAGGAATTGGAAGAGCTATACCACAAACATACAATGTGAGAGTAATCAGGGGGCGAACACTAAGATGGGCCAGACATGTGGCGCGAATGGGCAACGATAGGACTGTGCATAGAATTCTTGACGGTAGACCGACGGGAAAGAGACCGACAGGACGGTGGCGACGGAGATGTGAGGACAAAGTTAGGTTTGACCTCGAAGAGATCGAATCGGATGTTCGAACGTGGAAGGAGAGCGCACAGAACAGGGAACAATGGCCGAGCCGAGTCGGTGGGGTCATGAACTTTCGGGTTCCTACAGGCCAATAAATAGATAGATATAAACACGCGGCGCGAATGGGCAACGATAGGACCGTGCATAGAATTCGTGACGGTAAGCCAACGGGAAAGAGACCGAGACCACGGCCGCGACGGAGATGGGAGGACAATGTTATGTTGCACCTCGAGGAGATCGGATCTGATGGCCGAACGTGGAAGAAGAGCGCACAGGACAGGGAACAATGGCGGAGTCGAGTCGGTGAGGTCGTGAACTTCCGGGTTCCTACAGGTCAATAAATAGAATAGAACCGATATATGGACATCTGCGATTGAGGGGCATGATGGGGGCGGTCGCATGGGATATCTTCAAGGCATTTGACAGCGTCTGGCACGGGGCATTGCTGAGCAAACTTCGTTCATATGGACTTTCCCAGCAGCTTTGCGACTGGAGAAAGATTTTCCTCGAAAATCGATCGATCCGGGTTGTTGTGGACGGCGAGTGTTCGGACCGTATCCTGTTAATTCCGGGTGCCTCATGGTTATATTTTGGCCCCAACCTTGGTCTTGCTTCACGTAAATGATTTGTTGGAGACAACGGATTACTCGGTTTGGCGGATGATAGTATGCTTGTTTCCTCTTTTTCAAGTGATCGACCGATTGGTGCATCAACGTCGCACCAGCATCGGTTCCATAGCTGAAGATGAATGGCCGGGCCCTCGAATTTGGGGAAAGCTTGAAGTTACTCGGCGTCACGGTCTGTGGGAATGTATCGTGGTATAAACAAGTGCCGAACATCGCCAGAAATATTTTACTCCGGCCCAACGTCTTCTTCTGTATAAATCTCAGATTAGCCCCGGGCTCGAATATTGCTGTAATGTTTGGAGCTCTGCTCCTAAGCATACCCTCAACCTACTTGAGAGCATACAAAGACGAGCGATCCGCCTCATCGGGCAGTCGGCACTGACGTCGGGACTACAGCCGCTATCACATCGATTTCGCGCAGCCGACCTCTGTCTGTTTTACAGATATTACCACGGGTACTATTCTTCGGAAATTCGTGGCGTTGTTCCGCGTAATTCAGCACGACGACAGAAGCGAGTCATAAGCCAGACTAATGAAATGAATAAATATATTATACAGATAGTCATAGCCCAGGTTAAAAAATGAATATATTATATTAAAGTGTACGGTTTTGATTGAAATAACATCGGGTTGTGGAAGTGGTATTATAAATTTGTAACAACAAAAAGTTCTCAGAACATTCAACGTTTCTGCAGTCGGAACACGTGTCCCATTGTAGACACACTGTCGATGAACGATCAACTGGGAATACGGACGGATGCTACGCAAACATCTTCCAGATAGATTTAGCAAGCCGGTACTGCCGAAAGCAACATAAACAATTGTTTATGGCCTCGACGGACATTTCAAACGCATTCGTTTCGAGAGCGAATTGTTTTGAACATTTTGGAATCATCCGCGTAAAGCGAGATGAAGGAGGCAAGAGGCAAGAGCCTATGTCGTTTATGGTTAGGATAAATAGGAGAGGGCCGAGATGACTTCCCTGGGGGACACCTGAGGTTGGGACAAAAGGATCGGAGAGGGTAGATATAAATCGCACGCGGCAGGTTCGGTAACTGAGATAGGATGAGACCCACTTAATTAGCAGGGGTTCGAAACCGAGGGAAGATAGCTTGAAGAGAATGAGCTTATGGGAGATTTTGTCGAAGGCCTTGTTAAAGTCGGTAGCGACTACATCGACCTCATCGACCTCATCGAATTCGACAAGGTTAGTAGTAATGGACCTGCCTGAGAAGAAGCCGTGCTGGTTCGGAGAGATGTTGGGTGCGGAGCGACAACATAACGCCTCATATAGAAGGCCTTCGAACGCTTGGCAATGGGACGATAATTGGATATATCGTTTTTTTTTTCCTTTTTATGTATGGGGGTTATGTAAGAGGATTTCCAAAAGTCAGGGAATAGACCTTGTGCTAGGGATAGATTGAAGATTGACGCGGGCGGGAGAGAGAGAGAGAAGAGGAACATTTTTTTAAGAGGATAGCGCGGAATCCGCCTAGGCCGGGACTGAAATCGTCTTTCAGTTCTTCAAGTTTTTTTATGACTGTGTTGTTGAATGTGTAGAGGGATGAGGGGGCCGGGGGAGAATTCAGACATGCCAGTAAAGTAGGAGGGGTTATGCTCGATCGAGTCGTCCGTGAAGGATAGTTTGAAGAAGGACGCGAAAAGATTGGATATGGTTTGGGAGTCCGTTGTAGTAGTTGAGCCGTAGAAAAGAGAGGCTGGATATGCATCAGATTTCCGTTTGTGGTTGATGAAGTAGAAGAAAGATTTGGGGTCGTTGATCAGGTTGAATTGAGCTTTGGCAAGGTAATTGTGGTAGTGGGAGCTGTAAAGGTCGGTGAATTGGTAAATGTAACCCAGATAGTTGGAGTAGTCAAGGGGAGAACGCGTGGTTAGGAAAGTGTTCCACAACTTATTCCTCTTGTTACGAAGGGTGCGTAGTTTGTGGTTATACCGTGGGGGCGATGAGAATGATAACATGTGTCGGGAGTATGGGACATATAGGGATATGGCGTTGTGGATTTCTGTGTAAAGCGAGGCTGTAGCGTACTCTACACTTATATCATTTACGCGGAGTGTGATATTGCTGAGGTACTCATTTATGAGGCGGAAAAAGATTCGAGATATTTTCCGATACAATTCGTGTGTGTTCTGTAGTTCAGTGAATTTGTAATCATTATTAAGCTTAAAAATGCCGACTAACGTATACGAGAGAAAAAAGTTTTTGATACGTTTAACAAAGGGATAAGAAATAAACAGTATTTGAATTATATTACCTTCAACAAAAGTTATATGAATTGTGTAATAGAGTTTAATTCATTCAAATACTAACCGCCGAAAGTAAAAATTTAATTCCAAGTCATTAAACATTTCGACGAAAACGAGAAGTGGCATAAAAACCAAACCGCCAAAGCAACCGAAAAAGCAACATTTTCCAGAGGTCATCACTAACCCCGGTAGGACACACTTGTAACACGGAAACCTCATTAAACATATCGACAAAAACGAGAAGTGGCATCAAAACCAAACCGTCAAACCAACCAAAAAAAGCAACTTCTTCCGGAGGTCATCACTAATCCCAGTAGGGCACACCTGTAACACGGAAACTAGCATATCCGACAAAGAAAGGTCTCGGGATTTTTCTTCGTGATAACATTAATACACTGTGTTCGAGGAGCGGTTTTTTTTACTTTACTACAACTGGAGTGGAATGTTTCTAAGATGTGGTACTGGTCTATTACCAGAGCCATTGATAACTTAAAGGCAGCGTATCACGAATTGCAGATCAGCCAAGAGAGAAGAATAAAAAGGCAGAAAAATTAGGAAGAAAAAAAAACAAAATCGAGGAAATTCGCCTGCAGACGCATGTGGACAGGGTCGTAGTTTAAATTGCTACACGGAACCTAAAGGTAACAGAGCTGAAATACCCCACGTTACATGTTACAGGTTACACGATAACCGTCATCAACGGCTTAAATTGGCACCTTTTAGTCTTCAAATATATGCGATTTTAAGATTGTCTCATAAAAGGCTAAACAATCCATCCATTATTCAGCAGCTGGACGCAGTACCGAACAAGACGCTGGACTTAGGCACGGCAGGACTTACGTTCAACTCAAGGCTGTTTCATTCGTTTTATTTTTTGTTTTTTTAGTTTTTTCTTTTGTACTATAATAATTCACTGTTAATTTTTAATTATTTAATTTTTATTTGTAATTCTCGTTTTTTTCTCTTTAATTTTTATTATTTTTCACTTACTACTTTGTATTCATTATTTATTTACTATCTTTGTATTCATTATTTTTTTATATCTTTATCTTTCTTTTTTATTATTTTACTTACTCTTATTTACTATCTTTATGTTCATAATTTTTCTTTTTATAATTTTTCATTTATATTCTTTTTCCTCCCCTGTTCCTTGTATCATTTTGAACTTTCATGATTTTTGTCATTTCTATTCTCTCATTTATCTTCTATTCTCTATTTATATCATTATCTCATTTATATTTATTTTAATTTCTCTTTCTTCTCTCAACTCCCATTTTTCTCTCCTCTATTCTATCTCTAATGCCCTCATTCTATTCACTTACTCACTCATTCCCAATATGCCTTGTGGCAACTCAACCTGTGGGATTAATGATGCTAATGCTGACTATGTCAGCTGTAAAGGCATGTGCGGCAAATCCTTTCAACCCTCCTGTGTGGGTCTTAATAAGCGAAACACACACTTCGCAAAGGAATTCCCTGATAATCTTCTATTTTTTTGCGACGAATGTCTCAACATATCGCTCTCTCACGTCCTCCTGGTTATAAAATGCCTGAGCGACACTAATGATAGTTCTCACAACTTCAACCTCACATCTTGAGAGTAGTCTCAAGTGCATCGATGATCTCGGCTCTCTCCACCAAACGTCTCTAACTGACATCAAGTCCCGCATTGGAGACAGTAACAAAATGGTCGTGAGCCTGGTGATCCATGCACTTAACAACTCACTCAACTCACTTACACAGGATCTAACCAATTCCTTCCGCACAAACCTCGACAAATGCTTGCAGTCTACATCCAAACGGTCGCCCGTTCGGCATACCAACCCCCTTTATGAGAATATTCTCTCAAGACTGAACAGCCTTTCTGATGGGCTAGCCTCGCTGTCCTCCTCCACTCTTAACCAACCCGCCCTGCCCGATCTAGACCTACTACTCGAGGTTGTCCTACAAAAACTAGACCCTATGTTAGGTGAGCTCGCGGCTTTCCGATCCCTCCTAGGCCAGCTTGACGGCATCATCTCATCCTTACAACTAAAAGTTACCAACCCCCACCCATCTCCGCGATGTGAGTTGTCTTTGTTCGACGAACTACACAACGCGACCAAATCTCCCCCTCTTCCTACTTCACCACGCTCACCCCTCCACCGCCCACCCCTCCACCGCCCACCCCTTCCTGTTCTGCGACGGTCCGGATGACAACCCCCTATTGTCCATTTTGGTACTTCTTGGACCTGCGATGAATGGCTGGCCCGTATTAACAAACTTAACCATTCTAATTGTCCAACTACCTCTCATCTGCCGAAGGGCGTATATTAATAATAAAATTATTGTCCAATCGCTATATTGCAGAGAGTAGTATATAATATGAAGGTCACACGAATATCACAACATTTTACATATATGCCTCATTCATGGTAACCACGAAATAGTGTGGAAAAATTGACTCAAGATGTAGAAGTTTTGAAAATAATGACTGAAGTTCGAAAACGTTGATTTTTTTCTGAAATGTGTTCGGTATGTTTACGTCCATTTAACAGAGTATGTCAATTAAGACAAAATAACTAATTGAATAAATTAAAGATTTATAGCCAAATCTCATCAGTGGGTTGTAGGATCATAGAGTCATCAACCATAGCGCATGTCTCAAGTGTTATTCCATCTGTGTCATATTACCATTTTCACATTTTTTAAACATAAAACCAGAAGCCTATTAAATTCACCATTGGCAATGTAATTTGATCGTAATAAAACCAGTCATCGAATTACATCATTATCACAGTATTCTCGCAGTGAAACCAGCATACGTTTTTTTACACGAATCGCGCGACCAAAGGAATTTCGAGGTACTCTTAAATATCAAATTTCCAGTTTTCCATATACTCACCACCTTACACCATCTACTAGGCATTTCAACTTTTCAGTATATCTGGTATTTGACAACATGAATACAGCTATGCAGCCATTAGCGCAATTGTATAAACAAAACTAAATAAAGAACTAAGTGTTGAAGACACGACCTTCGACTGTTGTAGAAAAATAAGTACTGCAGTTGTCATACATTCGATTTGCTGCTTACTATTCGTCAGCCAAGCATCATTAAACACAACGTCTCCAGGTGAAAAATTGCGTCACATTGCTAGGGCAATCCAATAGCTGTAGATCACACGGGGAGTATAGCGGCCAGGGTTTGAAATAAATGAATCTAACTGCGCACATTTTTGGCACCACTCCGATACTCAATAACCTCTATTACGTTTAGTGTCTTCATTTGCATTTTGTTCTGCGGCGCGAAGTCCACTTTCAAATTGAGCATAAGTTTTACTCGTAGTTTGTCGGGCGATGGCCATGTTTAGAGATTGAGCTTCTACAAAAATCACCCCGCAGTTATAATAGGATTGGCAAAAGGTAGTTTGCTGTCCACAATAAGTCACATCAATTTTCTCTGACACAGTGTAATCATGTTGCCTGACAACGTTATTGTGGGCTTGTCCGAAAACAACAAATGTTTTGTTTAAGCATTCTATAGTATAATGGCTGTGGCATAGGTGTGCATAAGGTCAGCCGTGACTTTTTGGCATGCGTGTGTTCGTTCATAAAGAAACGCTAACACCTTGACCACCTTGTCCAAGGATTAAAATCAGATACAGGATAAATTACAATATTCGCAATATGCAATATAAAAATTTATTTAAAAACATCACAATTATCTTGTTGTGTGAGATTCACGGGTCTATCAAACTCAACACACCATCTGGTGTCGCCCTTTTATATTGATGACTATAAATGTTATTTACAAAATTTTTATGGTTCTGAGTTAAATTTGCCTACACGAACAAATCAAATTCCACTATCCGACCTACAGGTGATTACTACCGTTCGACATTAATAAATATTTCTAGAGTCATTCACCTTTCCCATGAATTATACTCCACACCTTAGTGCCCATTAAAATACACACACTCAAATGATTAGGTTGCCAGTACGGACGGACAGGTAGATGGATTCGTTCTTTACGACGATGAGCATTCTATCTTCCAACTGACTCATATTACTTAGTGCATAATAGAATGCATTCTACGAAGGCGAGTACCCACAAACAAACTTTAACCTATTTCCAAAGAAGGTCAACCATATCCGCTACAAGATCCAAGGAAGAAAATCCATCCTAAACAATTTTTACTCAGCGGAAACGTCGTCTTGATCGAATAAGAAAGTTTTGGATCCGATGAAAAAGATGATTACGGCTTTTTGTGGAGTGGAGTGGAAAACGACAAAAAAGGTCGAACCCCATTCATTAGCAAAGAACAATGGGAAAACGAAGGAACCTCATTGTTCGGTTGCGCTTATCGTCGTTGCTCCATGGGGATTCGCTTTGTCTGTCAGATATGTTGCATTGTAAGCTAAAAGTGAAGTCTTATTGAAACATTAACCTTCCCTGACTAAAACATATATAGAATGTTGTTCTACAGATAGTCGGAAAGCATTCGCGTAGATAGATAGCAGTATATGGATAGGTATTCGCTTCGCCTCAGTCAGTCGGCAGTTTAAAAAGAAAGGGCAATATCCCCACATTACATACACATACAAAGCAAAACACAGGGGAATTATGAATTAATGCATCATTCAGAAAATAGAACTCCACTTCTCCCAGTCCAGAATCAAGAAACAAAAACCGATGGGAAAGATATAGACCAAGACCTTGCTCCCTGCTCTCCATTTCTTACAAGGCCATCTATTTTAATATCCACACAGCACAGCTTTATTGTGCAATAATTAACCAAAAAGTGGTTTCTCCTCTCCTGATTACCGACTTCGTAAGGGGTCTTGTGTGGTTTGTTCTTGTATGCAAAAAGCTAGTTCACAAAGTACCTGTCCCGAGATATAGATGGCAGTTGTACGGAACAAGACAGAAAAACTTGCTGATTCAGAAATTCAATTAAACAAAGGTAATGCAAATATCGATCTAGTTTATTCGCTACCATTACAAACAACGTTTAAAGTGTATGTATTTATTTAATTTAGTTTACAGCGTTTTAAAGAAGATGCCGCCAATACACTGCATTATTCGGAAATTTCGTTCAACTCTTTCCAACATATCGATGGGTATGTTGGTGGCAGTCTACCAAATGTTGTAGTTGAATTGGGTCAGTGTCCGCGGGCGATTGCTGTAAATAAGTGATTTGAGGCAGTTCCATAAAATTAAATCGCAGGGGAGAAATTGGTTGATCATGCTAGCCACTTTAGATCTCCCCCAAAGAGACGAAGCGTCTTGGAAAAAGCACATGTGGGTGAACCCGCCACCGTCCTAATGATGATTAAACCACAAGGAATGAAAAATTTATGCACCGGATTCTCGAATCTGACCATTTCACCATGGACAGAGCAAGTTTCGCTTTAAAGCGCTCATTTCAAATCATGAACCTCCTCTGCCCCACCCTGTACTACGCAAAAAATACTATGGTCCAAAATATCAATTGTATAGAGTTGAAGTTTGAAGTGTGAAGGCGCCTTGTTGTTTAACACTCATCTGACACAACAAGAAAAAACTGTGCGTAAGTTGATGACCATTTAAAATAGATGGCATGACGGCACGAAGCAGTACTCTTGGACATTAATAATGCGATGAATTAAACGAGAATATCAAGTTACCGCGGGGGGCGGGGGGCGGGGGGGGGGGGATAGGAGCAAACATACAGGGCAAAGTCTCTTATTGCTTTCAACCCGGCGAAGGCCAGGACGATCCTTGTCCCTGTTCAATCCAAGTTGACATGCAGTCTCCACGTGACACCACTGGATAGGTAGTTTGGCACCCGACAAGTAGTGAACCAATGAATGCAGCGATATCCTGAGAGAGGTTGGCGCAAGGCTAATAACCTTGTCCGCGAAAACGAACTATTATGAAAGATTCAACAAACCTCGGATATGGACCGGATACCCGACGACGACCACGGAAACGAAAATGGCTAAACGATTTGAGAATTTTCCCATGGCATGTCCGCTCAGTATACAGAGCTCGAGGCGCACAGCAGCCAGCCGATGCCCTGTCCGAATATAAGGATGACATACAGCATTACAAGAAATAAGATGGACGGGGAGTGGTGTCATTCGAAGAAACGAGTATGACATTTATTAAAGCTGTCATGCAAAACACCATGTGCTCGGGGTAAGCTTTCTAGTGAGCCAAAAACTGAAGCCTGCCATTATCGGCTTTAATGCAATAAACGAAACGCTATGCACTCTTCGCGTGCGAGGCAAGTGTAAGAACATAAGCCTCATAAACGTTCACGGACCTGTGGCGTTTCTAACAGATACACACGACCAATAGTGAAAAACAACACCAAAAACACATCCATTAAAGCCGTATCATCGTCATCATCGGCACTAAAACCGGGAACCAGTCTTGGCCTTATTTAGCAGGTCCTGAGGTTTGTTAAATTTTCCATAATGATTTCTTTTTTCTGGGCAAGGTCATTAGTCTTGCGCCAGGGGCTCCCCGGGGGGAATCGAACCCCGCTCTCCCGGGTGACAGGCGGGTATACTTAAACGGTAAAGCCATATACCATAGCAATAATATATCAGCATATATATACAGGCGGGTATACTTATACGGTAAAGCCGTATACCATAGCAATAATATAGCATTTCCACATCCGTCGAATGAATGTACTTCAGTTTAGGAATCGGCCTGATGCGTTGAACTTTGGTTCTATCTTTTAGTTATTCTAACCGTAGCGTCGGTTAGAATTACACGCTCTTCACTATCATCGCAAACGCTATAGACCTACAACAGAGTCCCCTGACGGCGAAAAAGACCAATACTACGAAAACGTCGAACGGGCCCTCAATGCCTACCCAAGATACGATGTGAAAATCGTTCTTGGTGATCGGAATGCGAAAATAGGTCGGGAGCCGGTTTTCAGGCAATACGCAGGTTCCCATTGTTTGCATGAGGATACAAATAACAATGGACTACGAGTTATCGAACTGACACCATCAAAGAACTTGGTCGTTGAGAGTACCAGGTTTCCGCGTAAAGATATCTATAGCGTTTTGAAATAATAGTGAAGAAGATCGTGTGATTCGAACGGACGCTATGACAGCTCGAATCACGAAAAAAAATTTTACCTAAGCGTTACACACCAGGCTACTGACCGTGTTTAGAATTTGATTTCCAAACTCGACTATATTCCCCTGGTGTGAATTATTTTTTTGTTATTTATCGCTTGGTATACGGTTCTGATGTATTTTTCGATTTTTCGTTCGTGTTCTTCACTATTTCGCTTGTGAATCGTGTGTATCTGTTAGAATCGCTACATATCCACAAAGCCAGCTGGGTATCACCTGATGGAGCAACTCGTAACCAAATTGACCACGTGTTGACAGATCGCCGCCACTCCTCGAGCCTGATGACGGTACAAACGTACCGAGGTGCCAACGTCGACTCGGGTCACTATCTTGTCGGTACAGTTCTACGGAGACGTATTGCATCCGTGGATCCGGTTCGAATCAACACGGCTGCCCTATGCAATGAGAATACCAGTAACAATTTTGGTCATGGGATAAGACTCGCCCTCGAAGAGCTCGACGGAGGGAGAGTAAGTCCTGGGGCCAGAATGTCGGGCGTAGAAGAGAAATGAACACGCATTAAGAATATTGTCATTAGTACTGTCAACTCCATCTTAGGCAGTAGTCGCAGAGATCGGAGTGACTACTTTGATGATGAGTGCAAACTAGCGACTGAACGTAAGAATGCTGCATACCGGGTAATGCAGCAGGCTCATAGGATACGGGTACGCGGGGAGAACTACAAAGAGCTCAGAAGATCTGAAAAAATACTCCACAGACAAAAAAAAAGTGCCTGGGAAAAAAACCTTGTCTGTGAAATAGAAAAAAGTAGAGAGCGAGGTCCGCACCAGGCGCGGAAATTCTACCAAATAATCCGCAGTATGACGCATTACACACCACGCTGCACTTACTGCAAGGATAAAGAGGGTAATCGGATCACCGATCCTGGAGGCATTCTGGAGCGATGGAAACTGCACTTCAATGAATTGCTAAATGTACAGGTCACAGAAGAACTGGAGGCTCCACCAATGCAAAATCAAAACCAAATGCTGCCGCCACCAAGCATTGATTAAACAGCAAGAGCCATAAGACAGCTCAAATTGAATAAAGCCCCCAAGGGTTGACGGCATACCAGCTGAGCTGATAAAACAAGGAAGGGCAGCGTTACATTACGTAATTTATGAGATCGTGGTGCACGTATGGGGGCAAGAGGAGATGCCGGGAGATTGGCGTCGCGGAATAATTTGCCCCATACATAAGAAGGGAGATATCAAACTGTGCAGCAACTATAGGGGTATAACATTGCTGAATACCACCTATACGATACAATACAATACTACAAGATCGGATAGCCCCATACGTTAAAGTCATCATTGGTCAATATCAGTGTGACTTCATCCCAGGCAAACCGCGATTGATCAGATATTCACCCTTAGGCAAGCGATGGAAAAATGTCTGGAAATTAAAACTCCATTATATCATATATTTATAAACTTTAAGGTCGCCTACGACAGCATAGCTAGGATAGAACTATATAATGCCATGAGAGAGTTCAGCATTCCAAACAAATTGATACGACTTTGTAGGTTGACCATGACCAACGTAGTTAGTCAAGTAAAAATAGCGGGATTGCTGTCTAAACTAATAAACATATTTAATGGACTCCGACAGGGGGACGGTCTGGCCTGCCTCCTCTTCAGCCTAGCGTTGGAGAAAGCAATCCGTGACTCTGGCATTACAATTACAGGGGCTATTGTCACCAAGTCCAGCCAGATACTTACCAGATGACATCGACATCATCGGTAGATCCGATTCGGCTGTACAGGACTCCTTCACCCAGATCGAACAGGCGGCAGAAAAACTGGGACTGCACATTAACGAGGGGAAAACTGAGTACATGGTGGCAACGTAGAGAAGACCTAATGTTGGTCAAACTTTCAGGGTAGCGGAGCACGAATTTTAAGTAGTGCAATCCTTTAACTGCCTTGGGTGAATAGTATCAGCCGATAACAATATGGAAGAAGAAATACGCGAACGGCTGATCAAATCGAACAAAGCCTACTATGGTCTATCAAGGCTCTTTAAATCCCGAAATTTATACAGAACATCCAAGCTACTACTGTACAAGACCATGATCTTACCAGTACTCATGTATGAATCCGAGACCTGGGTGCTCAATAAAAGGCACTCTTAGCCGCGTTCGACAGAAAGGTCTTAAGGGGAATTGTTGGTCCCGTATGTGAGGGAGGACGATTCCGGAGAAGCTACAACCATGAGTTGCACGCGATCTACCTTGAAGCTAACGTTTTAAGAAAAATCAAGCTCGGTGAACTCCGGTGCGCGGGACACCTAGCTCGAATGAGCGAAGAGGAGCCTGCCCGGAAAGTCCTTTGTGGCAGGATGTATGGAAGGCGACAGCGCGGCAGACCTTGTCAGCGATGGAGGGATGGCGTAGACCAGCACGCCCAGAGCCTGGGAATGCCAAACTGGATGACATCGGCTCGAAATCGGGACAGGTGGAGAGATTTGTTAAATAAGGCCAAAACCGGATCCCGGTTATAATGCTGATGATGATGATGATAATGATCAAGTTACCTCCGTCTCAAGATTCACATACGGGATATATATGACACCAAGGGCGACCCCATGAAAACATCACCTGAAAGGAGGAGTCCCACAGCGTTCAGTTCTCAAACCGATCATGTTGAATATATGTATGGAAGGCGACAGCGCGGCAGACCTTGTCAGCGATGGAGGGATGGCGTAGACCAGCACGCCCAGAGCCTGGGAATGCCAAACTGGATGACATCGGCGCGAAATCGGGACAGGTGGAGAGATTTGTTAAATAAGGCCAAAACCGGATCCCGGTTATAATGATGATGATGATGATGATGATAATAATGATCAAGTTACCTCCGTCTCAAGATTCACATACGGGATATATATGACACCAAGGGCGACCCCACGAAAACATCACCTGAAAGGGGGAGTCCCACAGCGTTCAGTTCTCAAACCGATCATGTTGAATATAACGTATCATCATTATTCGGCACTACAACCGGGATCCGGTCTTGGTTTTTTTTTACCAAGTCCTGAAGCTTGTTAAATTTTCCATAATAATTTGTTTTTCCGGGCAAGGTTATTAGCCTTGCGCCAAAATATAACGTATATCGAAACATTAAAATTCAACAAAGTACCAGGCGTAAACATCGCAGGCTACGCGGACGATATAGCTGCGGTCACAAAAGCAAAAACGCTGCCAGAAATCTGCCGATAACCGATTCGAACGGTAAACCCAATTTAAGGATGATTTATAGCGTTGTAGCAGTGAAGAGCATTATTAAAACCCATACTACGAAAAGGTCAGAACCAAAGCTTCAATACATCATATCCATTTCGCGTGTGTGCAATAGTGTACCAACTCGCCATATTAACAATGTTTGCTACATTAATGCTCTGGTGTATGACGTTGGGGTTCTTCGATTCTCTTTGGTCCTGTGCTTGGCACAATGATTGTGCGCGTTTCTTGTTAAAACAGTCAGAGGATCACTAATGTGAGTTCGGATGTAGCAGAAAGCAAAACTTAAGTGTTTATGTATAACTTGGAAGAAACTACAGCGCATTAAGTTATGTGTTCGTAGACCCGTAATTGTGTCAAGTTCCATCGTTTTGTTTCTTTACGCTGCATGTGTCAAATGCTAGCTGCCGTTCATATTTGTCCAAAATAAAGGGGAAACTTGAAAGTCTGCAGAACCAACAGAAAGGCATCCTAGAAATTACGGCTATTGCGGGCATTGTACCAAAGGAAATATACAAACCACACTAACTAAATGTATGCGACTTCAGTGCATACAAAGCATAACTCATGGCGATCTGAGAACGGAACTTTAGCATATAGCAAAATAAATTGCACTCAGCTAAAGCAGAGGAATGGACGAACGAAATAGTCTAAAACATCAAGAAATGGAGAAACAGATCACACGGCGAGATAAACTTCTACATGACTGAATACCTAATAGAACACGGGTGCTTTGCACGATGCCAAGTACTAGGAGGACCTGCACTCATCCTCCTGTGAAGGTGTTGGGTGCCCACAAAATATATCCTCACCGAATGTAGCAGATTTCAGGAATACCATGTGGCGATTTCAACAATACACGCATGCAACCATAGTGAAGAATACGTCAAAAGAGAATCTAAAAAAATATTAGCACCTTATCATCATCATCGGCCCTACAAGCGGGTTCCGGTCTTGGCCTCATTTAGCAAGTCTCGAGGGTTGTTAAATTTTCCATAATAATTTATTTTTACGGGCAAGGTTATTAGCCTTGCGCCTTATTAGCACCTTATACCAGAGGATTAATGCATCAAGCGCGGCTTGTATAGCGAGTTAAAAAATCATCGCATACACACGCCCGTGTGAAGCCTCTTTGCTTTAGGTCTAATCTTTCGAGTGCGCGTTCCGATCACCTTATTCACTACGAACGCAAAATTCTACAAGTGCACGATATGGTAATGTTGCGTTGAAACAATCGATGAGAATACAACACAGCGGGACTAGATAATGTCAAAAGTAGAGACTTCGCAATCCACAAGATACTAGCAACGAAATAATTCGAGCCTATTCCAAAACAAAAACTATCCAAAGACGGTCTCTAATGGAATAAAGAGAAATGTTTTGCAAATTGGAGTTGGATTTAAAGACGACATTGCGCTCCCATGCGCCCTATTCATCGCATTTAGCGCCCTCGTTCTTTTTTTTTCTTTTTTCCAAATTTTCTCGGGGCGCCCACTCGGCGCTATAGGTTCGCCTCTCCCGAGAGAAGTATAATAATAAAAAAAAAAAAAGTTTGCCAACAATGAAGCTGTGGAGCAGGTGGTTGATATCTATTGTGTATCGAAGAACATCGTAGCTATTGAACATCGCGTAGAAAAATGTATACAGTTAAAAGGAAGCTACGTTCAGGAACAAACACTTCTTCTCCCAAATTTCTAGGGCCTTCTGTGACTATTCTCGTAATGAGCTCACACGACCGATAGATGCACAAACGTGGAGTTGTAGCGATTCTAACAGATACACACAATTCACAAGCAAAATAGTGAAGAACACGAACGAAAAATCGAATAAGAAAATACATCAGAACCGTACACCTAGCGATAAATAACAAAAATAATTCACATCAGTGGAATATAGTCGAGTTTGGAAATCAAATTCTAAACACGGTCAGAATCCTGGTGAGTAACGCTTAGGTAAAATTTTTTTCGTGATTCGAGCTGTCATAGCGTCAGTTCGAATCACACGATATTCTTCACTATTATTTCAAACGCTATAGAGTGATATTCATTGCAGACCCAAGGCACAGTCTTTTCTAGTTGGCCTATCTCTTGTCTATAGGTACAGGTGTTCTCATGTTCAATTGAAATAGAAGATGTATTCCACTTCTCGAATTATTTTCCATGGCTACCTGCCGTTCAGAGAATGTAGAACGTTTTGCAAAATAGTGAAGTATGCAATTGGAAGCGAAAATGCACAACGGTGTCTCAACTCGTTACATAAGCTATGTGATTACTGCATGAATGCTCTGGTACACGGCTGATAAATTTTGCCGATTTTCACGTGTGCTACGTTCTTCAATAGTTGCGTGTGTGTAATCTGCTTAAGTCGCAGTAGTTCATTTCAAAGATTAGCTTTGGATAAACACAGAGAATCATTCTTCAACCGACCACCACGATTATGGGATGTTCTACCTTATATGCTTCCTCATTTCCCATTGTAACATCCAAGCACCCCGGATCAATGTGCGTTAACATCTCTTTGTCTCTATACTCTTCCTCTCTCTTGTCCACACTGTTATTTCGCAATACGTTTGAAGTATTGTGAAGTAGAAGTGATTGAAACTAGCGTGTCCTGATGAAGAGGACACTTTAATAGTGCTAAGGAATTTTAGCTCTTTAGTAATACTAGGGCTACTCCTCTGCCCAGGATCAAACCAGGCATTCGAAATCTTTACACTAGATGGCTTAAAAATCACTTATACAGGAGAATCATAGTAGAATCATATCCGTTGTTACGTCTGCTGAAAGGTGAACATCGTTTTGGAAGAAGGATAACAACCAATTTAACTTCCCAAGAAAGAGGCAGACCGTCTCAGATGGGTTTCTCGTACACTATGGCGTGAAATGCACAAATGCGACTTTTTAATTAATAAGTTGGGAGGCTAGAATCACTGTGATAACTTAGTTACCAACATCTTCATAATAGCACCACACGCACACCATAAAACCACTGACGATAAGAAATAATGTTTGAAAAAATCCTCATTTTCCAGGATAATTGACCATTCACCTGTAAAGAAATTAAAGAATTTGAACAATGAATTGTTGGAATATCCTCTCTATTCGATGATGACACTCTCTGACTTTCATCCGTTACTAAAGCCTTAGAAGTTTATGGCTGGAAACGTTTTAAATCAAATTGAATGTGCTATATTAAACAAATGTGGCACCCCACTTACAGAAAGTTTACTCATATAAGATTCTTCATGTAACATAACATTTTTAAAAAGACAAATATGGTATTCACCTTTGAAGGATATGCGCCATTATAACAAAAGAGTAATGCCATCTGGTTCAGTGTCATTTGTGAGATGTGCTGAAATTATTTATCTTGCTCTTGTATAAACCCTTAAAGTTTTCTTCGAAAATGTATACTGTGGTAAACAAAACCCTTATGCCCTGCAAAAGCAAGGTAGGAAATCTCCTTGTCTAGAATACAAAATCAGTACTGTACATTTTCAGTCGACACTCTCAAACGCTCTTTCAATCATTAAAATTAGGAAATTCTACCTTTAAATGAGGATGAAGAACGCTCATTTTCGAAGGGTGTCTAAACCTTATTAACCTGGGGCATTCTTTTCCGATCGCGTCTCATAGATAATGAAATCTTTTTTTTTTTTTGTGGATAAAGAAGTGCAATAGACCCCAATAGTCATGTTGAGCTGATAAGCTGGACATGGATCAGAACACGCCCTTCCTATTATAAAAAACCATCGTACTATTTGTTATTATAAACCTGATAACAACGGGCATTGGACAAATACTGGCAACTCAAGTGGTAGATAATATACCTGCACTCGTCGTTTTAGTAAAGGAGTCGAAGTTTCACATGACAACACCTTGACAGTATGGCTTCTTGTAAACAATTTCCCGATAACATGCGAATGTACCTAGAGAAATAAGTTTAAAATATTTATCCTTCAATAATTTGCAACATGGTATTTAGTTTTTGACTTAAAAAGAAATTACAAAGAACGTATTCCCGACTGGTTAGGATCTGAATCACCCTTCCAATAGTAGATAGTTACAGCAGGATTTCCTGCTGCTGATTCTTATCCTATTCATATTGAATGCGACCATCTGTCGATTCCAAAAACACACGCCAAAAACTGATTGGATACGAAGAACAAAAATCGATTAATGAAAGAGAAAACAAACGAGCGTTCACTGAATCCACTGCGAAAGTTAAATATCTGGAGATAATAAAATAGGGGGCGGACATGTTGAGCATCACTCATTCAGAACAGAGGGTATGTCCATGTACATCTCGCTAGTAAGGAAATGTACAACTGCCACCCATCCGCAGGATAATAATAGTAATGTTGCGATATTCAAAATGAGTTCGGCGAACCACATGACCATCATGTTGGAATGCTGGAATTTTCAACATGGTCAAGTAAGGATGGAGGAAATCACTCGTGCCTTATCTTCCGGAGAATTTGGAAGAGACGTAACGTGAATATTTGTATTCCATCCAGTCGGTCTTGTTAAGTCTTATCTATCGATCTATCACTGTGTGGGTCTCGGCGGTGACATGAAACTACAAAATAAATTTAATTCGAATCCATTAGTGAACTGTTAAACGTTAATAAATGATCAATTTATCGGAGCAGAAATAATTGAAATTGATGTATTGATCCATTGGCATCCGGGCGCTATCGCCTGATTCAACCTTTTCTTTCATAATACGTGAGATCGCTGTTATCTATAAACTTTTGTAAACAAGACATACATATAAAACAATCGATTAATGTTTTTATTATCCTTTTCCGCTTTTTTTTTTTCTTTTTTTATATAATAGCCACGGGGTAAACGAATTATTAATACGTATAATATTAAAAAGAGATATAGAAAGAAGGAAAGGGATGCTAAGGATAAGAACAAAGGAAAAAGAGTGTGAATTCATTCTATATACCTGGAAGCCAATACTTCGAAAAAACAAGTTGCGCAATACAGCACATATTTACCGCATGCCCTGTGGATTATTCTATCACCATAATACGCATATCCATTCAAAACAGTTGTAGAAAATTACTAATGAAAACCTCGTACGTTCCTCACGAACAAAAAATAGCATATTTTATGCCTTTATGACAAAAAGTGCATTGGCGTACCAGCAAAAAAACATTTGGTTAACTTAACAATACTCGATAAGTCGCGGCCCTGTAATGTGACATGATTTGTTATTTGTAATGGTGTCACTAATAATAAATCCTTATGATTTGCAGAAGGTACCGACCTTCAGTTTAGTGGGGCTATCACCCCATTCATTGGCTTAATTCGAGCAACATAATTACATCTAAATTATCTAAAGTCTATGAATTTCAATGATTTATGACATTTGGATGACTAGTCCTTGAGGTGCAGTTGTTATAGTGACTTTACTCTTGTTAATTAATGGAAAAATCTGAATTTCGTGTGTTGATAAAGCATTATTTCCTGATGGGAAAAAATACTGTTCAAGCAAAGAAATGCTCCGATAAGTGTTATTCGGGTTTTGATCGGCCACCAGCAGCGGTTAAGAAGTGGTAGACTGGATTTAAATGCGTCCATACAAGCACTAATAATGCCAAGCGCTATGATCCTGCAGATCTGGAGGAATTCGTACTTCCGCAACCCTACAACTACGGGGCAATGCGATAGCCGCGATTCACCAGATCATTAACAAGAGAACTTCGTTCGAACGACTTTAATCTGCCAGTAAACAGAAACCTGACAAATGGACGAAACCGTAAAACAATGGACAAAACAATTCCCAAAACAACAGTAACAGATCACATAAACATGTACAGAAATGCAACAATAAACGCACTCCACACGAAAAACAGCAGACCGGACTCTTGCGTTCTTGACCCTTCTCTCTCTCGATCTCCTCGGATCAAACCCCCACAATTTCTTTTTCAGTACAAAACTGAAGAAAGCACCCTTCCCAACAACATTCCCCTCTATAATAGAGGATTCCTGGATCCATCCCATAGGGTCTGTGGGGATGGTGGTGCTAATGATTGTAGTCCTATTTAGGTGTTTAAACAACTTTGTTGCGAGAAAAATTTAAACAATAAAGAACACTGTTGGATAGTTTATAAGTACTTTATTGTGGTTAAATAGCACGTGTCTTTAACGAACAACAGAATAGTTTGCAGTATTTAATTTGAATAAATAACACTTATATTTATCGTAAAGCAGAATAGTTTGCAGTATTTAATTTGAATAAATAACACTTATATTTATCGTAAAACAGAATAGTTTGCGGTTATTAATTTGAATTACATTGAAAATTCTAGGTTGCGCACCGATCAACAGTTGACACTCGACTGGACTTTTGCTATTCTCCAATAGTGACTGACTCAATTTAGGGTGGAAAATCATATTTCTGCTTCTTACACATTGATCTGCCAATGGTAATCATGCTCTCCCGTGTGTTCCCCAACTCACCACACTCATCCAGGTCGAAACGTACTTGTGTATTCGTTCGACGTCGATGGGCGTAGCCAAAATGGAGAAATCAAAAGGGAAAGCACAACAACCCAGGGAGGATCTGGCTAGGTGTGTGTGCGTCAATGCCGTGTATACGGCTGGTCTACTGACCTAGTGGTGATCTCTTAGGTCAACGCACTATAGCAAAACAGAAATACGAGAGAGAGGGCAAACATAGCTGAGGTTATTCACCAGCAAAAAGAGATCATTGTTCCCAAGCGAATGGGTGATCTGGGAAAAATCAATAGGACGCCGGCTGGGGATATAATTCCATTCTGTGGAATGTTCAATAATACCCAAGCCTATGGACTATGACGTAACCGCGTCGCTTGGTTTGGCTTGGTTGTTGCTAACCAATACGAATGGAATTTCCGGTGGAAATCCCATGGTTAGCGCAATAGTGTTGCCGTATGTTGTTGATTGTAGCTAAACTCAATTATGCATTATCTGCATAGAAAAATGAGTTTAGCTAAGCGTCCCTTTGACATGTCCCCTGCTGGTAAATACCTATCAAGGGTTATGGGTAGGTATTGGTTGGAATTGTGGGCTGTTTCTCCTATAGGATAGAGAAACCCCTACAGGTCTACTATTAACAAACCACACACACGAACGCACAGTACAAGACGGCACAAACGCAAACATACACTCCGACCAAAGCGCAGATTATCAGACGCCAAAGACGTGATCTGCCTTTACTACCGCACCCAAGACCTACCGGTCTTGTACGATTTCTTCCCCACCATCCCTCTATACAAGTAGTTCGAGAACACCTGGACTAACACCGTCCATCCTATCCTTGGATACCCCCCCTTTTTTCTTCTTTTTTCAGATGCCGCGAGACCGAGCCCAACATCCTCACGGATGTGGGTGATTCTGGTTATCGCAAAATGACCAGAAGTCAGAGACAAGATGAAGGACACATATGTCCTGTCTCGCTTAAAAAACCTCCAACAATTACTTAAAGCTAACTATAGATTAGCATCAAATTTGTATTGGAACAACAGAATTCGAGCTATAAAATCGAATAACCCGAATATGTTCCCACAAATAAATAAAATATTCAGGAGAAATAATCAAAACGAGATTCAGAGTCTCCAACTTCCACGTACTGATGTAAACAAACAGCTGCTAATCAACATTGGCATAGATACAGAAAATGCGATCCTCAATAGTGAGCTCTTCGTGATCGAAGATCCTTTGGAAAAGGTGAATGCTGTGGGAGCTGTCTTTCAGGAAATGTACAAGGTGAATGAAAGCATTCACCGAAATCACGATTTGGAAGACAGAGTTATACTGAATCACCTGCACCTCCGAAATGAAATTTCACATTGGCAATCGGAGAATCCGGGTTTTACCGAATTCAGTTACGATAATCTGTCAATCGACAATAATGGGGCTAATAGCCTTTTAATTTCGAGGGAAGGAATCCAGAGTATCTTCGACTCATTAAGAAGCAAAAAGTCAGTGGGAATAGATAGAGTACCCAACATCATACTCAAGAACCTGCCCCCAAATGGCAATAGATATACCAGGTGTACCGGTGTGAAGTGAGCGTCAAGATACAAATGTATCGATAGGGAATGTTTGTTGTGAACGAGCCCATATATTTTTTTTTATTTGGTTGCTATGACATCTGTCAAACATATTTAGTATGCATTAAGGCATTGTACAAACAACATCATTTTTTTTAATCCTGTTAAAAATGTCGAATTTTGTGCCAGAAAATGATGATTTGCGGAAAGCATTAATTTTTTGTTTTCATTTGAAGAAAAGTGCTGCAGAGCCGCATCGAATGCTTGTCGAGGCTTATGGTGATCATGCTCTATGGAAGCAACATGCAAAAGGTGGTTTAAGCGGTTCAGAGATAATGATTTTGATGTGCGAAATGAAGAACGTGGAAGACCACCAAAAACGTTTGAAGACGCCGAATTGCAAGCAATGTTGGATCAAGATGACACTTTAAGTCAAAAACAAATGGCACAAATGTTAAATGTTGCACAACAAACAATTTCTGACCGTTTAAAGGCTATGGGAAAGATCCAAAAGTGTGGAAAATGGGTGCCACGTGAATTGAATGACAGACAGATGGAAAAGCGAAACACCACATGTGAAACGTTGCTTCTACGACACGAAAGGAAGTCAGTATTGCATCGAACTGTGGCTGGTGACGCAAAATGGATTTATTTTAAAAATTCTAAACCCAAAAAGTTATGGGTACATCTAGGAGAAGCGTCAACATCGACTGCAAAGTCTGATCGGTTCGGAAAAAATACAATGCTCTGTAATTGGTGGGACCAGAGGGGGGTGGTGTATCATGAACTTCTAAAACCTGGCGAAACTGTTGATGCGCAACGCTACCGACAACAAATGATCAATTTGAACCATGTATTGATCGAAAAACGACCAAAATGGACCACAAGATACGGAAAGGTAATTTCGTTGCATGATAATGCTCCGAGACATACAGCAAGAAACAATAAAAGCTCTCGGATGGGAAGTGTTACCCCACCCGCCGTATTCACCAGACTTGACTCCTCCCGACTGCCATTTGTTTTCATCGATGGGACACGCATTGGCTGAGCAGCATTTCAATTCCTACGAAGAAGTCGAAAATTGGATCTCCGAATGGTTTGCCTCAAAAAACGACCGGCTTTATTGGCATGGTATCCACAAATTGCCAGAAAGGTGGTCGAACGTGTAGAAAGCAATGGCCAATACTTCAAATAAAATGTTTTTTACTTTCCCATTTAAAATTAGTGTTTTATTATTAAAAAAAAAAAAAAAAAAAAAAAAAAAAAAAAAAAAAAAAAAAAAAAAAACGCTCGCTTCATACCGGTACACCTGGTTGAATAATGCATATTATCCCGCGCGTTGGAAAACGGCTATCATTCAGCCCATTCCCAAAAAGGGCAAAGACTGTACAAACCCAATGAACATGCGTTCGATAAGTTTACTCCCAAGCATTAGTAAAGTATTTGATAAGACTATTAACAAAGATCTGCTAAAATGAGTAGGCAACAACAACATTATTCCAAATAACCAGTTTGGCTTTAAGGCGGGTCATGAAACCACACATGCCGCAGCTAAACTGGTCTCCGAGATACAATGGAATAAACGTAGGAACCAATGTACAAGTGCCTGTTTGATCGACTTGGAAAAAGCACCTGATACCGTCTGGATCGAAGGGTTATATTACAAACTGGTCAGACGTGGCCTACATAAGTCTTTACTATATGTACAAAATCAAGAATGGCATGCAACAGGGAGCGGCACTTTCTCCGATTCTTTTTAACATTTACATTAGCGACTTATTAGATGCACTTCAATTTACAGAACAGCTCCGAAAGTTGAGATCATAAATAGTTTAATACAGCGAGACTTCAACAATGTGCGGCGCTATTGTGATGACTGGAAACTTAAGATCAACTTCCAGAAATGTGAAGCCATCCTCAGAACCCCATTATATAAAGCCACGAACGACACAACGAAAAACTGGCGAAAGCTAGTTATCGTGGGACCGCATGGAGATAAACTGGAAACCAAGTGTCAATATCTGTATTTCAACAGACGTGTAGAGGCTGCTTTGGTCAAAGCTAGGAAAACGTTTGCTATGACAAGGAGGCTATTTCACAGTAGCCAACTTGACAGTAAGGTAAAAGTCATATGCTACATGACGCTAATCAGGCCAATGCTCATATATGGTTGTCCAGTATGGTTTAACATAGGTTCAAATTTGATGGAAAAGATTCGGGTGTTCGAAAGGAAGTGTCTCAGAACTTGTCTCAGATTATATCGAACACCTGAATCGGAATACAAAAAGTACTACTCAAATGAGAAGCCTGCATAAATAGGGTGGATAATTTTATGATCAAATTAATCAGAGGACATATTACGAGAGCAATAAGCTCGTCCAATGACCTAATTTTCGGGGCTTATTATCCAAATACCCTGTACTATGAGAACGTGCGTGGTAACGGTTTTGTTCCACCAGAGGCGTTCCTTGACTTGGACATGAAAGGGCTTATACAGGATATATCCGGAATTCCGCTGATTTATCATATAAGTAGATTATCCGTAGACGGGCGATTGTGCTACGACCGGGAAGTAACGCCCACCGAAGAAGAGCTCTTGCGCTTCAGTAGGGCTATCTTCCACAGAGACAGGGACGATACTATTGGACATTGTCAACAGTTCTGGTGGTTGAATGGCATATAAAGACCTGGATACCAATGTCGCTTACATAGACTTAGCTTTTCTAGAATTAGGGTAGTATAAGATTTAAGTTAAGTTAAGTTGTTTTAAATAAAATGAATGAGCAAGCGCTCAGGACCACGAAATTTCTCCGAACTTTTGACCTCAGTTCCAACAAAACAATGACTTTCATACTAGACCTTTGGGATTCCAGCCGTACTTTGTATCCTAGATGGCATCTCGGGGCGCCCACTCGGCGCTATAGGTTCGCCTCTCCCAAGAGAAGTATAATAAATAAAAAACGAAAATAAAAAAACTTAGAAAAGCGCCTGTACCAAATACCGGTGCTCACATTTCTGATCAATCTGGGGTGCTACGAGGAAATTATTAAGGTCCCATAATTTTCACTCAATCACGTTCCGAAAGAAATATATCATAACATCCAAGATGTATAAAAACAGCCGATTATAAACAAATAATCACAAAGGACCGGTTCTCTATGGTTCGATATCGTGTGAAAAGAATTTTTTGGAGTTCAACACAACTAAATCAATGTGGAAAATCCTTTTATCTGTTTACTATTGCTTATTTTTGCACCGCTGCACTGGGGCTACCCACGAGCATCAATATTCTCAAATTACTTTTATTTTTAATGAGTAGCGTGGGATAATACTCCCTACAGATAATTTGATATCTTAGTTTTTGTAAGGAATCAGTCAAGCCGCTATTCCACGTTCACTATCACTCGTCCATTGTGGTTGCAACCCACTCTGAAGCAGTTTTCGTGTCGGGCCATTGCAATTATATAAGAGTTTCGCCTCCACCAAAACAACATTCGTATTAAGTTGTAACTACATTGGCTGCCCAAAAAATCTTTGCACTATGCGAAACGTATATAATAATAGATACCGATATAGTGAATTCTACTGGGTCTGAGTAGAACTTAGTGCTTCTATTCTTCATACATCCTTGCTTAGTACACATACAAAATGATATTGCTCGCAGTGTCCAACTTTTTTCTGATTCAAACAATTTAGCTCAACTCATATATGAAACAACTTTGGTACAGACAATCATTCTATTCCGTCAACAGTGTTGCTCACTTCCCCCCAAATAAATACACCATTGAAGTTCCTCACCCGCGAGCATTTTAGACCACTAATATTTAGTCTACTTATTATAGAAAAAAAAAACTCCAATGGGAATGATATTGCTCAATCGAAAAAGGCGTCTGGGACGATCTTATAGGCTTTTTTGGGGAAAGCTAATTTGGTCGTTACTTTTTCTCAACAACGATGCCACCGAGACACCTGAAGCAATGATAGATTTGATTTTACTTATTATGCGGATGTTGATACAGAGCAAGAAAGATCTCATCCAAGTGGAAGACGTAGTGCGATTCCAAGTACAAAAAGGCTTTTTGGGCAAACAAGTTTCCGGTTATGAAAAAGGGGAAAACTGAAACCAATTTAAGAGGGCTGGGGGTGACCGCAACGCATGCATTCAACTCGCAATGATCTAACATGACCAGAAATGGAAAAGAAAATTTATGGAATCCTTCACAGACCGTGGACATTTCATCAAAAACTCTATCTTCTCATTCATTCCTTTGCTGCACCGTACGCAGGCAAATCAACTCTACGTGATGTCACATCGAAAAATAGTACGTGTTCGAAAACGAATCAGGCTCACTTTCGAACACGTACTATTTTCCGACCACTCAAAGAGCTGAACATTAATAAATCCGCTGGCCTAGACGCCATTTCCAAAATCTTGAAGAGTAATTTTGTACCACTCGGTAAACAAAGTAAAAGCTTTTCCATCTGGCTTATTCAAATAAATGGGAGACGACAAATATCCAATCTCCAAAAATGTAGACTCATCTCGTTCATCTTTCTATTAACACATGATACTAACTTCTTACTGTTGAAGTTTACCAATTCACCCACTAACCGTCAATTTTGGAAATATCAGGAATCAAAAGGCTCCCTTAATGACGGCCAATATGGATTTCGTAGCAACAGGTTCTGTTGGCGTATCCTACGGAAAAATATAGCCACTCCGCCCACTGCAGTGAAAGCAAAGCGTTACACTAGATATCTCAAAATCAATTGACAGAATTTGCCACTCAGGCCTGTTGTCGCAAGTGCATTTCTGTAGAGTTTAAAGTGCACTGATTCTATAGACGGGTCGCTCAAGCCAAGTAGTTCTGGATATTGTCAAATCTGCCTCCCACCAAAGTAATGAGGGAATTCTTCGAGACCGTGCACTCTTATTCACTCTATTTCTAAATTGAATAAACTCTCTGGTGCATTATCCTCAAACTAATTCCTTCGCTTGTTAGAAAGAGCACTTAGAGTTCCTCAAACTCATTCAAACAAGCCCAGCCAACCTTTTCGAGCCCTTTATCACTCTCCAGGATATGTTTAACTAATAGAAATCCGATCCCCAAAATATACCGATGGCGATTATCTAAACCAGTATAATTAAATATCTCTAAAACCCGGTAATATCGGCTTTGAAGAGGACCAATTAGCAATTCTTAGTATTCGGTTTAACTTGACCCTTAAAACTACGACCCTAAAAGTGCGGCGGAGTGACAGAATTTCTTAAGAAATGCAAGAAATACCTCATCCCACTCAATAACGTGTTTTCGTCTTCGACTGGAATTCAATATTCATATTTCCTTAGTCTATTCTATCTACAATATTGATTGGCCTATAGGAACCCGGAAGTTCATGGCCTCACTGAGTCGGTGGCGGCATCGCTCCGTGTCCTCTGCACTCTCCTTCCACGCTTGACCATCTGATTCGATTTCCTCATGGTCATGGACCTTACATTGTCCTCCCATCTCCATCGCGGCCATCCTACCGGTCTCTTCGCCGTTTGTCTTCCGTCAAGAATTCTACGCACGGTCCTATCGCTGCCCATTCTCACTACATGTCTGACCCATCTTCATCTGCACGACCTGATTACTCTCACTGTTGTAGGTTTGTGGTATAGCTCTTATAATTCAAGGTTATCGAGTTTCCCCCATTGTCCTGCCTCTTCATCATATTTACCGCCAAAGATACCCCTTAAAACTTTCTTCTCAAATACATGGGACTTGTTTTCTTCCCGTTTTGTGAGAGCCCATGTTTCGTATCGCCAGAGAACAATCGGCATGATTATGGTTGTATTAACACGGAGCTTTATATTATGTGATAGCAGTTTGGATTTCAGCATTTTACTGACTAAGTGATAATTGGTGACCCCGACGTGATCTGTATACACACACACACACTTTCCCAGAGTAAACAGAACTTTACGGCTACGTCCACGACTTCTGCATAGAGCACCGGCACACTCGCCTGCTACGACGTTTTCTTGCTCGCTCGTTCCTCGCTCCGTCGTTCGCACACGAAGTTGATCGTAACAAAGTTACTGAGGATGGAGTAGTGTGGCGTTTCTAACAGATACACACACAATACACAAGCAAATAGTGAAGAACACCGGACGAAAATCGAATAAGAAAATGTATCAGAGCCGTATACCATAGTGATAATATAACAATTCCACATCAGTTGAGTGTACTTGAGTTTAGAAATGAAATTCGTACAAGTGCCAGTGGCCTGATGTGTTGAGCATTGGTTACATTTTTAGTGATTCTAACTGTCATAACGTCAATTCGAATCACACGTTCTTCACTATCATCGCAAACGCGATCCATTTATGCAGATTCGAATAAGTGCGGTATATTTTTTCGGGATTCTCAGCTCAGTTACAATATGGTAGAGTCTTTACCTTGCGACTGAGTCGCGGACAATTTTGAGACATTGAAAAGTTGGTGTACTGTCTCCCCGTATTCCCGCTTTGTTTCCAACAATTTCCTTACTCTGAACATATGGTTGCTTGTTAACCGGTTCCCAGTATTTTCTCTGCATATGGTGTGATTCTCGCCAGTATAACATTTGTTAGTATTTTGTATGTGGTTGGAAGAAATGATATTCCTCTGTAGTTTTCGCAGTCAAATCTGTTGCCTTTCTTCAAGAGTTACTTCCTTATCCCATATGGCATATTTTCTTAGTCGCCCGAGAATTATAAAATTGTGTCATTACGATATGAAAACTAACATCGGTACCCAACAGGCGCAGTCGTCTAATGACTGCCACAAGCATTGAAACAAATTAACAAAAATAGTTGGGACAATAGCTCCTCAATAGTATACTGGTTAGTATACCCGCCTGTCACGCGGGAGACCGGGGTTCGATTCCTCGTCGGGGAGCCTCTGGCGCAAGACTAATGACCTTGCCCGGAAAAAAAACAAATCATTATGGAAAATTTAACAAGTCTCAGGACTTGCTAAATAAGGCCAAGACCGGTTCTAGGTTGTAGTGCCGATGATGATGATGATGATGATGAGTTGGGACAATACAATACTAAGAACAAAGGCCCAACGTATACATACATACATCATCATCATCATCATCATCGGCACTACAACCGGGAACCGGTCTTGGCCTTATTGAGCAAGTCTTGAGGCTACATTAACCATTTCAAATTAATCAACCTCAGAACTCTTGAGGAATGCACGGTCGTGGCTAACATAATGATCATTCGTCGGGTCCTCTCCGGCTCGGTCGACTGCGTCTACCTCCTTAATTTAATTCCTCTGAATACAAACCATCGAAATATGCGTAATCCCCGCCTTATCTACATTCCCCCTCACCGAAACGCTTATGGTCTCAACGAACTCCTTTCGTGGATGCTGAGAAATGTCAACTCCAACTCCACCTTGTTCGACTTCGACCTCTCTACCCATAATCTCAAACACCGCCTCCTAAACCGTACTCATCACTAATCTTAAGCGGCGCTTCCACACTATACTATAACCCGCCCCCACCACTCGCCTCTTCTCCTACCTTCTTAACACGTTGACGGACAGTAGAAACAAGTGAAATTCGAAAATTGACACTATATGTTTTTGTAATTTTTAGAATATTAGAAGTATAGTTTTACTCTTTCTGCTTAAATACACTTAATTTTGATTAATTCAGCACCTTTAATTAGGTTGCGGCTACAACCGTCATGGCGCCAGCGGACTCTAGGCACTATGTAATGGGACGATGGCGGCTATAACAGCAAAAATTTAAAAACGTAAATGACAGGTTTAATGACTGAAATAAGCAATTTTTTGTGAGCAACAAAGTATTTTTGGGAGTTTTACACGAAATGTTAGTTCATGATCAAACAAAAATAAATAAATGACAAATAAATTTATTATAATTTTATAATTACTATACATTTTTTTCGGTATGCCATGTTTCAAAGCATGGTGCAGGACACAGTGCAGGTTTTGATATGCAATTCTTGCAGCAATATGATGTTTCCTTCCTTACTCCCTGTTTATAACATTGTTTACAACGCTGAAAATATGTTTTTCGCTGATAATTTTCAGGAGGAGAAATTTTCTCAGGAAAATGCTGTGTTCCATTGTTGTTGATTTCATTGGTTTGGATTCGTGCACGTTTAAATTGAACCAAAGACCTTCCATCCTGTTTATAATCTATGCCAGTTAGAGAATTTTTTTTCGAAAACATGACACTAGGCTTCTACTTGTACGCTGGTAAATGCGCATTTGTGCTGCTACAGCCGCAGTGTCTAAAAACGACCGTTTCGTATTGGACGGCTATTGCCGTCATGTCACATAGTGAACTTGAACTTGACGGCTATAGACGCAACTGTCCGTCAACGTGTTAATTTGTCTTGGTTACCTTAGGTTAAGCCTATTTAAGACAGTTCTTAAGCTCTCTAGTTTGTAATCTTATATATACTTTGGATGTAGATAATTATGATGCTTGATTTAAGCCTGGCCCCCTATAGCGTTTGGAATGACAGTTAGAATCACCAAAAATTGAACCAATGCGTAACACATCAGGCTACTGGCCGTGCTTAGAATTCGATTTTTAAACTCAAGTATATTCCACTGATGTGAATTGTTATGTTATCGCTATGGTATACGGCTCTGATGCATTTTCTTATTCGATTTTCGTTCGGTGTTCTTCACTATTTGTTTGTGTATTGTGTGTGTATCTGTTAGAGACGCTACACCCCCACTAAACTATATCTATATGTTCTCTGTAGGCATTATCATAGTCGTTGCTCAACTGAAATTGATGAATTCATTACACTTCTCCAGATATTTCCCCACGATTTCGGACAATAACAACGTGGGCACTGCCTCACTTTCAAAATTAATTTCAGCGGTTTGGATAAATACCAAGGATCATTCTTCAGCCCAGTCGCACGAGTATGTAATGTTGGACCTGTTCATATGTTTCTTCGTCAACTTCATTTCCTTACCCTGTCCCCCCTGCTTTCACTCGCGATATGTTTTGGGATTTATCTCACAACAATCTTGTGCACTCGTTTCATGTGAACAATACAAATTTCGTTGGTATTCTACTTCGAAATGTTATTCCAAGGATGTTAAAAGCTCAAATGAAAACAATCAACGTTTGAAATTATGGTGCGTACCATTTTCAGAACATGTTTTGTAACGTGGATAATTAAAAATTCGACTGTTTGCAAATTTTCATCATAAAGTTACTATTCCAGAACTAGAAAACTGTTTTTTCCTGTTCGAATATTCTTTCATTGCACTTCCTCAAAGATGTTTTGCTAGAGCGTTCATCGTGCAGACAGCTCGATGTGCTTGATGCACTAAGTATGGGCTTCTAGACAAAAATTTCATGATTGAAAGCCAATATCCATCAAAAGTGAGAGGAATCTCGGTTGCCATAAGAGGATGAAGTGAAAGGAATCTCAGTTGCCAAAGAGGATGAAACTATTTTGATAAAATGTTGGCAAATTACGAAACCTCATATTAAATTTAGGAAATCATGGCTCTTTTATGCGCCGTGGTGGAATTTATTTATTTATTTTTGTTGTGTCATAAGATCATGTTATCTAACAGCATTTAAGTGGGTTGAAATGTCCATAGGTTCGCTTTCCTGTATATAAAAGGAATAAAAAGTATATTGCAAAACAAAAAAAGTTAAAACGGTCACACGAATCACGAGCGTGTGGAATTAATTTCTGATTTCGGAATTTCCAAACATTTGCCAAGAATAACGATGCACAGTCGGCTCACTGACATCAATCAGTTGATTGTATTGTCCCAACCGCCTTATACACTACACCACCGAACAGCATCACCAAAGAAGTAAAAAAAGAGATATGAATAGCTAGATAGATAAAACTGTATGCAAATAACTAGCCAACTTCGTGTAAATAATCGGTTACGTTAATTGGCAGACGAATATATAAGTTATCAGAACAAGGTGAACGGTTGCGATCACTCACACAACTCCCTCGAATTAATTTAACCCATTAATACCGTGCGAAGATATAAATAGCGCTCTCCGCGAATCCAGGTGCAAACAACCAACTGGAAAAATATATTCTCTTACAGCAAATTTATGCTAATATCAAACCCACGCCTTATTAGTGCCTTCCACCGCTCCGCAACCGACATATCAAGTTCCATCAACAATTTCAGTTGACGGTCGACAAACAGTACATCAATTTACAATAGACCTATTTGCGCCTAAGCTCAATACCCAAATCGAATGGCTTTTCAATTAATTAAATCTACGCCATTGCTTTCAGTGCCGTCTGAGTAAGGAGCAACCGTACAGTTGTGCCTCGTATTTCAGTTACCCATCAAAGCACTACTTTACCAACAAATAGGGAAAATTACTCATCACTACGATATTCTTCTCCTGTGCCCCCTTCAAACCGGTGGCGACTAATTTGATTTTAATTAGTAAAACCTTAAAACTCAGGTAACCGACAATCCATATGAATCACTCACACTAAGTCAGCAGATTTTTCAGGAACTAGAATATGCCATATTCCCCGAGTTCATTCAACTACCTAAATCGAGTTTGCTTCAAAGACAGGCCAAGGGGCAATTGAACAATGCGGCATACGGCGTCGTGCATTGGCCCGATTCGTCATTTTGATTCGACACGCTTAAATGCAAAAGTGTACCACAGACTTAGTTCCAATGGCTTCCCTTTGCCGGGTTGCGCAGTACACGTAAACAAATGAAGGAGGGAAATCAACTTGCGACATTGGGTGACATTTTCCGGTAACTAAAGATTTCCAGTATCCCACATAACAAATGGTGGGGATTTTGGGGTGGTGAGACTCGCGCGTTTGAGACGAAATCCCTTTGTCAAAGATAAAAACGAGGTTCTTGAAAGGCTCCTTGAAACGGTTATCCAACAGAAGCTAAATCTACCCTGTCATCCTTTAAAGCTCTCGGTGTCACGATAAGTCCGCCTGGGTGACGAGACAGGCTTGTGTTGACACATCTTTCATATGCCCGGTGAACAAACACTCTTATGTGACGTCTTAAAGTTAAGTGATTGCAGTAAAACTGTGCCAAGATTTTCGCAGATTATGTCTAAAGTTCTCACTAAGTTCCGCTGTGGAAGATTCCCATAATTAGATAACGTTCTCATCATATACAATGTATTCAGATATTTTGGTGATACCTTTGGGTTTGACACGAGTAAGGGATGACGTATTATTAAATGACATAAGTTCGGGAGGGCTTTTTACTGAGAAATTTATTTGCTGCCGCGAAAACTGACCAAGGTTGGACTAATGTGTTGTACAAGAACCTCCTGTGTGTTTTAAGAATGAGGTACACTGTTGTCCTTCCGACGGTTACTCATATTGTATTCTATAAATATTGAAATTGCAATTTTGACTTAATGCTTTCTCTGTTTTGCACGTCACCCACAGGTCACTTCAGTAAGTGAGTAAAACCTACATAGGCATAATTATTTACTACGAGACAAGACCTTGCGTCTGGTAAATGGGTTTCATCCGAAATTTGAAGAGTAATACTTTTAAGGGTTACAAAAAGAAAAAATTTGAGGTATTGGTCTAAAGGTAGAATTCAGTTCCTATCAGCAGCATCAAATTCACCACTATAAGTATTTGACAAATTATAAATCGGGCGGCGGAAAACAGAAGACTCCGGTTTAACAGGGTCAATAGTGGAATGCATCCTGAGAAAGGTTGGCGCAAGGATAATAACCTTGCCCGGAAAAACAAATTATTATAGACAATTTAACAAGTCTCGGATAAGGACCGGATACCGGTGGAGAGACTTGCATAATAAGGCCAAGATCGGATCCCGGTTGTAGTGCCGATGATGATGATGATGAATAGTGGAATGCACATCCATCTTTTTTACACAGTCATTGTGCTTCAACCTCCTAAAATATCTATAGAGAGGGTAAGCGGGGGCGCATCGCAGTATCCAACTTGATTTTATACGTAATTATACAAATACGAAATGATCGAAACCACGAATTTGGAATACACTGCTGGGAATTACAGTTTGCAGACTTTCAATATTGACGTCGTATTATTTTATTTCTCCAAATTGTCTCCTTTTCTTCCGCACAGCCAAGTGCATCAATATTAATATGGAAGAGAGTGTAACACCATCCCCAAATGAATTTTAGACTTTCTTCTGTTGAACCACACGAGCTTGGAATACGCTGGCGGGATAAGTGTCTTCAAACATTCAACATTACTTTCAGTGCTACTTCCTTAAATTGTTTGCCTCTTCTTTCGTACACCCAGGGGTTTAGACATTGAAATTAAATAGAGTATATCATAAATCCAAAGTTAGTTTTAAACGTTCTTCAACCAAACTATATGAGTATCGCATGATCTGCCGGAATACTGTTTTGAGACAGTCAGCATTAACTCCGGTACAACTTTTCCAAATTGTCTACCTTTTCTTCTGCGCACATAAGTATTTTAATTGAAATGTGTTTTATAGTCCCTTTAGTGTGATTTTTAGTTAGCCCTAACCTTCAAAAGACGCGTGTATAAATTTGACAGATGTCGGATCATTAGTTTGTGAATTATAGTATTTTGAGTGAAGCAACTTCTGTTATTGTGAAAAAAAATGGATAAAAATTTCGCGTGTTGATAAAATATTGCTTTTTGAAGGGATAAAATACAGTTGAAGCAAAAACTTGGCTTGATGACGAGTTTCCAGACGCTGCCCCAGGAAAATCAACCATCAAGGATTGGTATGCTAACTTTAGACGTGGTGAAATGAGCACCGAAGACGGTGAACGCAGTGGACGTCCAAAAGAGGTTGTTACCGACGAAAACATTAGAAAAATCCACAAAATGATTTTGAATGACCGTAAATTGAAATTGAATGAAATAGCAGGCACTCTAAAGATATCAACTGAACGTGTACATCATATCATTCACGAATATTTGGGTATGAGAAAGCTCTGTGCAAAGTGGGTGCGGCGCAAGCTCACTTTTGACCAAAAACAACGACGAGTTGACGATTCGGAGCAGTGTTTGGAGATGATCAAGCGTAATAAACCCGAGTTTTTGCGTCGATATGTGATAATGGATGAAACATGGCTCCATAATTTCACTCCGAAGTCCAATCGACAGTCATCCGAGTGGACTGCACACGATGAACCCGCCCCAAAGTGTGGAAAAACGCAACAGTCGGCTGGCAAGGTTATGGCGTCTGTATTTTGGGGTGCGCGCTGAATAATGTTCATTGACTATCTTGAAAAAGGAAGTACCATCAACAGCGACTATTACACAGGGTCATGGGGCCGTTTGAAGGACGAAATCGCCGAAAAACGACCGCATTTGAAGAAAAAGAAAGTGCTGCTTCACCAAGACAATGCACCGTGTCACAAGTCAGTGAAAACGATGGCAAAAATCCATGAATTGGGCTTCGAATCGCTTCCGCATCCACCGTATTCTCCAGATCTGGCCCCCAGCGCCTATTTCCTGTTCTCAGATCTCAAAAGAATGCTCGCTGGGAGGAAATTTTCGTCGAATGAAGAGGTGATCGCCGAAACTGAGGCCTATTTTGAAGCAAAGGACAAATCGTACTACAAAAAAGGTATCGAAAAGTTGGAGGGTCGCTATAATCAGTGTATCACCCTCGAAGGAAATTATGTTGAATAAAAAAAAAACGAATTTTGCCAAAAAATGTGTTTTTCTATGGAAGGCCGGGGACTTTTCAATTGACCTGTTATATATATATATTGTAGCGAGCTTAGGGTTCGCTGGATTAATTATTTTTAATAAATAAGGGCCGTTAAGTCGATTTTGAATTAATGTAACACTTTATTAGCCTGTTAGTAACAACCGTTACTTTTACCGTACACTTAACGATTTCTTGACTTATCGCGTCTTTGACTACTTACTTCTTAGGTCTTCCTGCTTACTTTTTACTTATCTCCCTGATCTGTGTGCGACGTATTTATACCGTTTCCTCATTCTGATTCGGCGTTTCGTTTCCGTCCGTCCCATAGCCTTGAATTTTCTACTGTTCATAGTCTCCAGTTTTCCAGTACTTTCTAGAATAATCTAGTACTTTGTTTTGGACTTTCTAGAATATTCTAGTACTGACTGTCATATGCGTCACAATATATATAAATATATATAACGGGTCCCGGAATTTGCACAAGAACACCAATAATAATAGGGGACTTTAAAATTCCGTTAGTGTGCGCATTTCGCGTAAAAAATAACAATTGCAACTTTCTGTTTTCGAAACTAAAACATCACCGCATCTTTCTACCTAGTATAAGATAGAAGGTAGCTACTTGCTGCCATACTACGAAAAAGAAAACCATCTTAGAATACCAAACCAGTATACTGGTGGAGCCCAGAAATAACCAAAACATGAGTCGAATACCATGTCATCCTTAAAACAAAGAAGATTCCGCCACAGTTACACATAAAAACACATGGATATTGGGCTAAATTGGAACCTTGGCGAAAGTCTCTCAACGCCGTATTTAGAACAAAGATGCCTCGTATCCTACCTATCTCATTTTTACACGTATTATCAAAGTTTTTTGGGCGGAAGACCAACGGGAAGGAGACCCATGCGAATCGCGACGGAGATGGGATGATAATGCGAAGAAATTGGATCAGGTGACGGAGCGTAGATGGAAAGTGCACAACGGTGGCGTAACTGAGCTAGTGAGGTCATGAACTTTCTTTAGTTATAAATAAAAACATTTCTATACAAAATGTTTTTCAAACTTCAGTCCCTCTTGGCCGTACATCATCATCATCATCATCATCATCGGCACTACAACCGGGAGCCGGTCTTGGCCTTATTTAGCAAGTCCTGAGGCTTGTTAAATTTTCCATAATAATTTTTTTTTTTTTTTTTCCGGGCAAGATTATTAGCCTTGCGCCAGACTTGGCCGTACAAGATATCACAAATGCGCACTCATATGCCGCCCGAAGTGCATATTACCAGACGCCGATGAAGCCAACGACATAACTACCATACCTAAGACCGGCCGGTTTTGTATGATTTCATTCCTACTATCCTACTATCCAAGTAGTCAGAGAACGCATGCCTTAACCCTGTAGAGACTATCTATAGATTAAGATGGGCCGGACATGTGGTGAGAATGGGCAACGATAGGACCGTGCGTAGAATTCTTGACGGAAGACCAACGGACAAGAGACCGGTAGGATAACTGCGACGGAGATGGGAGGACATTGTTAGGTTTGACCTTGAGGAGATCGGATCAGATGATCGACGTGGATGGAGAGTGTCAAGGATCGATGGCACAGCCGAGCCGGTGAGGTCGCAAACTTCCGGGTTCCTATACGCCAATAATAAGTAGTAGAACCCAGTTTCTATTGAAATCAGAACACTGTAAACTAACTTTAAATGTTTTTCTAGAAACCAAGCTTTTTAAACTTGTACGACCCTTATCTCAAAACGATTTACAGCGATATAAAAAATCCCAAAACCTTTCGATATCGACCTTTTTGAAAGAACGCGTTTGAAACCAGAATTTAAAAAAAATCTATCTTGTATCTAGTTTAAAGCCTTGTGAATAAAATCCTATCCTCGATAGTATAGCGGTTAGTATCCCCGCCTGTCACGCGGGAGACCGGGGTTCGATTCCTCGTCGAGGAGCCTCTGACGCAAGACTAATGACCTTGCCCGGAAAAACAAATTATCATGGAAACTTTAACAAGACTCAGTACTTGCTAAATAAAGCCAAGACCGGTTCCCGGTTGTAGTGCCGATGATGATGATGAATAGAATCTTATTTAATTTTTATGTAATTTGTTTCAGGAAATCCGATAGTGTCACTCCGATTTAAATAGCTTTTTGAAAGATGATCTTTGCAACAATGAATAAGAAATAAAAGTGTTAAATTTTGTTTTTCTACTCTTGATGAATATACAAGATTGCTCAAAAGAAATTATTTCAATATATAACAAGGCTAAAGAAATTATTCGATTATGTTCACAAACTGATTATTAAAAAATGATTTTTTGAAAATTCTAAAAGAAAAATTCTTCTTAAACGGATCACCAAAGGAATATAAGGAAGAGGAGCTTCATCTGCTATAGATTATGGAAGGAATATGTTTTCTATGCTATAGGCATTAAAACATATATCAATACCAAACGGTTGAAGATTGTGTCATTCGGCTCAAGTTCAAGTGTGAATCGAAAGATTAGTACATCAACTTTGGTCGCAAACTGAATAAATTTCTTTAGGATACAGTGATATTTTTTTATAATTAACTTCTTTGTTGTACATTATGTCAAAATATACAACATGCCTCACTCAAAAAAGCCTTTTTCCTACGTTTACTTTATCTTACTACTGGTACTTCATGTCATGTCATTTAATACCCATTCTGTTAGATATTTACCATAACAGGAAAGGAAATAAAAAAACGAAGTAATGACATGAGTGACCAGAACAATGATTTCGCATAATCTTCCCAGAATTTCAAGTGTTAATCTCAATCGGCATGCAGTTTTACACTACAATAAACAACCTTACCTCTCTAGATGCTTAAAATACGATCAGATCGTGAAGGAAATAATGACGAAGGAAAAAAGATTCAAATACCTGAAGAACAGGTCTTCCATTTCCAGATCATTCCACATCAAATCCGTTTTTAACGCCAGCTTTTCACGAAATCAACTGGCAAGAGCTTGTAAATTAAATTTAGCCACGGCTCTGTCCCTCTCTCTTTCGAAGAAGTCTTATCGAGTTTGGTCTTTTTTTCTTTTTTGTTGAGAAACCTGATATCCAAGAAAGAGAGGAGACAAATACATCTCAAGCAGTAATACACAACTAACGAGTTGCAAACCGGTTACTGAAGTCAATTCACATATTTTTAGTCATCCACATTATAGTCTGGTTCTGTTCTGTAGCCCTGGGAGCTTCCAGACTACGTCCACTGCAAACTGATAAATAAATGTACGATGTGATGAGATCGCAGACACATAACTGCTGCGGCAGGTAAATTAGTATGCTGGTGCTACACGACGTGATATTCTTCCTTTCGTTGCTGTTCGATTCTGAAGGACATCGCAATGAAATTTGCAATTGAGAATACATTACCCACTTGATAAGGAATACGTAATACAAGAACCCAAATGGAGGCAGTTCTTCAGAATTCAAATGATACATTTCGCGAACGAACGGCTCATCAACACCTTCCACGTATTCATCATCGCAAATAGCGCACATAAAATAAATAAATAATTCTCGAAAGAATGACAAGGTGGCAATGGTACGTATGGATATTGTAAAAATGCTTCCCCTTTGTCGAAGTTCGTGGACACCGGTAGACGTCTTAAGCCGGTTACCACCTAGCGGCATATGGCTGGTAGGCCACTAATTAAATTTGAATAATTCAAATTTCGATTAGTTTGTAGAAAAGGCGACCGCTTGTCGCTAATGGGACCGTCTGAGAATGGTTCCGCCTCTCCCAAGAATTCGAATTAGAGTATGAAAATGCTAAGTCTTGGAAGAAGGAATTCATAATGCTAACAAGTTCAGGTTATTTCCAAATATGGTGCAGGCGCCTTTATATTTACCAAAGTCGAAAATGAACAGAGAACGACCCACGTTCACATTATTGTATTAATTGTATGTTTGAAGTTCGAATTTTATAGACAATTATGATAATTTTACAACTAACCACTGTGTGTAATTGTGTATGGAGATTTACTAGCATATTATTAAACTCGTCAGAGATGAAACCAATCCACAAATCAACTTGAGCATTACTGATGTCGGAGAAGTTACGCCCAAAAATCGTACCTGTTAAAGTTCCCTGACCCAACAGTCAGCGACATCCCACTATGCTTTTTATTTAAAATAAATAACTACTTTATTTATTACAGTCATTTATCCAAAGACCAGATATGGTGGATGACGAGATAAACATCTCGATTCGTTCATTCAAACGCAGAATGTGATCACAGATACCCGTAGTAGCTTCACCTGGAGTAGGAAAAAATCGTATTTTATGAGGCTATAATTAACTTTATTATAGTTCGAGGCTACAAAACAAACAAAGCACCTTATCTAAAACAATACTAAACCACACGTGCCAAAATTGAGTTCCACAAATATTTAGTAACAAGAGTAACCGGATTTAAGTCACTCACTTAGTTAAGTATTTTAGTCTTCAAGGATTGGTCAAGGGATCAACATCATGGCGGATTCTAAAGCTATACCGAATTTAATTTCATAAGTTTGGAAAGAAACAAAACCGCGGCTAATGACTTCACAACCTTACGAATCATCAAATCTATAGAATAATCACAAGTTCTCCAACAACACCAAACCTTGTAGGGTTAAAAAATCATTGTTTTTTATTTAGGTCATAAACCCAGTGTTATATTGTTCGCAATAGCATCAAAGTTTCTGAAAATTGTCTGTGGAACTCTAACAAACAAAAAGTTCAGAAGCGAAGAATGGATCACCTTATAAGCAGAAAGGGAACCTCGTCGAATTTTTTACATACACCAATCCACCACAAACAGGCTAGAATACTGCGATTGTAACGTCGCACACGGGTTGCTTTCAATTGAGCAAGGCGGAATACCATAGAGATAGGAGACACACCAATAACCCGCACCAACAGTTCTGGTGGTCGTTCATGAAAATTGGCAGAGTATATTTTACCAGGGGCCAGGTTACGTAAGTTTACCTAAATTTAGAATAGAATTAAGTTTAAAAAACAAAACTAATGTAGGATTAATTTAGTAAAAACATAGTATAATTTGAATTTGAAATCACGCGTGAGCTGTGATTGTCAACATGATAGCAAAGATATTGTTACTGCTCTACAGACGGCGCCTTCTCCGCCCATGTCTCAGCTTCCTTCTCTTTGCGTGGACTGTATTCCGGCGCCGGCCGGCCAAACGATTTATTTGGTTAACGTGCCGTACCTTCAGAACCAGATTCTGCTCTAGACGAAGGGTGTTGTTGCCTTGCCCAGTATGATAGTTGTACTCTCCAAATAAAACACTGCTCCTATAGTCACTAGTTCCATCTTTATTACTTGATATGCACTAGTCTTTATTGTGGCCTTATGGAGTGTACTACAGTTAATCATGTGCACCAAACTGTCAGTTATCTCTTTACAACTCGGAGTTCCTGTGGCAATTCCTGCTGCTCTGCCGATGTGCTCGCCTTATATAGGCCCACAGCCGTCCTCTCGTTCGTTCGTCTCCTGGGTGCTGCCTTCCTTAGTGGCTTCCTGGAATCGGGGCGCCACTGATCGTTATTTCCCAGGAACTTAGTGCTGGCGCTTGTCGTGCCTTTCCTGGGAATTCGTGTCGACGTGATGAATCGTCAACAGTCTCCCCCGCAGTGCAAAGCGCTCCCTTAAGTGACGGCGATGTAACCGCGGGAACCAACACTACGACTCCGCGTGTTGGACTGCGCTGTGTTTCCCATGTCGTCCTCACCTCTAGAACTCTTATCCTCCCGTTGAGTCCCGGATACACAGCTTGTACATCTCCGCGGGGCCAGGTACTGCGGGGCAGTGAAGAATCCACCACCGGGACTACATCTCCAACTTGTGGCGCGGTGGTATCTCGTCCGGAGATCCTTCTTGGCATCAGGGTTGGCAGGTATTCTTTGACCCATCTTCTCCAGAAATAGTCCGTCAGCCGCTGCGCTGTTCTCCAGCTCGCCCTCCTAACAAGGTCGTAGCCGTCGAATTCGTCGGGCGCCAGTGCACCGCAGGAAATTGTTCGGGGTGAGGCTTTTTTTGTCATTCGGATCCAAATCGAACGCTCTGTAGCAGCCTTTCTTTTACTAGCTCCACTCTCTATAGATGCACTAGTTTTGACCACTTCCTTTACCACCTTGTCTGGCGATGTTGTATGTTTCTCTGTCTGCTGCACCACCCCGGGCGTTGTGTTGTCAATAAAGCCATTACTCATTGGATACCTTTCCATAAAGTCATCATCGATTTTCGGAAACCATGGTTTCTTCTCGGTGTCCCAAAAGATTATAGCTCCATCATTTTCAAAACCATACGAAATCCCATTCAGGGATATCTGATTCTTTGGCATCCACTGATTCCTGCGAACATCCCAACGATAATATTCAGTTTCGAACTGTTCAGCATTCGTTTCAAGAGTTTTAGGAATCCATTGATTTGTTTCCGTGCACCAGTGAGCGTGTTCGTTTTCATCAGCTGATTGGCATTATCGTCGGATTGACCACCATGTTCTTGCCAAGATAGCTACTTTTCTTTGACATCACACCACTTATATTTGTATTGAGTTGTTGCATCAGTATAAATAGCCACTCCCCCACTGATGTGGGATAGATTTTCAGCTTTGTTTCGCCAATTTGATGTTCCGGTGGAATGTACTGTACGGAGAGTTGTCAATTCTATCTTTTTTTCCCTTCCGGGTCTACCTGGATTCCTTCTGTTGGTGGTTTATGTTTAGGTTCACTTCTTATTGCTTCGATTTCAAAGTGACGTCTAACAAGCAATTCCGTCTCGTCTTCCTTTGTCCTGCCGTAGTTGACAAATCTCACTGGCGCGCTGTTCCTGGCCCTGCACCCGTGTAAGACCCATTGTAGCGTTTCCAACAGACACACACAATACACAAGCAAATAGTGAAGAACACTGAACGAAAATCGAATAAAAAAATGCATCAGAGCCATATACCATAGCGATAACATAACAAATCCACAGCAGTCGAATGTACTTGAGTTTAGAAATCGGTGATTCTCCCTTTACTCAGCCCACTTGTAACTATCAGACCCCAGTTGCCCTGAGCGATAAGTAATTTAGGTTCTTGCTGGGTGTAGGTCAACTGGTCTCCGAGGTCTCGTAGATGCTTGCACCATTCAATCGTCTCTTTCTCACCTCTTGCTTCGGACGTTTAAAATTGAGGATGGTTCCTACCTCGATCAGAATTCCAGTTCGCACCGTTCTTTTCAGAGATTGACAAGTCCAGCAACAAAGTGGTGGATCCCTCTTCAAGGAGAGCCAATACCCGGGTCGATCCCTTAAGTCCGCCGAAATCCACTGGAACCATCTTTAGGTATGATTTGGTGCCACTGACGGTGGCCATGGCAGTAACCACCTCGCCTCTGGTTTGATTGGAATCGTTATTCGAAGGGGAGGTGTCATGGTCTGACCTTTCTTCTCTTCTTGGTGCCGTCCTCGGTGAAAATTCACTTGGTTGGAGGATGGCGTGGTGCCCCCTTGCCCACTTATCACACGGCAGTGCCTTGCAATCGGATCTTCGTTGTTTGGAGCGAATCCATTAAACCCTTGCCTTCTTCGCCAGATCCCAATTCTCCCCAATACTGGCCTCCTCAAACATTGGACATCTGGAGACGTCGTGTTCCTAGAGACAAAGCGGACATTCTAATTTGCTTCCATTCCTAGGTGCACCATTTTCTCAAACGGCATGGATTACTCACCTTCCAGATCGCGTCCTCCATGGGATGATGCATGTTTATGATAGCCTCCCCTCGGCTCCCAGGATACTTCGGCTGGGCCGAAATCACCACATGTCTGCTCCCAGTCTCACGAAGTTGCTGAAAACCCTCAGTTCCGGCTTGCTCTCCCTCCGATGTCTGAAGTGATACATGAACCATCTGTACCTCATGGATGACGGTATTTGGCAGTCAATTCCTTTACCGTCCCAGGTGAATTCAAATACTGCTCCTTGCCCAGCGTCCTGCTGTTGGCCACAGAGTTCGTCACCCGGCTGGCAAAGCCCCAATCTCGTTCGGGTCCTCTGTGACTCGAGGCAACCCTATTACTTTCGTTAGCCCCGCCAGGGCTAACCCTCTCGGTATTCCAAAGCGAGTCTCCGGTGCCTTCATTACCTCTTGTGGGTCCTCGGCAATAAATAGGAGACTTCTACCGGCTTCTCTCGCCCTTCCCTGAAGAGCTCTCCAAAGACGCCCCAAGTTCTGTGGGTGTGTGAATCCGACGGCCATATCTTCGAACGATCTCCTGAAAGTCAGCCACTCCTCGCTGGCGCTGTTGAAATAGGGTAACTCGATCATTTGCCTCGAGGTAATTGCTCCGGCGGGTGCTCGCGGGAGCCTGGCTATGGCTTGGACTAGATTCTGTATATCGCTCCTTCCTCTCCGTGATGGGGCGACCTGTCCTCGTGAGTTAGCCCCTCTCGCCTGTCTTCGGCAGCTTCGTTAGATTGTTCCATGCCCACAAGAACCCTGCTGGTACTCATCTTCAGTAGCCCTACAGTGTTTGAAATATGCTTGTGTATTGTGTGTGTATCTGCTAGAGACGCCACAGCCCCATTTTGGCTAGTCTCGTCCTCGGAACTTGCTCCCACCAATTCGAGTCTCGCTCGTGCCACTTTCGCCTTCGTCTGGGCGATTACTAGCTTTCGCTTGGCGACTTCCAACCCTGCGTCGATCTCAGCCCTCCTCGTTGATCTTACCGGGCTGGCTCTTGAGACTATGCCTCGTGCTCCGTGCCGCGCCTCGCTCTGTCCTCCCCGGCGACGCTGGCCCTCTGGTCTCCCCGTTGATGCGTTGAGTTAATCCCCCGCCCGGGGGTATGGGGTTCAGAGTAACTCTCCTTCGCTTCGGTCTGTGCTGATTACCCTCTTCTGGTAAGCGCTCCAACGGGTCCGTCGTAATCTCTTCCAAGCCGTGTGGGAGATTCTTCTCCTGTAGCGCTTACATCTGGTCCGGCGTTGCCTACTCAAGGTTGAGTAGACAGTCCTCCCATAGGGGATGACAGCGTCCTTCTGGCTTTAGCCGATCTCTGGTTCAAAGGACCAAAAACTGTTACTGCTCTGCGGTCGACGCCTTCTCCGGCGGCGTCTCAGCTTCCTTCTCTTTGCGTGGACTGTATTCCGGTGCCAGCCGGCCATACAATTTATTTGGTTAACGTATCGTACCTCCAGAGCCGGATTCTGCTCTGGACGATGGGGGATGTTGTCTTGCCCAGTACGATCGTTGTATTCTCCAAATAAAACACTGCTCCCATCGTGCCTTATTGCCTCTTTATTACTTGTTATGCACTGATTTTTATTGCGGCCTCATGTTATTCATGTGCGCAGTTAATCATGTGCACCAAAACTGTCACTTGTCTCTTTACAACTCAGAGTTCCCGTGGCAACTTCAGCTGCTCTGCCGAAGTGCCCGCCTCGCTCGTTTCCTTGGTGGCTTCCTGGAATCGGTGCTCCGCTGGTCGTTGTTTCCCAGGATCTTGTGTGCTGGCGCTTTCCTTGCCTTTCTTGGGAATTCGTGTCGACGTGATGCTTAGCTTAAGGTCTCCACGTGGGATTAGTAGGTTAAGATATGAGATGCATGAACTAAAGTTCACCTTTTTTGACCTCCTTAAGATCACGGTCTTATATTTCACAGATTTAATATATATAGCAAACCTCGATAGTATAGTGGTTAGTATCCCCGCCTGTCACGCGGGAGACCGGGGTTCGATTCCCCGTCGGGGAGCCTCTGGCGCAAGACTAATGACCTTGCCCGGGAAAAACAAACAACTATGGAAAATTTAACAAGACCCACGACTTGCTAAATAAGACCAAGACTGGTTCCCGGTTGTAGTGCCGATGATGATGATGAATATATAAAGCAAAGGTCGTCCCAAGAAAATATCATGCAAACAGAGTGGAACGTGATGTGAGGTCGAACATTAAACGTAAAGCAACCACCGGGGTTAGAGATCACAGACTTTGTGGACGGCATAGCAATAGCCGCAGCAGCAAGAACCGCTGCAAAATAATATTGACTTTTAAATTTTTACTATAAAATCGGCGATGTCATGTGGTACAAATCAATACAAACGCACCACTGGAGAAACGAACCCCACATTTAAGCGGACCTAAAAGATCGGGCAGAATGCTCGCAGGTTCTGTGATCAATCGTCTTATACTCAGCTCCGGCATAGGCTAGAACAACCGTTTTTACCACTTACATCAAGCCCATGAAATTCATCCAATGAAGAGAAGTGTCCACTGAGCCAGCTGCAGTAATTGTGGGTCAAGTTCGTATAGAAACAGAAGCAAAAGCAGCGACGGAGATATACCAACCAAGGTATGCCAATTGAATGCACGAGACTCCAGCGTGCACAACCCGTCGAACCCATCGATATTCGAGAATGGAGTTTTAGCCAATAGCAACAAAAATGGGACAGTGGAACTAGTACACGATGAGGGAACTACAAAATAATATCGAATATAAAAAATGGCCGACTAGACCGAGGTTACATGTTGCAATGTACCGATTCAAGTACATGGCGACCTCTGTTTGTTCTGTAATGGGTGTATAGAGAACACAGAACACTCCCTGGATGGCAGTAGATCCAAGAGTAGCCCACTATACTTCCAAAGCAAATCAACCATGTAGTAAATACATAAGCAGAGTATAAATGTTAAGCCCAAATAAAGAATGGCAATTTATTAGCGCATGACTCGACAAAGCATACAAAAGTTTCGCAGACTAAAAGGATTGATCGTTGTTTCCCAGGATGACCGAAATGTAGAAAAGAGAATAAACAGGAATGCTTTGCAAAGTGCGAGCCGGACAAGTGGAAACGGAGTAAATCGGTCATGCTAGTGGACTCGGGCTTCCCATGTCTTTGACGGGTTATCATTTCGAAATCCCCAAAAAATACTCAAAGCACGAATAGGGGAAGGGTACAAATAGATTGTATTAATATACATTGTTCTCAACTACATGAAGACCGAAGGGGATATGCGTTATCAATCATACCATTCAACCCGCGTGTCGTTCGACCGGAGAACGATTCAAAGAGTTATTCGAAAATATGAGATTCATTCAATAATTACAACGCTCAAGAGGTGACGCCCGTGGTAACGAAAATGGTTTGTTTTTAAACATCATTTTATAAACGTAATGATCTGACCAGAGCTGGGTCTGTTTTGGCGCTTTTCTGTCAGAATCTTGACGAGTTTCTGCAACGATACACAACTGTCAACGATACGAAACATAGATACACTACTGTACTCTAGAGATAGATAAATAACAAAACGTTGGTTTTTTGAAAGTGAACGTGCTCCGAAGATTGCGAAGGCGGTAAGAACAAGCGCCAGGTAAGATGACGGCAATGATGACACGCGGAATCATCTACATCGGCAACATAGAAAAAGGAAAAGCAATAACTGGAGAATCATCGATATTGCACCAGATGAGCGAAGAAATCAAGAAAAAAATGTCTTGATTTGAAGATCATCTTCTAAGAACTTATTGGACGACCCTTGTACATCTAAGTATATCGATGATCGTTTCACTAATAAGGCTTTAGATGGGTTGGAACACTTGACACTATTGAAGTGATTGAAAACGATGCAAATTGACATGGCACGGCTTGCATACGACGTGAATCGGAAAACTATAGCGTTTGTGACGATAGTGAAGAGCCTGTGATACGAACCGAGGCTATCACGGTTAGAATCGCTAAAAGATAGAACCGAAGCTCAACGCATCAGGCCACTGCCGCGTGTACGAATTTGATTTCTAAACTCAAGTACACTCAACTGATGTGGAATTGTTATGTTATCGCTGTGGTATACGGCTGGTGCATTTTCTTCTTCGATTTTCTTTCGGTGCTCTTCACTATTTGCTTGTATATTGTGTATGTATCTGTTAGAAACGCCACAAAACTAAAACTTTTTTTTTTACCTCAGGAAACATCTACATATCATTTCCCTCCTCTCTAGTTCTTCTACACACAATCTGCCTTAACATTTAATATTACTTCAAAGTCTCTTTCGTGCATGCGTTCGGTGTTTAACACAAAAAAAACAAAAAAAACAAAAAAAAAAAGAACAAAAAAAAAGAACAAAAAAAAAAAACGAAAAAAAAAAACACTTCAGACCTCTGCCTACTATGAATGAAGATCTTAAGTGACTCATTCTTAAATCAAGTACTTCGTCATGGCTCTCACCAGTTTCTATGTTTATTTATCTTTAAGCAAACATATTTTGCAACGGCGCCGATGGCTCTTGATTTCAAAATGGAGAAAATTAAGCTATTGTCCTCAAAAAATTTATTTCACCTATCTAAACATTGTCCCATGATGCACACCAATAAGAAAGTTCCCATCAATGCACGTATTAAGTCAACTTCCAAACGTACAAATAACCACAGAAAATCTCTTTAGTCGAACCACACAAATGTGGAATGCTCTGCCTGATCATGCGTTTTCTCGTCGTTATGCTATCCACGCATTTAAGGCCAATGTACATCGATACATCCATTTGATATTCTATCTTCTACTCGTGCTGTGCTTTGACATTTAAGAGTACCCCAAAATCCCCCTTTGTGTGTTATTTCGTGCAAAAAAAGTTTTCGACTTAGTATAGTAGTATATTTCGTGCAAAAAAAGTTGTCGATGTAGTATGGTAGTATATTTCGTGCAAAAAAAGTTTTCGACGTAGTATAGTAGTATATCCCGTGCAAAAAAAGTTGTCGATGTAGTAAAGTAGTATATTTCGTGCAAAAAAAATGTTCGATGGCCAAACTTTCTTTCTATAGCAATCTAGTTCACAAGAACTTGGTGTATGCGAATCGACTGCCACCTAACGTCACAACTGCTTTGCTATTCTTTGCCCGGCACTACTTCAGGTTTCCTGTCTTCGCTATGATGCTTGTATAAACCCACTTTCAGTAGAGTGTGGTGTACCAAAATATAATTTTATAGATAATAGGAAATATTAATATATATAAAAGGTTTTCAAATTTCGTTACTTTAAAACTTCCCGATCGGGCTATACCTTCACAAGCCAGCGGCAGTTGTAAATTACCCCGCCTTAATTTTTTGACTCTTCTCCGATAATTTTATACTATAAAAATTAAAGATCTCTGAACGGAGCCACTTGTAGTTCCCGGCAGAGCACTAAGATTTACGAATTCACTGCCAAATTGAGAGAAAATAACAAACAAGTTAATTATTTCAAGTTTTATAGAAATGTCAATAGCGTCGGTTTTTGTTACTGTTCTTGGCCTGTGAGTTAATTGGCTTCGGCCAGTCCCGGATGTTGGTTGGTTTAATGTTATGTACTATTTAAAAAATTAGTCAGGTAAAAAAAAATTACATTATACTGTTACTTTATTTTTAAATTAAAAAAAAAAGAACAAAAATGATCTGTAAGTTTAAAATTCGTGTCCGGTGGGATCACAGGAAACCGCCAATTACGCATAACTATAGTATGAATATAAGAATTCTGGTGTTCATGTTACTAGCAATAGCAACTGTTATCTAGAGTATTTAAAAACTAAATTTATATTACTATGAACCCTGAAGATTACATTAAGGAAAACTGATACATAAATAAAATAAAGAAAATCAACAAATAAATAAGATAAATAATTGTGCTAAATAAATATAATAATTAACCAAATACCTTTTTCTCATTTTTCTAATCAAAAACTTTCCTTTGACGCCCACGACATATATGAAAAATTTATCAAACCCCGAAGAGAAGCCCGCTCAACACAAAACAAAAATACACTTTACTAAAATTCTAAAACGATTATAAGAGGAAGGTAAGCCATTCGTATAGAAACATTGAAAATAGTTGACGTCTAGGCAAAAACTCTACACAGCAAAACTTGCCAGAGATGATCAAGTACTTTGCAATATATCCATCAATCTTGCGCCAGATAAAGCCTGCACGAATTGTTCAAATACTCGGATACAACTCGGGTCTGATAAATTTATAAAAGTTATCTAGACTATTAGGTGCATCAAAAGGCAAACATTTACAGTACTTAAGGCTTGTCATGTGTCGCGAGTGCTTGGGCAATAATTCTTTCTCATGAGGAACAAATTAACAAACGTACCAGAATGATTTAATTAATGACCAAATACGCACCATTGATTAAACGATGACCTCATTCCTGTGCTTATATAAGGAGAGTCATGGAACTCACCAAACCACAGTCTATGTGATTTCTATTGTATTATACAAAACAGCCTGCATATAAAATATCACATTGAAATATCTTTTTGTTCATACTTTTTTCCGGGAAGTTTTATTCTGTTTATGTATAAAATAAAACGTATTTCGCTAGGTGAGGTAATCAGTATTTAGCATTGTACATGCAAATAGAACAGCAGATACCTTTTGTATAATATCTTAAACATTAGTGAATAAAAAAAATGTTTTGCGAGCAACTCCGAATGTAAACAACTACTCGTGTATTAAGGAGCATCATATATAGATGTAAACGAACCAGTGGCTTTACAGGTCAAAAATGTCATAACCTGGCAAAAGTAACTGGTCATCTTTCCGTAATTTTATGATAATAAATAACCGGATTCTATTTACCGACGGATTACTTCGTAAAACTTTACTCATGTAGGAAATAGCAACTTAGACGGCAGGTGTAAGTCAACAACCTAGGCATAAATACAACATATCTACGTGTAAGTATAAATGCATTTAAACGTACTTCACATTCTCTGCCATATGAATCTGAAATGAAATGCATTGAAACGTAGTTCACATTCTCTGTCATATGAATCATAATTTTGTTTTAAATTAGCGTTCGATCTAATAAGGTTCATTTAATTCTTAGAATACAAGCGCAATCTTAGTTGAATACGTCAACAAATTCGCACGCGACGTTTCTCAAATTTTATAATAATCAAATACTTTACAAATCAAACAACAAAACAAGACAACCCCTCATTTAACAGTTAAACATACGATCTTAAGTGATATATAATATACGGTCTTCTTTTTCTATCCGAGATCTATTGTCCAGATACAACCCATCAAACACAATTATTTTCTCTCAAATTGCTGAAAATGTCTTTAAGCTACGATGAATTGATCTAGCTACACTGACAGAGATGTCATCAAACCCAGACAGTCTTCGAATTAGAGTTCTTAATAAGCGCGTTGCCCATTTGTCTGACATTCAATTCCATCTTTCCACTCAAAGCCGAAGAAATCCCCTATTCATCGGACTTTGATCATAGCGTCGTCAGTAAGAATTTCCGCTCGCTTTTCACAACAGCTCTTGTCTTTTAACAACAGTCTCCTGTTATCCTAGAAGTTATTACTATTTACTATTTATTGGCCTGTAGGAACCCGGAAGTTCATGACCTCACCTACTCGACACCGCCATCGTTCCCTCTCCTGTGCACTCTCCTTAAACGCTTGAACAGCCGATCCGATCTCCTCAAGGTCAAACCTAACATTGTCCTCCCATCTCCATAGCGGCCGTCCTGCCGCTTTCTTTCCCGTTGGTCTACCGTCAAGAATTCTACGCACGATCCTATCGTTGCCCATTCGCGCCACATGTCCGGCCCATCTTAATCTTCGCGACCTGATTACTCTCACTATTGTAGGTTTGCGGTATAGCTCTTCCAATTCGTGGTTGTGGAGTTTCCTCCATTGTCCTGCCTCCTCGTCATATTTACCGCCAAAGATACCCCGTAGAACTTTATTCTCGAATGCGCGAAATTTGTTTTCTTCCCGTTTAGTGAGAGCCCATATTTCGCATCCGTATAGAACAATCGGCATGATTATGGTTCTATAGACAAAGAGCTTTATGTTACGTGAGTAAGTTGGGATTTTAGGAGCTTACTGACTGCGTGCCAACTAGGGTTTCCGGAGTGTATTCTTTTGTTAATTTCCTTCGACATTTCGTTACTGGCCGTCAGTATTGTTCCCAGATATTTAAATTCTTTAACTTTTTCAAATATCCTGCCGCACGAACGATTTTGGAGAGACATATGAGACGGACAGTTACTCCGGGAGGAATAATAGAATACATGCTGAGTTCAAAACAGGCGTGGTGCGTAACAAATGGAATTCTATGTGACGTGATGAAGAAGTTGCGACGCGACGAGCGGATTAACAGGTAAACCCCGTCCCGCCCCGCGATGGAATATCTAAAAGAAAGTTTCGCTGGGATCAACGGGAATATTTGCCTGGCGGGAGGTGGTTTTAGTCGGTAAAAACCCGACATGCCTCTGAATCAGTTCAGAGGTATCTTATCTTATAAAAATTTCCACCTGCCTACTGAAACCAAAAAGAAAAAAAAATCGACATAAACCGATAAAAAATCGTCATAACCGATAAAAAGTTTTTGGCACACTCAACTTGTATGTGTTTGTAGTTAAATCTCAAATAAACACAATGACGTATCTGTCAAATTAATATGCCGTGTACTTTTCGCTGGCGCCATCTCTTAGTTAAATCGGAAAAAACGTATGCATGCACCTGGTATTGATCTTCCCCATTACTCGTAAACATCTGCTGATTGTTTCTTGTGAGACATGTAATGCTTCTGCTAATTGCCGTTGAGTTTGAATTGGATTTTCATCCAATAACTCCTGCAATTGCTTGTCTTCGCATTTTTATGGTCTACCAGAGCGCTCACTGTCTTTCACATTGAAATCACGACTTTTAAAATGTCGATTAATTAAGTTAAATCTCCAACGAACAAAATGACGGATGTGTCAAATTAATACGCTGCGTACTTTCCGCTGGCGCCATCTCTTAGTTAAATCGGAAACATGTATGCATACACTTGTTTTTTTTTTTTTTTTTTTTTTTTTTTTTTTTTTTTTTTTTTTAAATTAAACTTCTCTCGGGAGAGGCGAACCCGGGCGAGTGATAATGTAGGTGGTATTTTGATTTCGGCAGGATGGTAAAAATCTTCAAAAGGTGCCGGTGGACCGATCCAGAGGGGTGCCGGATTTTTACCGACTAAAAGCACCTCCCGGACATATTCCCGTTGATCGCCGTGGAACTTTCTTTTAGATATTCCATCTAATAATATCATGTAGGCTAAAATCTACATGCGTTTCAACACTTTTACGCACCTATTACGCGTCTCAAATACCATTAACTAAAAAGAGGTTTCCCTATCTTTACACTGATTTCGATTTGACATTTTCAATTCTGCGGAATTGTATTAGGGGAAAGATGTAAAACCCTATGGCAACGAAAATGGGTAAACGATTTAAGAATTTTCTCATGGAACGTCCGCTCACTATATAGAGCTCGAGCTGCACAGCAGCTAGGCGATGCCCTGTCCGAATATAAGGCTGACGTAACAGCATTACAAAAAATAAGATGGACGGGTACTGATGTTATTCAAAGAAACGAGTATGACATTTATTATAGCTGTCATGCAGAACACCATGTGCTCGGGGTAGGCTTTCTAGTTAGCCAAAAACTGAAGCCTGCCATTATCGGCCTAAATGAAAGGCGGTGTACTCTTCACGTACGAGGCAAGTTTAAGAACATAAGCCTCATAAACGTTCACGGCCCTACTGAGGAGTCCTCTGACGACAAAAAAGAAGAATACTACGAGAACGTCGAACGGACCCTCAATACGTGCCCAAGATACCATGTGAAAATCGATCTTGGTGATCTGAATGCGAAAATAGGTCGGGAGCCGGTTTTCAGGCACTACACAGGTTCCAGAACGTCGAACGGACCCTCAATACATGCCCAAGATACCATGTAAAAATCGATCTTGGTGATCTGAATGCGAAAATAGGTCGGGAGCCGGTTTTCAGGCACTACGCAGGTTCCCATAGTTTGCATGAAAACACTAATGACAATGGACTAGGAGTCATCGAACTGCCAGCATCAAAAAACGTGGTCGTTGCAAGTACCGGGTTTCCGCGTAAAGATATCCACAAAGACCTCAGGGTATCACCTGATGGAGCCACTCGCAACCAAATTGAACACGTATTGATAGATCGCCGCCATTCCTCGAGCCTGATGACGGTACGAACGTACCGAGGTGCCAACGTCGACTCGGATCACTATCTTGTTGGTACAGTTTTCCGAGCGCGGATTGCCTTACGGAGACGTATTGCATCCGCGGATCAGGTTCGAGTCAACACGGCTGCCTTACGCAATGAGAACACCAGCAACACATTTGGTCATGCGTTAAGACTCGCCCTCGAAGAGCTCGACGGAGGGAGAGTAAGTCCTGGGGCCAGAATGCCGGGCGTAGAAGAGAAATGGACACGCCTTAAGAATACTGTCATTAGTACTGCCAACTCCATCTTAGGCAGTAGTCGTAGAGATCGGAACGACTGGTTTGATGATGAGTGCAAACTAGCGACTGAACGTAAGAATGCTGCATACCGGGCAATGCCGCAGTCTCATAGGACGCGGGTACGCGAGGAGAAATACAAAGAGCTCAGAAGATCTAAAAAAAAGACTTCACAGACAAAAGAAAAGTGCCTGGGAAAAAACCTTGTCTGTGAAATAGAGAAAAGTAGAGAGCGAGGTTCGCACCAGGCGCGGAAGTTCTACCAAATATTCCGCAGTATGACGCGGTACACACCACGCTGCACTTACTGCAAGGATAAAGAGGGTAATCTGATCACCGATCCTGAAGGCATTCTGGAGCGATGGGAAGTGTACTTCAATGAATTGCTAAATAGTCAGCTCACAGAAGAACTGGAGGCTCCACCAAAGCAAGATCAAGACCAAATGCTGCCGCCACCAAGCATTGAGGAAACATTAAAAGCCATAAGACAGCTCAAATCAAATAAAGCCCCCGGAGGTGATGGCATACCAGCTGAGCTAATCAAACAAGGAGGGACAACGTTACATCACGCAATTCATGAGATCGTGGTGCACATATGGGAGCAAGAGGAGATGCCAGAAGATTGGCGTTGTGGTATAATTTGCCAAGGGAGATATCACAGTGTGCAGCAATTATAGGGGCATAACATTGCTGAGTACCGCCTATAAGATACTCTCCACTATCCTAAAAGATCGGATAGCCCCATACGCTAAAGCCATCATTGGTCAATATCAGTGGAGCTTCATCCCAGGCAAATCAGTGATTAATCAGATATTCACCCTTAGGCAGGCGATGGAAAAATGTCTGGAATTTAAGATTCCATTATATCATCTATTTATAGACTTTAAGGCCGCCTACGACAGCATAACCAGGGTAGAACTATTTAATGCCATGAGAGAGTTCGGCATTCCAAACAAATTGATACGACGTTGTAGGTTGACCATGACTGACGTAACTCGTCAAATAAAAATAGCGGGATTGCTGTCCAAACCAATAAACATCTTTAATGGACTCCGACAAGGGGACGATCTTGCCTGCCTCCTCTTCAACCTGGCGTTGGAGAAAGCAATCCGTGACTCTGGCGTTACAACTAGAGGGACTATTATTACCAACTCCAGCCAGATACTTGCCTACGCAGATGACATCGAATTCATCGGCAGAACCGAATCGGCTGTACGGGACTCCTTCACCCAGATCGAGCAGGCGGCACAAAAATTGGGACTGCACATTAATGAGGGGAAAACTAAGTACATGGTGGCAACTTCTGTGAAGAGAAGAACTAACGTTGGTCAAACTATCAGGGTAGTGGAGCACGAATTTGAAGTAGTGCAATCCTTTAACTACCTTGGGTCAATAGTATCAGCCGATAACAATATGGAAGAAGAAATACGCGAACGGCTGATCAAATCCAACAAAGCCTACTATGGTCTATCAAGGCTCTTTAAATCCCGAAATTTATCCAGAACATCCAAGCTACTACTGTACAAGAACATGGTCTTACCAGTACTCATGTATGGATCCGAGACCTGGATGCTCAATAAAAGCACTCTGAACTCTTAGCCGCGTTCGAGAGAAAGGTCTTAAGGAGAATTGTAATGTGAGAGAGGACGATTCCGGAGACGCTACAACCATGAGTTGTACGCAATCTACCTTGAAGCTAATGTGGTAAGAAAAATCAAGCTCGGTAGACTCCGGTGGGCGGGACACCTAGCTCGAATGAGCGAAGAAGAGGCTCTCCGGAAATTCCTTTGTGGCAGGATGTATGGAAGGAGACAGCGCGGCAGACCTTGTCTGCGATGGAGGGATGGCGTAGACCAGGATGCCCAGAGCCTGGGAGTGCCAAATTGGAAATCGGGACCGGTGGAGAGATTTGTTAAATAAGGCCAAGACCGGAACCCGGTTGTAGTGCCGATGATGACGATAAAACCCTATGAGGATGGGTTATGAATAAATATTTTAAAACAATTTAGTTGGGATAAGTCCTGTCTACCTATTCAACGTCCGCATAAGTGTTTCGTCTCTAATTTGTTAAAAATAGGTAGGGGCGGGTTTAAAATGTAAATCAGTATAACTTAATCATTCGGTCAAATGTGTACAAAATTGTTATGTCCATATTGAAAAACCCAATAAAACAAACTGCCCAATACTTATCAGTTTCTGCTATAATCAATAAAATATCAAACAAGAATTTAACTTCGAGTAGCTAAAGCTTCACGTTGGTAATCATATCGTTCCGTATTGTTTCCTGGGCGGGAGTCCGAAGTCGGATAGAAACACATCCCCCTTACCGACTTTGGTAGGACTTTGATCGCATCATCATCATCATCATCGGCACTACAACCGGGAACCGGTCTTGGGTTTATTTAGCAAGTCCTGAGGCTTGTTAAATTTTCCATAATGATTTGTTTTTTCTGGGCAAGGTCATTAGTCTTGCGCCAGAGGCTCCCCGCATGCTGAAATCAAAATTGCGGGCGATTTGAATGTACGTAATTTTCAATAGCTTCGTTAATCTAGACCAACAACGACCGCTTGTCGATGTACCCAATTGTTTCTCGATTCTAATAGCTTAACTTGTAAATGAGCCAAAAAATTGACGTAGACGGTTACTGTACCAACATAGTAGTCCCCACCTCTCAGTCTAATACGTATTAATAGACGCGTTTTCGTCCTTGAGCATTTCAGACTCTTGCGTTACATCATATAAATTGCCTCTATCCCTCAGTAGTAGCTACTGAAAGCGGTCTCAACTCTGTGGGGAATAATGAGGAATTTGTCGCCTCAAGGGCTGAGTTGGTAAGGAGGTTGTAATGCGTTTGATTGTACAAACCTAGGTTTAACTGACGACTCTTGCTATTGTGCATTTCGGTATAATTACTGAGTGGTAAGTAGAGTCCCAAAGTCCAGCCCCCGGTGAAATACCACTCCATTGAGCTATGGTTTGAGAGAAATCCTTGAACATCTTTCGGAGCTCGACTGCTGGATAAAATCGAGAAAAAAACAAAAGCATCTCAGGGCGCTGGCGCAGCGCCATAGGTTCGCTTTCTTGGGAGAAGTAAAAGAAAATAATAAAACCCAATTGGGGCGACCTACCGTTGTGGTGAATTAATTAAGAACGATTTTAGCACCTCCTGGTAACACCGTTGCATCAATTATGAGAGATGACAACCATTATGAAAAGTACCGCTATTCATTCCTTCATCTCTATTCTCATGTAAAACAGCAATTACCAAAGTTATTGCACATGTACAATGGTTTAAATTGGTTGTTAAGTCAAACTTATCCTCTTTCAATTGGCGATATAATTAAGAACGATTTGTTTCTTTTTGTATAATTTCGTTTTAACCGTAAATATTTGGTGGTAAATATAATAATTTGTTTGAAAGTAAACGGAATTATAAGTTCTTGCGTTGTTTTAAGACATTTGAACGAGATATGGGAAAGAAAAAAAGCTGTACAAAACATGAGAGAAGCGATAATAAATCTTCGAAATAATGGAAGGTTGTCGTATAAAGAAATTTCAAAAAAACTTAATTGCTCTAAAACAATGGTATTTAATGCTATAAAATATGTAGAAAAACAGAAAACCACAGAACTCGTAGCAAGATGGAGAAGACCTCGTAAAACGACTGAAGCCCAGGATAGGCTAATTGTTCGAGCTGCAAAAAAAGTCCTTTTATGAGTTCAAAAGAAATACGAAAGGAAGTTTTGGGCGAGGACCCAAATGCACGTTCAGCACGCTCTATTAGAGAGCGATTGACTGAGAGCCAGCTTTTTGGAAGATCGGGTAGAAAAAAACCATTGCTATCATTAAAAAACCGAAAGGCTAGGTTAGCTTTTGCCAGGAAACATGAGATTTGGAACATCTCACAGTGGAAAAAAATATTGTGGAGTGATGAAACAAAAATCAGCAGAGTCGGTTCCGATGGAAAGCAATATGTTTGACGGCCAAAAATTCAAGCATTCAACTCTAAATACACCACTGTCACCCTCAAACATGGAGGAGGAAGTATCATGCTATGGGGTTGTATGTCATACAAAGGAACCGGTCCGTTACATCGCATAGAAGGTATAATGAACGAACAAAGCTACATTAATGTCCTTGAAGATGTAATGCTGCCCTATGCAGATGGAGAATTGCCTGTGACATGGAAATTTATGCAGGACAATGGTCTCCGGTCCAAAACACATTCGACTCCCCTTCGACATATACGCTCTGACTGAGACCAACCTTATCCCTAGTATTAATAGTCTTGAACTATTCCCCCCTCCTTCAATGTTTTTCGCGATGATAACGCTCATCGAAAAATCCCAATGCGTGGAGTGCTGCCTGCCACTCATAACAAACTCGCTTCGTCTCTAATTGCCATCTCTTCTTCTCCGGATCTTGACTACGTCGCAATAAAAATCGACAAGCGCCCTAATTCTCTTTTCATTATCTGCTTCTATATATCTCCTTCGCGACCCAGCGTGTCATACGAACTCGCAATAGAAGCGGTAGATAACCTAACCGAGTTAAGCACCTCAATAGACGATATCGTCGTTCTTGGCGATTTTAACCTCCCCAATCTCCAATGGACGTTGGCTGACGAGCAAGCCTTCTACGCGTCAAACCCCACTAGCTCCAGTGAACGTATTTTTATAAACGGTCTCACCGACTCTTGCCTCCATCAAGTAAGCAATGTCCCAAATCATATGGGGAGACAATTGGACCTCATGTTCATGATCTCCTTAGTTGCCCCTAGTCCACACGCCCTCTCCACCATTGATAATTACCACCCCCGCTGCTCTTATCCATATATCTTGATAATGAAACCCAGCCTTCTCTACCTCATGACAACTTTTCCTACAACTTCCACAAAGCTAACTTCCGCCTTTTAAATGAGCATCTTAGCAAAACAGCGTTTCGCTTTGATCATTTGGGTGTAGAAGAAGCCACTGCCACGCTCTATAAGGAGATCTACTATGCCGTCGCCTTATATGTCCCCTATTCTCATCACAGGTCATCGGTTTCATCGCCGACATGGTACAACCGCACACTCCGCGCTCTTAGGAACAAGAGAAATAACTTGTGGAACATTTTCCTCAAAGCGCGTTTCTTCCAAAACTACTCCAACTATCTCGGCTCCTTTTATAAATTTTCTGAGCTCTACAACTCCCTCTACACCAACTACCTCACAAAAACACAATCTAATTTGATCAATTTTTTTTTTTTTTTTTTTTTTTTTTCTTTATTAGACTTCTCTCGGGAGAGGCGAACCTATAGCGCCGAGTGGGCGCCCCGAGATGCCATCAAATAACTGTTGCAGTTCTTTTTGAACAGTTGCCGGTTGTAACGTTCCGGGAACACTCGCGTGGGAAAGGAGTTCCACAGCTTCCCCGCTCTGTAGCGGAACGAGTTCTGATGTAGGGATGTTCGCGCCGTCGGGAGATGAACCACAAACGGGTGCGATCCGTCGGATTGTCTTGTGGAGCGCATATAAACCGAATTGCGCGGAACAATACCACGAATCTCCGAAGAACAGCACCCGTGATAATATCTGTAAAACAGACAGAGGTCGGCTACGCGCCTTCGATGTGATAGCGACTGTAGTCCCGACGTCAGCGCCGAGTCCCCGATCAGGCGGATCGCTCGTCTCTGTATGCTCTCAAGTAGGTCGAGGGTATGTTTAGGAGCCGAGCTCCAAACATGAGAGCAATATTCGAGCGCGGGTCTAATTTGGGATTTATATAGGAGAAGAAGTTGGGCCGGAGTAAAATATTTCTTGGCTCTAAAAAGATAACTCAGTTTTCCTGAGGCTGACCTGAAGATGTTCGACACGTGTTTATGCCATGATACATTCCCACAGACCGTGACGCCGAGCAATTTCAAACTTTCCCCAGCCTTGAGGGCCCGGCCATTCATCATCAGCTGTGGAACCGATGATCCAGTTTTCTTTGTGAATGTTGTATACTGAGTCTTCGTTGCATTGAAGTCGACAAGATTGGCCTTTCCCCACTGCAGGACTTTATCCAGATCCCGATTCAGAGAATCAATCTGTCTACATCTCAGCTGGTGTGACGCAGATGCACCAATCGACCGATCACTCGAAAAGGAGGAAACAAGCGTACTATCATCCACAAAACAGGAATGATCCCAAATCTTTTTTCCACTTCATAAACTACAAACGTAAATACGACGCCTATCCTAACTTCCTTTCTTATGGCGCGGCTACTTCAACCGACCCCCTAACTGCAGCCAATCTATTCGCTTCGTTTTTTAATAAATCCTTCACAGACATCTCCTTCGAACCCAATCCGTCTCACTTCAAAGACTTGCCCGAATTCTCCCCTGGCCCCTTCACCCCTCAAATTATTCAGCGTCACGTAGTTGAGGAGAAATTAAACTTACTCAAGGACGAGTTCAGCCCTGGGCCTGATGGACTCTCGGCTGTATTTTTAAAGAAATGTTCCACTTCTCTTTCCCTCCTGATATCAAAGGTATTCAATCTATCCCTTTCACAAGGGATCTTCCCTGGTATTTGGAAATCCTCCTATGTCAACCCCATACATAAAAAGGGACCTAAAAACGATATAAGCAACTACCGCCCCATCGCCAAACTGTCTCATATTTCCAAACTGTTCGAAGGAATTCTATACAACGCGTTATCTTTCCGTTGTAAATTCATCATCTCATCCAACCAGCATGGTTTCCTTTCGGGCAGGTTGATCACAACGAATCTGATCGAGTTCTCAACCCATACTCTCCGTGCCTTAGAGAATGGCAACGAAGTCGATGTAATCACCACCGATTTCAGCGAGGCCTTTGACAAAATCTGCCATAATCTCATCCTTTTTAAGCTGTCTTCCCTAGGTTTCGAACCCCTATTGATCAAGCGGTTAACTTCTTATCTGAAAGATCGATCCTACCGTGTCAAATTCAGATCCTCTCTGTCCAATCCTTTACTTCCCACGTCAGGGGTTCCGCAAGGCAGCCATTTAGCCCCCCTATTTATGATTACCATCAATGATTTTGACTCCATTATTAAATACTCATCCATCTCCCTCTATGCGGACGACGCCAAACTCTACAAAACAATCATCTCTCCTCTCGACTTCTCACATCTCCAAACGGACCCCGACAGCTTCTCAACTTGGTGCCCTAATAACTGCCTTGAACTTAACGTTGTCAAATGTCACTCCATCACCTTTTCCCGCAACCCCCCCCCCCCCCCCCCGCGCTCCTTGTCATCATCATCATCATCGGCACTATAACCGCGAACTGGTCTTGGCCTTATATAGCTAGTCCTGCGGCTTGTTAAATTTTCCATGATAATTTGTTTTTCCGGGCAAGGTCATTAGTCTTGCGCCAGTCCCCACGCTCCTACTTCCTGCTAAACCAGCAGATATCATCTGTACCCTCGATATGTGACCTCGGGATCTTATTTGACAGGGAGCTTAGCTCCATCCCGCATATTGATGATATTATTCTTAAGGCCAACTCTGTCCTTGGGTTTGTGAAACGCTGGTCTAAAGAATTCTCGAATCCTTACGTTTCCCGTTCTCTCTACATAGCCTTCGTCCGCCCCCTTCTTGAATACGCCAGTCAGGTCTGGTCTCCACACTACTCGTCTCATGTACGCAGAATCGAAAGCGTGCAACGTCGTTTTCTGCATTTTGCCCTGCGCGGACTGAACTGGGCGGATCCTCCGATTCTCCCCCCATACACAAGCCGGCTCCATCTGATCAGCTTCAACACACTTGTGGAGCGCAGAACTCATGCTGATATCATTTTCGTCCACCGTCTCCTTTCAGGCACACTCAACTGCCCAAGTCTGCTCTCCATCATTCCACTTCACACTAACCCCCGTAACCTGCGAAACCCTCATCTCTTCTATCAGCCCACCCACCACACTTCTTACGGCTCTAATGAACCCATTTCGCGAATGCTGCGGCGGGCAAACTCTTACCCTACCTCCTTCGATTTCAACTTTACCTCTACTGCTCTCAAACTTCGTCTCCTCTCTTTCCCCCCCTGAGCGCGCCCAGTCCCCGTCTACGCTCGTACATCCTGTGCTAAGTGGGGTGAACGAATGAGTGATAATTGACGGATAAACCCAGTAATCCACTCGCCAAACATACCCCCCCCCCCCCCCTTTTTTTTCCTTTTAACCATAGTTTATATATATAAGAATAGTTTTAAGATAGTTGTTAAGTTTTATCGCTTGTACTAAGCTGAATATATGAGGGTTCTGCCCTCACTAAACTAAACTAAAACTAAGCATACCGCGAGAGCATGGTTTTCTAATAATTCCGCGGATGCCATCGATTGGCCTTCATGTAGCCCGGACCTAAACCCAATAGAAAACCTCTGGAACGAATTAAAAAGAGAAGTAAACAAGCATAAAATAAGTAACTTATCACACATCAAGTGCCATTAACTAAGTATTTTACTAGTGATAATGTTACCGTGAATATGACGGCCGACAAATTTAAGGACTGAATCAGTGAAATGGTATATAAAAATTCTTTGCCTATCACTTTTTTCTCCAGTCCAGCGTTTATTAAATTGAACGGGGAAATGGCTCGTAAAGTCGGAGTATCTTTAGAAAGAACCAGTGTACGAAATTTAGTAATAGAGGACGCTGAAAAACAGAAGAATGAACTTAAAAATCTCTTACACGGAAAGTTTATTTGTTTAAGAATGGACACATGTACACGATATCGGGTAAATTACTTGGGAATTAATGTTCAATTTGTTGATAATAATAAAAAAAATAGTAACACGTTTGTGGCGACTCTAACAGATACACACACAATTCACAAGCAAAATAGTGAAGAGCACCGAACGAAAAATCGAATAAGAAAATACATCAGAACCGTATACCAAGCGATAACATAACAATTCACATCAGTGGAGTATAGTCGAGTTTAAGAAATCAAATTCAAAAATCGGCCAGTATCCTGATGGGTAACGCTTAGGTACAATTTTTGGTGATTCAAACTGTCATAGCGTCAGTTCGAACCACACGTTCTTCTTCACTATTATTTCAAACGCTATACGTTCACTGGCAATCAAAGACACTAAATCTGACCACTCAAGCGATCATTTAAAAATGCTTGTGATGGATGTTCTGAAAGAGTTTAATATTAAACTAGAACAAATTGTATCCGTTGTGACAGACAACGCTCGTAATATCCTGAGTACTGTCGAAAAATTAAGTACTATTGAGGCGGAAGACGATATACACTTATATATACACTTTGTGCAGCCGCTTCTGATTTTTTTAAGATCCATCATATGCGATGTGCAGTACATACGTTGCAATTGGCAATCCCTGATGACTTGAGAGAAGTGCACGAGAATTTGTGAAAATGTACGAAACGTCGCAATAGCCGCCAGAACACCAAAAATATGTTACATGTCATAATCAAACGAAGAGCTGGAAAGGGAGCGATTTTGGATCCAGCTACAAGATATGTACCCCATCTTACTTAATGATACAGCGACTTCTTGAACTGAAATTTTATATTGAGGACATGGCCAGCCCGAACGTGAATATGATGAAATTCAATGGAAAGAAGAGGATCTTGAGTCCGTGCTTCGCCATGCTTATATCGCTACAAAAGTAATGCAAGCCGAAGATTTGACTCCTGGTTTATTTTTCAAGGAGTGGAAAAACATCATTTTTCGTTTGTCGAAGATTCTAAATATTACTCTTGCTGGTGGAATTAAAAACGCCATGCTATGTAGAGAAAAACATTTGCTGGACAACGATATTCTGTTGGCTGGGATCTATGTTGACCCCATGGTTCGATCCCCATTGGCGGAAGAACAAATAAATAGAGCTAAAAACGCTCTGTTTGAATTAGCCGTTCGCATGAAAGGCCTTCGACTAGAAAAAGAGACGACAGCAGGCAGCGTACACGAAGTACCATCATCTTCACCCGACACCGGTGAATCTGAAGACGATTTTGGAAAATATCTCAATGAACAAGATAAACTAAAACGTCCCCGTTTGAATCACAGTCCCAATATAGATGAAGGAGACTCTATTGAGAAATGGAAAAAATTGACCGAACTTATAAGTTAAGTGTTGAAATGGCAATACAGCGGTATCCAGCAAGTGTAAAAGATTCAGCATTGATCGTTACAGCATTACCGCCAACCCAAGTATCCGTAGAGAGGTTATTTTCCGCCCTTAAAATTCTGAATTCTGATTTGAGAGCCTCTACGAATACAGATTTAATAGAAGCAATGTTGTTTTTAAGAATAAATTCTAATAAATAATTATTAAAGTTTGATCTTGTTTTATTTTTATCCATATAACATGAAAAAAGTGGCTATATGCAAAGGTAGGAAACAACCTGATAAAATTGAGCTTTTTTGAGTCGGAGTCCGAGTCGTGTTGTTGGTAAATATAGGAATCGGAGTCGGAGACGGGGTCGTGTTATTTTCTTTCGATTCCACAGCCATGCTAAAAATCAATCGTTCTTAATTAGATTGCCAGCTAATTTTGTTTTACAAAACCTTTTGAATTTAATGTTATGCTTTTTTGTTATTTTTTTGTAAATATTATTTATATTTTAATTAATATACTAAAATACATATATAAAAAACATTTTACAAACTGTTTATAGCAAAGAATTTTAATAAAAAATTATTGTAAACAAAATTTCTAGTATCGTTCTTAATTAGTTCGCCACAACTGTATATGCCTTCTTGAGCATTTGATGTAATAGACTGCAATAACCTAAACACGTCAATTGGTAATCTTTTAACCGTTTAACTTGTCAAAGAATGAACTTATTAGATAAAAAAAAAGTCTTATCAAAAATATCTTGACGTTTAAGCCCCATTCACATTCAACATCTTTCCTTCTAATTGGATCATCGTTTACATACAAATCAGGGTTTTAGAGCAAATCACGCAAATGTCGAAAAGGGTTTTCGGGGTCAGAAAATACAGCAAATTTAAAAACCGATCTCTAGAAAAATGTATCCAAAATGACCTTTCGTATTATTCTCATTCCCTCCATTTCTTTTTATTAGAAATAATATTAGCTGAACGTTCATTCATTGAATATATTGTGACGCATATGACAATCAGTAGTAGAATATTCTAGAAAGTACTGGAAAACTGAAGACTATGAACAGTAGAAAATTCGAGACTATGGAACGGACGGAAACGAAACACCTAAGCAGAATGAGGAAACGGTATAAATACGCCAAACGCAGATCAAGATGTAAGAAGTAAGCAGAGTCAAAGACGCGATAAGTAAGCGATAAGTCAAGAAATCGTCATGTGTACGGTAAATGTAACTGACAAATAAAGTATTACATTAATTCAAAATCGATTTAACGGCTCTTATTTATTAAAAATAATTAATCCAGCGAACCCTAAGCTCGCTACAATTGGTGTCAGAAGTGTGATTAATTATTGGTGAAGTAAATAACTCTGTGAAAGTGTGTTGTGACTATGTCAGATCGACATTTGGAGGATCTTCGCGTCCCTGAGTTGAAGAAGGAACTTGAGGACCGGAATCTGGATAGCAGAGGACAGAAGCGAATTCTTCGACAGCGTCTGCAAGCAGCAATGGAGGAAGAGGGTATTGATGTCGACACATATGTTTTTACGATTGGGCCAGATTGTCCGGGTGGAGAAGAAACAGCGAGTCAAGATGGTGCCAATGTGACGGAGAAGAGTTCGCCACAGTTGGACATTTCGGAGATGTTCAGGATGATGATGATAAAATTGGACGCGCAAGCTACAGATGTTAATGCAAAGTTGGATCCCCAAAATTCAAAATTGGACGCGCAAGCTACAGACATTAATACAAAATTGGATGCACAAGCTGCAGATGTTAATGCAAAGTTGGATGCTCAAACGCAGTGGATGAAATGTAATTTTCAACACTTTAAGGAAGAAATTCGAAACGAAGTAGAAAATCTGGATCTAAAAAACGAAGCTGAATTCAAGAAAGTCACCGATGAAATAACACGAATCGAAACGAGACTTGAGTGCGTTGAGAGAAATAAGACCTCGCCTAGCAATCAACATGACTACAAAGATACAAGGATACAGCCGCCAACCTTCGATGGAACGCGTTGAGAGAAATAAGACCTCGCCTAGCAATCAACATGACTGCAAAGATACAAGGATACAACCGCCAACCTTCGATGGAACGGGACCCTTCCCCGTATTTATACGTCAGTTTGACGCCGCGACCAATTATAATAAGTGGTCGGATGAGCAAAAGTCAACTTCACTAATCGTGTCGCTCCGCGGGGCGGCTGCAGAATTGCTACAAACCATACCAGAAGAGAAGCAAACAGTTTTCCATGCGGTAAGAGACGGCCTTGAAGCTAGGTATGGAGACAACCACATGCGGCAGGTCTATCGCATGCAACTGCGGAGCAGAACGCAGAAACCTGGAGAAAATCTTCAACAGTTGCAGGCAGACATTGAGCGATTGGCAAACTTGTCTTATTCAAATATGACTAAGGAATTTATGAACGAGGTAGCAATGGATGCATTTATAAATGCACTCCAAGATCGGGACTTGCAACAGGCCGTTCGTTTGGCGGGAAAGAAGACGACTAATGAAGTACTGGCGTTCGCATTGGCATATGAATCTGCTATACTGGCTACCAGGAATACATATAGAGTCCGAGAAATTTCCGTCCAGGAATGTTCCTGCCAAAGAATCGGGCATGCACAACGGAGAACCCAGAGACCTAATATGAAGTGTTGGACAAGCGGCGAAGTCGGCCACATCTCTGTTGACTGTAGGAAACGTCGACGAATGAAAAACATCAATTGAGAATTGTTGTTCATGCGCTAATCACAAGAGAAGCCTTCAGCGTGATTCAGGCATGGACGGCACCACGACCGAATGTAAATCCTTGCATCAACAGATAATTTCTCTTAAGACCAGCCGAGAAAAAGTCATTGAGGAGAACAATCGCTTATCAACTGATCTAGCAGAGAGGCAAGCTGAAATTTTGACCCTAAAGCGTCGCCTTCAGGATTCGGAAGTAGAAATTGATCGTTTAAAACAAGAGGTGTACGACATCCGAAATGTACAAGTAGAAGTACTAGATGGGTGGACGAGTGAGGCTATACGCGCAGCTCAACGTCAGGATGAAGATATGTCGCTAATCCTGGAACACAAAGAAAAGAACGAGCGGCCAACTTGGAACAATATTTCCGTCAAGAGTGGAACATTTAAATCATATTGGGCACAATGGAATTCCTTGCTGGTGGAAGATAGAATTCTAAAGCGTAAACGGGAAGCCGCCGACGAAAAATCCCATCGAATGCAGATTCTAGTCCCGCCATCAAAAGTAAAGGATCTACTAACAGAAATGCACGACGGGGCCTCCGGTGGACATCTGGGAGTTAATAAGACACTTTTAAAATTACGATCTCGATTCTATTGGCTTCACATGAGAGATGACGTCGAGTCTTGCTGTAGGAATTGCACAACTTGCACTGCGACCAAAGGACCAACGGCAAAACCAAGGAGCGCTATGAAGCAGTACCACGTGGGTGCCCCTTTCGAGCGATATGCGATTGATATCTCAGGACCATTTCCAAAAATCAACGACAACAACAAATACATGTTGGTCATCATGGATTACTACAGCAAGTGGGTGGAAATCTTTCCAATTTCAAACTAAGAAGCAACAACCGTCATTAAGCAGCTTATCAATAATTGGATCAGCAGATATGGAGTTCCCTGTGAGCTTCAAACCGATCAAGGCCGAAACTTCGAATCACAGATATTTCAAGGCATCTGTGCGGCACTGGGAGTAAGGAAAACCAGGACCACACCCTTACATCCGCAGTCAGGCGGGATGGTCGAAAGGTTCAACCGAACAATAAAAGAGCACTTATCGAATGTCGTTGGTGATCACCAACGAAATTGGGACAAATATGTACAAACCGTTCTCATGAGTTATAGTTCGGCTAATCACGATACGACAGGCCATTCTCCAGCAAGAATTATATTTGGACGAGAGATACGATTACCAGCCGATCTGCGATTCGGAATACCTCCAGACGCCATAGATAAGACTGAAGACTACGTAGCCGAATGCAGAAACCGCCTCGATGGGATTTATCATTTGATTCGAAAGCAAATCAAGGTATCAAGTGACAGGATGAAAACAAGGTATGACGTTCGAGCCAACGCATCCGGATTTATTGCAGGTTAACGTGTGGCTTTATAAGTGCGAATCTTATACGTTCCTTCCCAATGTTGGTGCAACTTGGGAGACTTTCCTTTTTGCCGATGAGGAAGGTCTCCCAAGTTGCACCAACATTGGGAAGGACCGTATAAGATTCTCACAAGAATTAACGACGTTGTCTATAGGATTCAGCGAATACCGAACGCCAAGATGAAAGTGGTACATCGTGACCGACTGGCGACTTTTGTTAACCCAGGAGATCAGTGAACTTAGTTCGGGACGAACTAATCTAGGCGGAGGGTAGTGTGACGCATATGACAATCGGTACTAGAATATTCTAGAAAGTCCAAATCAAAGTACTAGAGTATTCTAGAAAGTACTGGAAAACTGGAGACTATGAGCAGTAGAAAATTCGAGATTATGGAACGGACGGAAACGAAACACCTAAGCAGAATGAGGAAACGGTATAAATACGCCAAACGCAGATCAAGAAGTAAGAAGTTAAAAGTAAGCAGAGTCAAAGACGCGATAAGTAAGCGATTAGTCAAGAAATCGTCATGTGTACGGTAAATGTAACAGACAAATAAAGTGTTACATTAATTGAAAATCGATTTAACGGCTCTTATTTATTAAAAATAATTAATCGAACCCTAAGCTCTCTACAATTGGTGTCAGAAGTGTGATTAATTATTGGTGAAGTAAATAACTCTGTGAAAGTGTGTTGTGACTATGTCAGATCGACATTTGGAGGATCTTCGCGTCCCTGAGTTGAAGAAGGAACTTGAGGACCGGAATCTGGATAGCAGAGGACAGAAGCAAATTTTCGACAGCGTCTGCAAGCAGCAATGGAGGAAGAGGGTATTGATGTCGACACATATGTTTTTACGATTGGGCCAGACTGTCCGGATGGAGAAGAAACAGCGAGTCAAGATGGTGCCAATGTGACGGAGAAGAGTTCGCCACAGTTGGACATTTCGGAGATGTTCAGGATGATGATGATAAAATTGGACGCGCAAGCTGCAGATGTTAATGCAAAGTTGGATGCCCAAAATTCAAAATTGGACGCGCAAGCTACAGACATTAATACAAAATTGGATGCGCAACCTGCAGATGTTAATGCAAAGTTGGATGCACAAACGCAGTGGATGAAATGTAATTTTCAACACTTTAAGGAAGAAATTCGAGAAGAAGTAGAAAATCTGGATCTAAAAAACAAAGCTGAATTTAAGAAAGTCACCGATGAAATAACGCGAATCGAAAAGAGACTTGAGTGCGTTGAGAGAAATAAGACCTCGCCTAGCAATCAACATGACTGCAAAGATACAAGGATACAACCGCCAACCTTCGATGGAACGGGACCCTTCCCCGTATTTATACGTCAGTTTGACGCCGCGGCCAATTATAATAAGTGGTCGGATGAGCAAAAGTCAACTTCACTAATCGTGTCGCTCCGCGGGGCGGCTGCAGAATTGCTACAAACCATACCAGAAGAGAAGCAAACAGTTTTCCAAGCGGTAAGAGACGGCCTTGAAGCTAGGTATGGAGACAACCACATGCAGCAGGTCTATCGCATGCAACTGCGGAGCAGAACGCAGAAACCTGGAGAAAATCTTCAGCAGTTGCAGGCAGACATTGAGCGATTGGCAAACTTGTCTTATTCAAATATGACTAAGGAATTTATGAACGAGGTAGCAATGGATGCATTTATAAATGCACTCCAAGATCGGGACTTGCAACAGGCCGTTCGTTTGGCGGGAAAGAAGACGACTAATGAAGTACTGGCGTTCGCATTGGCATATGAATCTGCTATACTGGCTACCAGGAATACATATAGAGTCCGAGAAACTTCCGTCCAGGAATGTTCCTGCCAAAGAATCGGGCATGTACAACGGAGAACCCCGAGACCTAATATGAAGTGTTGGACAAGCGGCGAAGTCGGCCACATCTCTGTTGACTGTAGGAAACGTCGACGAATGAGAAACATCAATTGAGAATTGTTGTTCATGCGCTAATCACAAGAGAAGCCTTCAGCGTGATTCAGACTTGGACAGCACCACGACCGAATGTAAATCCTTGCATCGACAGATAATTGCTAAAATTGAGAAAAGGTCATTGAGGAGAACAATCGCTTATCAACTGATCTAGCAGAGAGGCAAGCTGAAATGTTGACCCTAAAGCGTCGCCTTCAGGATTCGGAAGTAGAAATTGATCGTTTAAAACAAGAGGTGTACGACATCCGAAATGTACAAGTAGAAGTACTAGATGGGTGGACGAGTGAGGCTATACGCGCAGCTCAACGTCAGGATGAAGATATGTCGCTAATCCTGGAACACAAAGAAAAGAACGAGCGGCCAACTTGGAACAATATTTCCGTCAAGAGTGGAACATTTAAATCATATTGGGCACAATGGAATTCCTTGCTGGTGGAAGATGGAATTCTAAAACGTAAATGAGAAGCCGCCGACGAAAAATCCCATCGAATGCAGATTCTAGTCCCGCGATCAAAAGTAAAGGATCTACTAACAGAAATGCACGACGGGGCCTCCGGTGGACATCTGGGAGTTAGTAAGACACTTTTAAAATTACGATCTCGATTCTATTGGCTTCACATGAGAGATGACGTCGAGTCTTGCTGTAGGAATTGCACAACTTGCACTGCGACCAAAGGACCAACGGCAAAACCAAGGAGCGCTATGAAGCAGTACAACATGGGTGCCCCTTTCGAGCGATATGCGATTGATATCTCAGGACCATTTCCAAAAATCAACGACAACAACAAATACATGTTGGTCATCATGGATTACTACAGCAAGTGTTTGGAAGTCCTTCCAATTTCAAACCAAGAAGCAACAACCGTCATTAAGCCGCTTATCAATAATTGGATCAGCAGATATGGAGTTCCCTGTAAGCTTCAAACCGATCAAGGCCGAAACTTTGAATCACAGATATTTCAAGGCATCTGTGCGGCACTGGGAGTAAGGAAAACCAGGACCACACCCTTACATCCGAGGTCAGGCGGGATGGTCGAAAGGTTCAATCGAACAATAAAAGAGCACTTATCGAATGTCGTTGGTCACCAACGAAATTGGGACAAATATGTACAAACCGTTCTCATGAGTTATAGATCGGCTAATCACGATACGACAGGCCATTCTCCAGCAAGAATTATATTGGGACGAGAGATACGATTACCAGCCGATCTGCGATTAGGAATACCTCCAGACGCCATAGATAAGACTGAAGACTACGTAGCCGAATGCAGAAACCGCCTCGATGGGATTCATCATTTGATTCGAAAGCAAATCAAGGTATCAAGTGACTGGATGAAAACAAGGTACGACGTTCGAGCCAACGCATCCGGATTTATTGCAGGTTAACGTGTGGCTTTATAAGTGAGAATCTTATACGGTCCTTCCCAATGTTGGTGCAACTTGGGAGACCTTCCTTTTTGCCGATGAGGAAGGTCTCCCAAGTTGCACCAGCATTGGGAAGGACCGTATAAGATTCTCACAAGAATTAACGACGTTGTCTATAGGATTCAGCGAATACCGAACGCCAAGATGAAAGTGGTACATCGTGACCGACTGGCGACTTTTGTTAAGCCAGGAGACCAGTGAACTTAGTTCGGGGCGAACTAATCTAAGCGGAGGGTAGTGTGACGCATATGACAATCGGTACTAGAATATTCTAGAAATTCCAAAACAAAGTACTAGAGTATTCTAGAAAGTACTGGAAAACTGGAGACTATGAGCAGTAGAAAATTCGAGGCTATGGAACGGACGGAAACGAAGCGCTGAATCAGAATGAGGAAAAACGGTATAACTCCGTCGCGCGTAGAGTAAGCAGTGAAGTAAGCATAGTAAGCAAGCGATAAGTGCCGAAGCGATAAGTCAGGAAATTGTTAAGTGTACGGTAAAAGTAACGGTTGTTATTAAAAGACTAATAAAGTGTTACATTAATTCAAAATCGATTTAACGGCTCTTATTTATTAAAATAATTAATCAAGGGAACCCTAAGTTCGCTACAATATATAATAAACATGTTACAAACTGTTTATAGCAAGGAATTTTAATAAAAAATTATTGTAAACAAAATTGCTAGTATCGTTCTTAATTAGTTCGCCACAACTGTATAGGCCTTCTTGAGCATTTGATGTAATAGACTTCAATAACCTAAACACGTCAATTGGTAATCTTTCAACAATTCAACTTGTCAAAGAATGAACTTATTAAATAAAAAATCTTATCAAAAATATGTTGACGTTTAAGCCCCATTCACATTCAACATCTTTCCTTCTAATTGGAACATCGTTTACATACAAATCAGGGTTTTGGAGCAAATCACGCAAATGTCGAAAAGGGTTTTCTAGGTCAGAAAATACAGTAAATTGAAAAAAACCATCTCTAGAAAAATGTATCCAAAATGACTTTTCGTATTATTCTCATTCCCTCCATTTCTTTTTATTAGAAATAATATTAGCTGATCATTCATTCACTGAATCTATTAAACGCATTCCTCCTAAGTCGATTTGTGCACAGAAATCTCAAAAGCGAGCTACAGAAATGACAATAGGAACCGACAATGAGTTTAAGGGACCTGCACATCCTGATTTTGAACTGTTTTCCTGATAACCCAAGAAAACCTAAATCCGAGGTTAGTTTACCTGCTTCTTGAAACCCTACAAACAAATTTCGTACAAAATGAAAATTAAATTGAATCCCATTCTGAGTCTGGAGCTTAGTAGCGTGATCCGACCGATACTCGTTCCGCTGCAGATTCCACCAGTGTTCCACGTAAATCGGAATGCCTTCCCTTCACGGCAGCTCATTATTTGGATAAGCCAATGACAAAGGTAAGATTAAACAAAGCCATATCCATAACAGACCGAGACGACAACCTGACATCTCGGACTTGGCATTTTACATTGGTATCTCCTGACTTATTAAAAAGCAACAGCAACCTTGGTGACTAAATGCTAATGAGTTTCAAAGTGAATACATTTTTTAAGAACAAGTATTTACTGCGCTGTGGTGCCGTGTGTTGTGCTACTAAATCCAATGCCACTCCGGCGACGTGCTGCGACGAGTGTTGGTCGAGAGCTCAGATATCTGTCGACTCACAGTCCCGACTCAGGTAGCAACTTCCGTTACAATTTCGCTTCTATTTCTTGCATTCATACAAAACAACTTCACACGAGCAGCACTTTTGATCGCAACTCTGGCCAAGTAAATATATCCGCTGGGGTGTGCACTTTTCACAGCTTAACAAGTTGCAGACGAACGCGAAATTATCTTACACCAAACTAAGAACTAATGACCAAACAACTTTTGAGGTGAAACACTTCGAAAGGAATTAGAAATGCAGTAAACTTGTTACGCTTTTCGCAAAGGTATTCACGGTAACCGGACGCGCGGGTTTGCAACGAGTACTTACGAAGAAAAATAAATCCGAACGAAGAACGAAACGCAAAAAAAAAACCGAAATAGCAGACGAATTCGAACACAGCAGCAGAGGCACGACGCAACTCTCGCTAGAAGTTATCGTTCCAAAGGCTCAATTTACTCTACACGGTAACCAGCTGGCGGTGGCTTCCCTAAGCGCACCAGCGTATGAGCTCTGACGACGACACTAGGTACAAACGACTTGAATTTCAAAAGATACTCTCCATCTCGCTCCAGGGCACACAGAGCCATAGCATTTCTCCTATTCGAATGTACTGATACTTTATACCAATCGGTTGGATATTCGAAAATTGTAACCGTCATCACGCGGTCTAAAGAGCCGATATTGGGTCATATGGTAACGTTGAACGCCGCACTGCAAGTGTGTGTGCAAAGGTAAACTCGGAAAGTTACTTGTTGGATTTACATGCATGCAGACGATCTTCGTGACAATTATACCATTTAATTGAGTGTTACAATTATTATTATGATATCGTATACGGGGTGATTTTAGAAACAAAATCAAGGGAATAACTTTGTTTCTGGAGAAGAAGAATTAATACTATAAAGCCCTAAGCCTGATAAAGCTGGTAATTCGATGTAGTACAATTCATTCTAGACCTATGTTTTTTAATGCATTGTAATAAGGTAGTAATACAAATTTGGCAATGTATTTATTTACTAAACCACCAAATATCTTATAATCGCAACAGCGTATATGATACGTGACGAGCTGCAATATGTTCAGAGAAATGGAATGAAGAATTTGTGTAACCATTCCTGCATCCAGGAACCTCTATCTCAGGTGCAACAAGATTTCTCAAAATTATACATATACAAAATTTAGTTATCATCCATTTGCCATCTCAAAAACTGTAAGAAGAGTTTGTTCAAAAGTCAGGGAAATGAAAAAAAAATAGTTGTAAGGCTGAATTTGGAGACAGGTAAACGATCAAAATCATCTGTTCAAGAATATTAGGCATAGATGTTGGATGTATAAAAGGTAAGGGTTAGATTTATGAATAGTTTCTAATGCGTTGATGCAGAAAAAGCCTATAATTAATAATCAAGATTGAGTCGGGAGTCAATCACCCGCATGGAAGAAACCTTGACGTGGTGCGGAGGCTTCAACTACAATGAATCAATCAGGCTATGCTGACGGCAGCATGCGCTTCCAGCAGGGCCACCTATGTCAGACAGGCTAGCGAGGAGTAACACACAAAGATCTACCACCACTAATCTAGGGTGTTACGTGACCACCGAAGAGGTGCTCTTGGCTGCAAGGATTGTTAAAAAAAAACAAATCCCCGGGATTGGATGGTATCCCTAACGCTGTAGTGAAGACGGAAGTCTTCGACAGTCTCTTCATAACCTGCTTTCAAACAGGACAATTTCCTAACCGATGGAAAAAACAGCGGCTTGCGCTTATGCCCAAAGGAGTCAAGAATCCAAAAACTCAGTCGTCTTATCATCCGTTATGCATGCTGGACACAACAGGAAAACTGCTTGAGCAAGAAAAATGTCTGGAATTTAAGATTATATCCACTATTCATAGACTTTAAGACCGCATACGACAGCATAGCCAGGGTAAAACTATATAATGCCATGAGAGAGTTCGGCATTCCAAACAAATTAATATAATATATGACCATGACCAACGTACCTAGTCAAGTAAAAATAGCGGGATTGCTGTCCAAACCAATAAACATCTTTAATGGACTCCGACAAGGGGACGGTCTGGCCTGCCTCCTCTTCAACCTGGCGTTGGAGAAAGCAATCCGTGACTCTGGCGTTACAACTAGAGGGACTATTGTCACCAACTCCACCCAGATACTTGCCTACGCAGATGACATCGACATCATCGATTAAACCGAATCGGCTATACGGGATCTCCTTCACCCAGATCGAGCAGGCTTTGTGGACTGCACATTAATGAGGGGGAAACTAAGTACATGGTGGCAACTTCTGCGAAGAGAAGAACTAACGTTGGTCAAACTATCAGGGTAGTGGAGCACGAATTTCAAGTAGTGCAATCCTTTAATTACCTCGGGTCAATAGTATCAGCCGATAAAAATATTGAAGAAGAAATACGCGAACGGCTGATCAAATCCAACAAAGCCTACTATGGTCTATCAAGGCTCTTTAAATCCCGAAATTTATCCAGAACATCCAAGCTACTACTGTACAGGATCATGGTCTTACCAGTACTCATGTGTGGATCTTTAACTACCTCGGGTCAATAGTATCAGCCGATAACAATATGGAAGAAGAAATACGCGAACGGCTGATCAAATCCAACAAACCCTACTATGGTCTATCAAGGCTCTTTAAACCCAAATTTATCCAGAACATCCAAGCTACTACTGTACAAGATCATGGTCTTACCAGTACTCATGTATGGATCTTTAACTACCTCGGGTCAATAGTATCAGCCGATAACAATATGGAAGAAGAAATACGCGAACGGCTGATCAAATCCAACAAAGCCTACTATGGTCTATCAAGGCTCTTTAAATCCCGAAATTTATCCAGAACATCCAAGCTACTACTGTACAAGATCATGGTCTTACCAGTACTCATGTATGGATCCGAGAAGTGGGTGCTCAATAAAAGGCAGTCTGAACTTTTAGCCGCGTTCGAGAGGAAGATCTTAAGGAGAATTGTTGGTCCCGTATGTGAGGAAGGACGATTCTGGAGACGCTACAACCATGAGTTGTACGCGTTCTACCTTGAAGCTAATGTTGTAAGAAAAATCAAGCTCGGTAGACTCCGGTGGGCGGGACACCTAGCTCGAATGAGCGAAGAGGACCCTGCCCGGAAAGTTCTTTGTGGCAGGAAGTATGGAAGGAAACAGAGCGGCAGACCTTTTCTGCGATGGGGGGATGGCGTAGACCAGGACGCCCAGAGCCTGGGAGTGCCAAACTGGATGACTTCTGCTCGAAATCGGGACCGGTGGAGAGATTTTTTAAATAAGGCTAAGACCGGATCCCGGTTGTAGTACCGACGGTGATGATGATAATGAAAAACAAAGTGTAGTCGATTTACAAAATAGTCGAATGACGCAAAGACAAATTGCCAATGAAATAAATCGCTCTCAAGGTGTAGTGAAGAATTTTCTACTAGCCGGTATTGAAAATTGCGGAAGAAATACGTGTTCTGTGAGACCAACAAAATTTTTGCCGATGTTAAAACGAGCCGTTCTACGTGAAATGTCCAAAACAGGATCTCCTTCGACCCAAATGGTTCGACGTCTTAATTTGGACTGCGATTCTAGCCTCATTCGAAAATGGGCAATACCCTCAAGCAACCTGAAGTATCGAAAGTGCTTGTGCAAACCATCACTCAAACAGCGACATAAGGATGAATGCCTTGAGTTCGCTGGAACGCACATCCAACACAATGAAATGTGGTCTCACTTGATCTTCAGTGATGAGAAAAAATTTAATCTGGACTGTCCCGACGGCGTCAAGTACTATTGGCATGATCTCAGGAAAGAGAGGAAAGTCATATTATGCATGCCTTTAGGAGGAGGAAGAGTTATGCGGTGAGCAGCTTTCATTGGAAATCTGAAAACAGAAATTGTTTTTATTTCTGGAATCTTCTTCCTTTAATAACTCTAAGAGAGGACGAAGATGTTACATTTCAACAGGACAACAACAGCGTGGTTTCAATAGCATGGGATTAAACTTTCCGTTAGCTAGCTTTATTAAGTACACACATAAACCCCCTTGGAGAACTTGTGACAGGGACTGGTAAGGGCGGTTCACCATCAGGAAAAGCCAGAAATTCAAAATGTGGAACAACTCAAAGAAAGAATTGTTGAGCATGAAATAATATACCGGATAACACCAAACAATCTAATTTCCAGTCTCCCACCAAGATTGTTAACTATTATAAGAAATAACGGACAAAGTATTCCATATTAAATAAATTATTATACAAAAAGTTAAAATATAAATGTCTTGAGTTTATACTTTTTCTCGGGAAATGTACGTTTGAGTCTATAATCTTTCACAGCACTGTATATAATATATACATTTATTGAATATTTATGGTAAAACAAAAGTCCAGGTATACCCATGTATATTTTTTTTTAATTCCTCCGTAACTTGTCTGTAATTTTACAGGATATAAATGTAATGCCTTCGGAACTTGAAGCAATTTTCAGTTTGCTCTCAATCGTCACAGTGTAGTGATCCTAAATCACTACTTCCCTCCAATCCCCATTATTAACTATAATACCAACCTTATTCCCATAGTGAATCATATGAGCGACAAGTTAAACCAAAAGTTAATTTGTCGCACATTGATTCAATTCCCATTTATTTTACCCTTACCCATAATCGAACTCATGTTCCCCAATTGAATCATATGCACGACAAAATTAACCGAAAGTCCATTTGTCGCACATTGATTCAATTCCTATTAATCCTAACATCATGAAATGCCTAACTCCAAATGCATTTCATGATCTTATCTTCCGGGAATTTGTTTGAACGAATTCTTTTGACTTCCCAGAATAAAATTCCAATTGAAGCACATAGTCATGTTTGTGCTTCTTGGAACTTTTAAGTAAAATTTTCAACAAATCTCTGTCTCCACAGAGTATAAAAAGGGCGGCACATTTTGGATTCGTGATCAGATCGTAACCAACGATTGACAGACGTTCTGTAAGGTTAACGGTACCCTAAAAGCCAAGGAGGTGAATTATTACACATTCACCCCGGCCGACGAAAAGTCGAGGACCATCCTCTTAAAACGAGTCGCTGCCTGTTGAGAAAAGGAATACATCCATGCATTTGGGATCACTGCCTTATAAGACGGCCATCCCAAGCCACTTATCACCAAGGAGCTCAGGCCGAAGGAAACGAGCTATCGAAGGTACCAATGGCACGCAACGCACCGAAGCACCAACGGCCGATTGAAGACATTGAAGACACAAAGGGACCCCGAGGGACACCGTCTCCCCCAATCCGGGCAAGCAAAAGGTAACATCATTATTATAACCTTACAACAGAAACAGAGATTCGTCAGTTCAACTTACATCTCCATAGTCACACTCATTATACAACCTCTTGTACTGAGTTTTGATATTCGCAGGTACTTTAGCGGATTTATATGATGTCCAAGAGTTCCGCCGAACACTGTTTACCACAGAGAAACGAATACATCAACGGAGCGCACACAGCACAAAATTGAATCACGAAAAGAATTGTCTTTATTTTTGACTTTTATTTTTGTTTTAAAGTTCGGTCTCCACTGACGTCTAGGACACACTTTTGGAGACGCTTATCTGAGGTTACACCGTTTTGAAACTACCTTGAAACATATCGCAGCGCGGACCGACCTCCTTATTGGGTTCCTCTCTGTTCGACTATCTCGGATGCTCAAAAAAGACTTTTCGGTTCGCCTATATCCTCTATACTCCTTGTCAGTGGTGTATTGGGAGGGGAACGCGGTGGAACGACGTTCCCTTACCTTTTCTTCAGAATCGGAACGCGTTCCAGTACTTTTTTGGTAGAAATTTTTTTAATTGCAAATGAAAATTATATTTTAAATTGTCGAATTTGAAAAACATTTCAAAAACGATGTTAACTAACAGAGTATTTATCTTGCTTTTTGTGTTAATTCATATATTTATTTAATTTATTTAAGTGTTAATTTATTTAATGTTATAATTTGTTTGTTTGCCTTGTGTGTAAACCCAACTCGGTTCCGGTGGCGTAGACTTTCACAAGTTTCGAAGTCGAACGCCGTCTAGGGCGAATTGCGGTGTCAGCGTTGACAGGAGGAGAAACTGTTTGTTTTTGAAAGAATTAGAGAGGGGTCAGCGGAAAAGTGAGATGATTTGAGGAAATATAAATATTTTAAAAGATTAAAATATATTTTAGTGCTAATTAAATTATTTAAGTTAAAAAACATATATCAGCTATTAAAAATTTAAAATGAGCGAAAAACGTAAACAACCCGCTTTCCGCAGTTTCTTTGGAAAAAAACTTAAAACGCAACAAGAAGAAAATGTACAAGTGCTCGAAACTAAGGAAAATCAAATAAATATTCCATCAACATCAACAGAAAATTTTCAAAAAGAAGCAGAATCCCCAGTAATAAACTGGCCGAGTATTTGGACTGCAGATATGTGCTTTGAAAAGAAAAAACAATATACGAGGGTTGCCTCTTATGTTTCGAGATTTGGCAACCCTAGTGTTGCAATCCGGCAATTGACAGCTCTGTCGTAAAGTTGGACATTTTTCAGGTTATACGCACTCAGAACGTTTTGACATACGAGCGCTATTTGTGTTGTTTACAGTAACTTAAAAGATTCATCTCGGCCCAAAAATGGAATTAAATCGTCAACATTTTCGTGCGAATTTTTTTTACAATTTTCGGCGTGGATTAACTCAGCAACAGTGCATGGATGAACTTAATTCAATTTTTGGCGATGAAGCTCCATCAAGGACCAGTGTTTATCGATGGTATGGTGAATTCAATCGTGGTCGTAGTTCACTGCAAGATGAATTTCGTGAAGGTCGTCCAAAATCAGTTGTTGTTCCGAAAACCATTGATGCTGTGCGCGAACTGATATTGGAAGATCGTCATGTGACCAATCGTGAGATTGAGACAACCTTAGGCGTTAGTGGGACCAGCATACATTCAATATTGCATAAACATTTGACCGTCAAAAAAATTTGTTCGCGTTGGATCCCACATAATTTGTCAATCGCCCAAAAAAAGGCTCGTGTCAATTGGTCGAAAGAAATGCTCAAAAAATACGGTCGCGGTGCTTCGAAACACGTCTATGAGATCGTGACAGGTGATGAATCGTGGAATTACGCGTATGAGCCCGAAAGTAAACAGCAGTCAACTGTCTGGGTGTTTCAAGATGAGCCAAATCCAACAAAAGTGGTTCGCGCACGAAGCACTTCCAAGCAAATGGTAGCCTGTTTTTTCGGAAAAACTGGACAACTAGAACAACCCAGAACAGTCAATTCTGAGTGGTACACAACCATTTGTTTGCCAGTTGTCTTCCAAGAAATCAGGAACACCAACCGCCGAAGACGGATCACTCTTCACCACGACAATGCGAGCTCTCACACATCGGCTGCGACAACTGCATTTTTGAGCACCCAAAACATCGATTTGGTGGGTCATCCGCCGTATAGTCCTGACTTGGCACCGAATGACTTCTTTTTATTCCCTTACGTAAAAAACAAACTGAGAGGTCAACGTTTTTTGACACCTGAAGAAGCGGTTGCTACATTCAGAATGCATGTGTTGGAGATACCTCAATCAGAGTGGCAAAAGTGCTTCGACAATTGGTTCAAACGCATGCAAAAGTGTATAGATCTTCATGGGGAATATTTTGAAAAACAATAAAGTGATTTTCGATGATCAATATTTGTTTTTGTTCTCTAATCCCGAAATATAAAAGGCAACCCTCGTACTTGCCTAAAATGTGGTTCCGGAAAATTAGGATGTCTGAGTTGTTCGGCTATTCAAAATTTAGGACCTTTAAAGGCGCGGGGGGTAAGCATCTCCAAAGAATGGAGTGACACTCAAGTATCAGCTTATGGAAAGGATAAAGCTGCACAACTAACTTCTTTGCGAAAAAAAATTCACAAACATTGTAACAGTATTTCACATACAACAGCTGAGAGAATCTTAAAAGAGGCAGACGAGCAAAAGCTTGAAATTATTGTAGATAAGTTGAATGATTCTGAAATTTGTAGCACCAGTAAGGTTTTTAGAACTGCTTATTATATTGCTAAACATGATCGTCCATATTCTGATCATTTTGATTTATTAAAACTTCAGGAAATGAATGGATCTAATATATCTCGCGGATTACGATCTAGATTTAGTGCTACAGAAATAATTGATTATATAGGAATTCAAATGAAATCCAAAATTTGTCAACAAATAGTAAAAGTTGAAGGAAACTTATCTATTATCATAGATGAATCTAACACTTTAAGTAAAAAGTCGGGTCTTATTATATATTTAAAAAGCGAGATCGATAAAATGAAAGATCCTCATTTCTTGAACTGCAGGATCAAACAGCTAAAACCATAACAGAGGTTCTCTTAAAATGTTTGGAGAAAAATGGTTTTGGTGATAATTATTTAAAACACCATTTAATTTCATTTACAAGCGATGGGGCCAGTGTTATTAGGAAAAAAAATCAGGGGTAGGAACAAGACTAACACGGGAATATCCGAATCTAATTACATGGCATTGTCTAAACCATAGGCTCGAATTGTCGGTAGGAGATGCTATTTCTGAGGTTAATGGGGTTAGTCATTTTCAAATATTTATGGACAAGTTATACTCCTTATATAGTCAATCTCCAAAAAACCAAAGAGAAATTGAAACATGTGCAGCTGCGCTCGGTGTGGAAATTAAACGTATTGGACGTATATTTAACGTCAGATGGGTGGCCAGCTCCTTTAGGACTGTATCAGCAGTTTGGCAGAATTGGTCATCTTTATCCCATCATTTCGAAAATGCGAGTAAAGACAACAACCGCACTAAGACGGAACAATCCATGTTCAATGGATTATATAAAAGAATATCATCGAAACAATTTATTCAAGATTTGGCTTTAATGTATGATATTCTATTCGAGCGATCTATTCTATCGGAAGCAATACAAAAAAGAGAAACTTCAATAGCATATGCAGACAAATTGATTCGCCGCACAATCATTTATTTAGAACATTTAAAAAATCCTGAGAAAGGAAAGAAGTCGTTGGAAGCAGCTTCTGCTTGTAAAATAATGCAATTATCTTCAATTACGTTAACAGATAATAAAATGGCAAAATTGATTCACAGAAATCAATTCCTAATTAGTATTAATAATAATATGACGAATAGGCTAAACACCACATCAGCAAGTTGTTTAGATTCAGACGGAATTTTGACTTCCGACAGTTCCGACATTGTTAAAGAATTCCGAATTCTTGAACCAACCGAATGGCCATCTGAATTTAATTTGGAATTTGGAGAAAAGGAAGTAGAATCTCTGTGCCAACGCTTTAATTTACCCTTGGGGAAAACATTAAATGCCTTTAGAGATTACTTGGCTTGTGGCGGTCGTAACATTTCAGACTATTTGGAAACTTTAAAAAAATATTATAAATTATAGCCTGCAGTTCTTCAGAATGCGAGCGTGGTTTTAGCAACATGAATTTAATTGTAATGGAAAGAAGATCACGCATTTTAATTGATCATGTTGCAAATTTATTGTTTATTAGACTTCATGGACCATCCTTGAAATTTTGGAATCCAATTTTCTACGTAAAAACCTGGTTGCCTTCTCATCGATCCGCTACTGACCAGCAAACTAAAAGAGCAGGGTCAAATGATAAAAATGTGTGTGATCCCATTTGGGAGTTTTTGTAGTACACCATAAGTGTACTACACAATAATAATATCTCTCTGGTTTTCATCTTTTTTTGTGTTCGTTAATATTTTGTATAGTAAGAATAATAAAAAATAAAAACTTACATGGAAAAAAATAGTTTGCTGAAAATAGGACTTTTTTTGCTCCTACTATGCGTTCCCTTAGTTCTTATTTTACCAATACATCACAGCTCCTTGTATCTATCTATTCAATTCAATCCGAGCTTCCCGTCCCGCATCTGCAAAGGAAAATTTCCCCATCCAATCTGCTAAACAGAATTTCCCATCGTATTCGTTAACAGAATTTCCCATAATATCTGAAAAGGAGACATTTTTCCTCATGATCATCACATCATTAGCTATTGGTTATCGGAATCTTATTCTCCGATCTTTCCGTGGGATATGTTTAGGTTAGCCACCTGGCTTAGGCTAACAATGTTCTTGTGCGTTTCAGATGGATAATAAAAGGAACCGTGGGACCGCCATAGTTCCTTTGTTAGGATTTTCGAACCGTAAACATCTAGCGAGCGATCTACATTGAGATGTTTATGATTGCATGACTATTGGACGGCAGCGAAACGATATGCCTTGTTTGCACAAGTGTGCCCTTTGCGTTAGGGTCATGCAAGGGATTTAGGTGCTAATTGCTATTAGCTACTAGAGTATGCATCCGTTGTTCGGTTTATTTACCGACAATGGCATTTCAAGGAAAACATCGGGTTGATGCTTAGGAGGGGTGAGTGATTTTCATGCGACGCTCTCCTGCATGGCGAATTTGCTTAGATGCGATGCTTTCCTGCCTTTTGGAATTGGGGTAGAATACAATGTATGGATGCGTTGAATTCGATATTATGAGTTTTTGAACGTTTAGTTCCTTGTTTTCTGATATCGGGTTCAACGTCATTGCATGTCCTATAACCTTTTGTTTCAGGTATGGTTACTGACTATTGGGACACGTGTCTGTGGGCACGTGTGCTAAAAAAGGTGAGTAAAGTTCCTTGGCGGAAAGGATACTTCAACCTGTAGTGAGTTGTATGGTTCGTAGAACCGCTACAGTACCTCAAAATCTTCTTTTGTAAGTGCGTTTGCATAAAAAATTGTAAAATGGTAGCAAATTAATGGATAAATTTAAATTTGAAATTATAAACGGAGCACGGTCAATTTCACTGCTCAATTCGCAAACATAGAATCTTGCATCGATACCTCCTCTTGTTTCCTACCCACTGTGCCTGTCTTTGGTATTGAAATCTCTAGTGCACACGAAAAAAGCAACCCTGACTGAAAGCGAATTCCTTTATAATATGATTTCTATTTATTCAAGTATTTTTAATTCTTATAGTAATTATATAAATGTGACATCAAATTGAGAAATTTTGGTTGAACGTCACGTCTGGTGGAAATAATTAATGCTATGGATTGGGAAACAATTAAATAATAATTGCTATTGAAGTAGTTGTCACTCAATTAAAATGTTAATAAAAAACAGAAAAAGCATTGATCATTGATGCTTAAGTCGATTTGTTCCCACTTTCCTCTTTTAAAGAATAACGTGTCCTGATGGCTGATAACATCGTACTAAAAAGTACATAAACACAGTAAAAAAAAGTTGTAATTCTTTACAGGAAAAATGTCGCACTAACTGAGGAATAGTGCGGCATCACCCCACCAACTAGAGAATTATAGAACAAATATCTGCCACTTAAATAAGCCTCTAAGTACCTCAACGAAAGTATGACGCTCATGTATGCACGCGAATTTACTAAGTGGTATAAAAAGCTAATTTGGTGAGTTACTGCCACAATGAGTAAGACTGCAGGTAAACTATCGAGGGGTTTGCGTTTGTGTGTGAAGTTTTCTAATCACTTTTTGCACCATTTGTTGGAGTCCAGATTTTATCTATGTACGCCTTGGAGTTTATGTTTCTCCACATCTTTATAATGATAATGAATTATCGTACCGTCACTTTACACAAGAAGCAGGTAGAAGTGTAAATGTCAAGAATTTACCTGAAGTCTAATGGGAAAAACATCCCACAGCGGTTAGTCACACAGCGATCAGATTCTAGTCTGTACATTTGGCACTACAGGCGTGTAACGCGAACTACACTTCTCGGCCTTACTTAAATTGGTTGCGAAGGTTCTTGAAGAATTTCCGAAACGATGATATAATTAAAAGTTGCACTTACCTGTGGTTTGACTAATTTTTAGTGGGAGACATGCTGTAGATGTGGAAGAACCCCTGAAATGATACGAAATACGTGCATTCAATAAGTAAACGTGGACAAAATGTTATACAGAGGTTATTATTATTTTTTGCCCGCGGCAAACATAATATATTTTTGTTTTACTCTCAAACCGTGTTAAGACATTCAATTATTTTTGCTTGGTGGCATTATGAAAATCCAATCGAAAATTAGGCTATGACAATATAATTCATTAATGTCTATCTCAGACGATTATATATTTGTCGTTTAAAATCAAGAAAACCCTAAATACTGCAGAAAATATCGCATTATTACTTTTAATCACTTTTTCGGAGTAACGGGTTATCAAGTCATGGAAGTGGTAGTGCATAATTTCATTTTTATAGTCCAACTCTTTCAACGGGTTTCATTATATTCCATTTCAAAGTAAAACAATCGTATACCATTTGCATGAATGAATTTCCTACCTACAAGAAATTAATATACTTGTATCTTGTACAAGCACGTTAAATGGCGGGTAAGTAGATAGGGGGATAATTTAGCAGATGTAGTTTTAGAGTGGAACTGGTGAGAGATATATAGGGTAGGCCATAGATTTTTGCAAATGGCAACACTTGATTTTTTAAAACCCGTTAGAGGGGGGGGGGGGGGGGGGGGGGGGTGGCGGGGAATTTCTTATTACGTTGTTGTTGGAATTGTTTATACGTTTATAACGACCCGCCACTCGCGCCTCCCTCCCTCTACCGATTGTTAAGAAATTTCTTCCCTGTGAGTAGGGCGTTAGAATATACTCACAGCTAGGCCAGCTTGTCGTAAGAGGCGACTAAAGGCCGAGTGGTAGCCGGGGTCCCAACGCCCTGTGCGCCCGGTGAAATACCACCCCATCAAGTTTTAGGCTCGGTGAAATGGTCGGGAGAAATCCCTGGCCATCTTTCGGAGCTTGGCTGATGGACCGGTTCGAGAAAAGGTTGGTTAGGTGGTAGTCGGTCCCAAGGTGAGATACCACCCCATCACGCTGTACATTCCGCGATATCGCCGAGAGAAATCTTCGACGGTGTTTCGAATGTGTGGCTGATGGCCCGGACTGACACGGGGATAAGTCATGATGGTGTCTTCTGATATAAAGAATTCCGGAGGTAAACTAGTCTCCCATTCGGATCTCCGGGGGGGACTATGTCAGGGGGAACATCATGCAGATATCATGATAAATAATGGAACTTTGAGAGGTTCGTCATCGCATAACCGGGCTAGCTCTCGAGGCTCGGCCCGCGCTCGACTGGTGACGGCATTCTGTAACATCAGGGGCATCGGTTTCACCAATACTAATGTAAACGCCGTCCACAAATATTTGCAAACAACGAAACCTGATATCCTTGCCCTAACTGAGACCCAGGTCGATTCGTCAACTGATTCGACATATCTTCGTTGCTCAGGATACGACTTACATTCGAGATTCCGCTTTAAGGGCGGTGCCTGCGTCTTCGCACGGTCCGATCTGGCTTGCCAGAGGATGGAGGCGTTGGAACCCAATAATATGGACATCATATGGTTGAGGGTCGTACTGAGGAATTCCGTTAAATTTCTTTGTTGTCTTTACCGCTCCCCGAATGACGATCGACCGGCGACATTTTTCGAACATCTTTCATATACCGTCGACTGGATACAGATCAACCACCCAGCTTCTGAAATTATTGTCCTTGGCGATTTTAATGTGCACAATTCTGACTGGTTGTTACATTCTAACAGAACCGACGAGGCTGGGAGGCTGGCGGAGATGTTTGCTGTAAGCCACAACTTGACTCAACTCGTGGGGGAGCCAACGCGAATACCGGATGCCCGAGGCGATTATGCGAACACCCTGGATCTGTTTTTGACATCCGAACCGAGTATTTATGCCGTAGAGGTTTCTGCGCCACTGGGAAACTCAGATCACTGCTTGGTATCTGTCGCGCAAGCACTTGCATACCAAGCGAATAACCGGCCTAGGCAGCTTCGCCATGTATGGAAGTATGGGGCCGCTAACTGGGACGATATGCGAGATTTCTTCGCATCCTTTCCATGGTCCGAGGTATGCTTCGGAAACTCCGATGTTAACGCTTGCGCGGAGTCGGTGTCAGACATTATTCTTCTGGGGATGGAGATGTATATTCCACATTCCATCAAACGAAGTTCGTCTGATAAACCTTGGTTTGACAAAAAATGCGAGCAGATTACAGCGGCAAAAAATAGAGCTTTTAAGCAATGGCGCTCCAATCCCACCGATGTTAACAGAACGAATTTTGTTAGAATCAGAAACGTGTGCAACCAGGCGATTGATACCGCGAAGAAGGCTCACAACGACAGGGTGATCAATAAACTCCTTCGGTGCCCAACTGGTTCGCGCTCCTTCTGGTCAATGGCAAAGGCTGTCAGCAGTAGCTTTGCTTCCTCCTCTTTCCCTCCGTTGGTGACAGACAGCGGGACGTTAGTCACGAATCCAAAGGATAAAGCTAATGTGTTCGCGAATTTATTTTCCGCGAATTCAAACCTCGATCCCGGCCTTTTGCAGCCACCCGTGATCTCGCCGGTACAGTCTTCCACGCGGGATGTGAGATTTCGTCCGCGCACTATTCAGCGCATTCTACGTGAACTGGATTGTAGGAAGGCAACCGGCCCGGACGGAATACCAGCAATAGTCCTTAAGAACTGTGCTCCAGAACTATCGCCGGTTCTTGGCCGACTCTTCCGCTTATCTTATGCACGGCGGACCTTTCCTACCTGCTGGAAAATCGCTCGAGTTCAGCCAATCCCAAAGACGGGAAAAAAGTGTCTCCCACAAAATTACCGTCCGATAGCATTACTGTCTATTTTATCTAAGGTAATGGAAAAAGTCATCAATACAGAGTTGGTTAAGTATTTGGAGTGCAACGGTCTTCTGAATGATCGTCAATACGGATTCCGTGGCAGGCGGTCCACGGGAGACCTTTTGACACTTATAACCGATATATGGACATCTGCGATTGAACGGCATGGTGAGTCAAGGGCGGTCGCATTAGATATCTCCAAGGCTTTTGACCGCGTCTGGCACGGGGCATTGCTGAGCAAACTTCGCTCATATGGACTTTCCCAACAGCTTTGCGACTGGACGAGGAGCTTCCTCGAGAATCGATCGATCCGAGTTGTTGTGGACGGCGAGTGTTCGGATCTGTATCCTGTTAATTCAGGGGTGCCCCAGGGTTCTATTTTGGCTCCAACCTTGTTCTTGCTTCACATAAATGATTTGTTGGAGGCAACGGATAACAAAGTGTTCAGTTTTGCGGATGATAGTAAGCTTGTTTCCTCCTTTTCGAGTGATCGGCCGATTGGTGCATCAACGTCGCACCAGCTGAGATGTAGACAGATTGACTCTCTGAATCAGGATCTAGATAAAGTCCTGCAGTGGGGAAAGGCCAATCTTGTCGACTTCAACGCAACGAAGACCCAGTATACAACATTCACAAAGAAAACCGGATCATCGGTTCCACAGCTGATGATGAATGGCCGGGCCCTCGAGGCTGGGGAAAGTTTGAGATTGCTCGGCGTCACGGTCTGTGGGAATGTATCATGGCATAAACACGTATCGGGTATCGCCAGATCAGCCTCAGGAAAACTGAGTTATCTTTTTAGAGCCAAGAAATATTTTACTCCGGCCAAACTTCTTCTCCTATATAAATCTCAAATTAGACCCGCGCTCCAATATTGCTCTCATGTTTGGAGCTCGGCTCCTAAACATACTCTCGACCTACTTGAGAGCGTACAAAGACGAGCGATCCGCCTGATCGGGGACTCGGCGCTGACGTCGGGACTACAGTCGCTATCACATCGAAGGCGCGTGGCCGACCTCTGTCTGTTCTACAGATATTATCACGGGTGCTGTTCTTCGGAGATTTTTGGCATTGTTCCACGCAATGCGGTCTATATGCGCTCCACAAGACAATCCGACGGATCGCACCCGTTTGTGGTTCATCTCCCGACTGCGCGAACATCCCTGTATCAGAACTCGTTCCGTTACAGAGCGGGGAAGCTGTGGAACTCCCTTCCCTCGCGAGTGTTCCCGGAGCGTTACAACCTGCAACTGTTCAAAAAGAACTGCAACAGTTATTTGATGGCATCTCGGGGCGCCCACTCGACGCTATAGGTTCGCCTCTCCCGAGAGAAGTCTAATAAAAAAAAAAAAAAAAAAAAAAAAAAAATCAAGTGTTGTCACCGCCTAATACTACACCGCCGTAAAACAGAATACACCTCCTAAAAGGAGTCACGCATTGTCCCTCGATAACTTAAGAATATGCAATGTATCAGGAAATTTTAATCTTCCACAACTCAATTGGCTCTTATCTGACGATCATTCACACTTCACCCCCCAGCCAAACTCGGCCAAGGATGTCTCTCCATTTATCCCTTCTTTGTCTGTTTTTTTTTTTTTTTTAATACACTTCTCTCGGGACAGGCGAATCTAAAGCGCCGCCATGGCGCCCCGAAAGGCCACCAAATAACAGTTGCAATTCTTTTTGAACAGTTTCGATTTTTTAGAGTGACAAGCTAGATTTTCATTTATATGGGAATATTATTAAGTATAAACTGCCATAAGAACCTGTGATCTACGATTCAAACACCGAAAACAATTGCATTTTTTTTCGGCTGACTGTTTAGTGCGACAAATGTCAGTAATAGGAATTATGGAAGCATTATAACGAATTTCTTTTTGCCATTTCGGCTAGCTCACGCATCGTTCTCATCACTCACCTCCTCTCAACAGGATGGAGTCACTTCCCACACGACCGGAGTTCCGATGAGCTTGTGGGTTTATTTATGTTGGCATCAGCAAGGATGCAAGTTCCATAAAAAAAACCACCACCGCGGAAAACAAAAGAACAACCAGGTAAACACTGGAACCGCTCGACGATGAAGAATTTGATGAGTACAAGAAACACTGGTGTTAATTCGTTGATTTAATGTTTGTTTTATTAATAAAAGATAAGATTTAATTAAGTCCCAATTAATGGTTTTTAAAGACGGCCTTTAATGAACCGTTTCACACGAATTTTATTGTATAGACGTTAGATGATTTTTTACACCGCGGTATTCGCGCAAATACAAATAGTCATACGAAGACTTTCCCGGCACAAATTATTAATTATCAATGTTTAACGCTCCGACGTCTTAACACCTCCGATACTCCTGGCAGCTACAATCTGACTCCAATGTAATTTACATTTTCAGTTCGATTTCATCAATAGGGGAGGATTGTGTATGTGTGCGTATAGCACAAGTACGTTGCCCTTCAGCCTGGACATCGGCAACGACGAGAAAGACCTGAATACACATGGAATGAATAGCAGGCAATATGAGGTACGCGATAGCGTAGTCGCCGAAGGGAGAAATAGGTTCCTGTGTCCTAAATAAACATGGGCTGGTGTAATGAATTGGTATTGGGAGCTGCAGGCGTCGTTGAGATAAGCGATGGCGAAAAATCGCCGAAGGAAGAAATAGGTTGTGTCTTAAATAAACAGAAACGCTATTTCGAGGGTCATAAATCTTAGATGACCTGCGCCTGAGAACGAAATAGGTTTTTGCTTCAAGATACACAAAAACGCTATTTCAAGGGTCACGATGATATGCACATCGTGTTTACTTAGGCGTTCATGGGTAATGCCATTGTAGGCTATAGATTTTTCGTGGCGATAAGCAAACCGATGGTTTGTTCGCCTATGGCCTAGGCTATGGTAGCTTTTGTTTGTTTTACAGGCCGGAGCATCGTTCGGCATTATGTGGGTATGATTGTCTAACGTCAATCATACTAGTGCCCAAATCCCATGATCGGTAGATAACCGACAAAGGAAATTGGTCGCAAGTGTTGCGAACCTTGGGACTGGGGCAATAAATGGATATGAACCGTAGCAAGAAACCATCGGCTACGGCTATGTCAACAATTACGCTGGCCAGCTAGTATTTATCTTTTATAATTGCTGACAAGCCGAGCCGATGGAGATATGGTACGGTTCATAAGCAGAAAAATTCAATGTGATGCATGCCTTAATGAGGTTTAACTTTCAGGTGAAAGAGAATGAAGGGTAGCTTACGCTGCCCAAAATTGCAGGTAGGTATGGTGGGTTTGGAAGGTGGTTCATTTAAGAGGATGGACGGTTCTTTGGGAATGTATTAAAGAACCGCTACAAGCTTGCTATGGGATTCTTTCCCTTCGAAACGTATCAGTCGTTTGTTCGACATGCAATGGCCACTGAAGTCAAAAGACTTGACTTCGATAAATTTTTTGTGACCTTACCTCAAAGAGAAAGTGTATCAACACAATATCCGGTAGGAAATGAATAACACTCATCGAGGTTACTGGAGCATGTCGCACGAAACACTAAGCTCTGTTTCAGAATTCTTTTTAAAAAATGAAATCTGTAGCATTACTCTAAGTAAAAGATTTTTTACTAATAATATAATTCAAGTTGGCACAAGCCTAATAAATTATTATGGGGAATTTAACAGGCCTTGAGGCTTGCTAATGACTAATGACCTTTCCCGGAAAAACAAATCATTATGGAAAAATTTAGCAAGCCAGGACTTACTAAATAAGGCAAAGACCAGCTCCCGGTTGTAGTGCCGTTGATGATGATGAGGCTCGCAAAATAAGGACAAGACCGGATCCCGGTTGTGGTGTCGATGATGATGATAATTCAAGTAGTTCATGTTTTGTTCAATTTTAAAAACATGTAACACATAGTACTGTAATAATGTCGGGGGAACATCATGCATATATTATGATAAATAACCAAACTTTAAAAAATTCGTCATCGCATAATCCCCCTCTTGATAGAAACCTTGACGTGGTGCGGGGGCTTAAACTATCACTCTGGCTATGCTGACGGAAGCATATGCTTCCAGTAGGGCCACCCATGTCAGACAGGCTAGCGAGGAGTAACACACAAAGATCTACCACCCCTAATCCACGGTGGTACGCGTCACCGTGCCCATTGGATGGTTTGCAGCCGGGGGTATACCGGCTGTATTATAACGGCGCCACTCTGACACTAGGTCGAATCAGAGCAGTAAGCAGACCTTACCATATCAAAGAGTGGCTCTGATGTGGCGGACTATTCGAAACCCCAAGACTCGTGAGATGAAAAATGGATATTCAATATACAAAAAACAATCTAGGCGTAGGTGTGATGAGCTAACACTACCATAAGAGAACAAATCATCAAGAAAACACCGACTCGGCAAAAAGAAAATGTAGGGGAAAACGGAAAAGCGGGATGTACGCGTCGGCACGTGGAATATTCGAACGTTATATAAACCAGGCGCGATACAGAAGCTCGTAGAAAACGCGATACAATAAAAAATGGACATCGTCGCACTCCAGGAAGTCCGACTCCCACATCAAGTAATAGAAACCAACGGATTTACACTGGTGTGTGGAGGTACCGATACACATAACCTCGGGACTGGCCATTTCCATTTTTTAAACATTTTTTTATTTTCTTTTTATATTCTTATTTTCTAAATTAAAGGCTAGACAAAAAATGCTTAAATTCTAGCTTAAATAACTTATATAATAACTTACTGGTCCTTCGCAGACGCTCTAAGCTAAACATTACTTAATATTTGTATAATTTGCCTTTCGGCGACAGAACTTTGTGGCATAACTTATAATTATTTGAAAGACAAAGAAAAATTTGAAAAACTTTGTAAATTTTTTTTTTTTTTTTTTTTTTTCTTAAAATTTAACTTACTTAACTTACCTAAACTTATCTACTTTATTTTTTTTTTTTTTTTTTTTTTTTAATGTAAAATCACTTAGCCTAACTTAACTTAAATCTTATACTACCCTAATTCAAGAAAAGCTAAGTCTATGTAAGCTAGCTGATGATAGTGTGATTCTATACCGACTTTGGTATCCAGGTCTTTATATGCCATTCAACCACCAGAACTGTTGACGCTGTCTAATACTATCGTCCCGGTCTCTGCGGGAGATAGCCCTACTGAAGCGCAGGAGCTCTTTTTCGGTGCGCGCTACTTCCCGGTCATAGCACAATCGCCCGTCTACAGTTGATCTACTTACATGATAGATCAGCGGAATTCCGGATCTATCCTGTATAAGCCCTTTCATATCCAAGTCAAGGAACGCCTCTGGTGGAACAAAGCCGTTGCGACACACGCTCTCATAGTATAAGGTGTTTGGATAATAAGCCCCGAAAATTAGGTCATTGGACGAGCTTATTGCTCTCGCAATATGTCCTCTGATTAATTTAATCATAAAATTATCCACCCTATTTATGTACGCTTCATTATATAAAGTCTCATTTGAGTAATACTTTTTATAGTCCGATTCCGGTGTCCGATATAATCTGAGACAACTTCTGAGACACTTTCTTTCGAACACCCGAATCTTTTCTATCAAATTTGGACCTATGTTGAACCATACTGGGCAACCATATATGAGCATTGGCCTGATTAGCGTCATGTAGCATATGACTTTTACCCTGCTGTCAAGTTGGCTACTATGAAATAGCCTCCTTGTCATAGCAAAAGTTTTCCTCGCTTTGAGCAAAGCAGCCTCTACATGTCTGTTGAAATACAGATATTGGTCTAGCCAGATGCCCAGGTATTTAACTAAACTCTTGGTTTCCAGTTTATCTCCATGCGGTCCCACGATAACTAGCTTTCGCCAGTTTTTCCTTGTGTCGTACGTGGCTTTATATAATGGAGTTCTAAATAGGATGGCTTCACATTTCTGGAAGTTGATCTTAAGTTTCCAGTCATCGCAATAGCGCTGCACTTTGTTGAAGTCTCGCTGTATTAACCTATTTATGATCGCAACTTTCGGAGCTGTTCTGTAAATTATGAGATCGTCTGCGTACGCAATAGCCTGCGGAAGTGCATCTAATAAGTCGCTAATGTAAATGTTAAAAAGAATCGGAGAGAGTACCGCGCCCTGTTGCAAGCCATTCTTGATATTATACGTTTTATTAGAGGTCACATTACCACTTTTGACCACGAACCTCCTGTCCTTTGACATATCGTAAAGTACATATAGTAAAGGCTTATGTATGCCATATCTGACCAGTTTGTAATACAACCCTTCGATCCAGACGGTATCAAAGGCTTTTTCCAGGTCGATCAGACAGGCACCTGTGCATTGGTTCCTACATTTATTCCATTGTATATCGGAGACCAGTTTAGCTGCGGCATGTGTGGTTTCATGACCCGCCCTAAAGCCAAACTGGTTGTTTGGAATAATGCTATTGTCGTCTACCCATTTTAGCAGAGCTTTGTTAATGATTTTTTCAAATACTTTACTGATGCTTGGGAGTAAACTTATCGAACGCATGTTCATTGGGTTTGTACAGTCTTTGCCCTTTTTTGGGATGGGCTGAATGATAGCCGTTTTCCAACGCGCGGGATAATATGCATTATTCAACGCGTTGTTAAACAGGACCGTGTATATATCTATTGCCTTTGGGGGCAGGTTCTTGAGTACGATGTTAGGTACTCCATCTATTCCCACTGACTTTTTGCTTCTTAATGAGTCGAAGATACTCTGGATTCCTTCCCTTGTGATTAAAAGGCTATTAGCCCCACCATTGGCATTAATGTCGATTGACAGATTATCGTCACTGAATTCCGTAAAACCAGGATTCTCCGATTGCCAATGTGAAATTTCATTCCGGAGGTGCAGGTGATTCAGTCGAATTCTGTCCTCCAGGTCATTGTTTCGGCGAATGCTTTCATTCACCTTGTACATTTCCTGAAAGACAGCTCCCACAGCGTTCGCCTTCTCCAAAGGATCTTCGATCACGAAGAGCTCACTATTGAGGATAGCGTTCTCTGTATCTATGCCAATGTTGGTTAGCAGCTGCTTGTTTACCTCGGTACGTGGAATTTGGAGACACTGAATCTCGTTTTGATTATTTCTCCTGAATATTTTATTTATTTGTGGGAACATATTCGGGTTATTAGTTTTTATAGCTCGAATTCTGTTGTTCCAATACAAATTTGTTGCTAATCTATAATTAGCTTTAAGTAATTGTTGGAGGTTTTTTAATTGAGATTTCAGTGATATTATCTCCTGGTCTTGTCTGTCTGTAAACTGTCTGTGTAATTGTTTTAATTTCGATAGCAGTCTGCTCTTTTTCTTGTGGAGTGCGTTTATTGTTGCGTTTCTGTACATGTTAATGTGATCTGTAACTGTTGTTTTGGGAATTGTTTTGTCCATTGTTTGTTTTACGGCTTCGTCCATTTGTTGAATGTATTTGTCGATTTCGTCATTAGTCAGGTTTCTGTTTACTGGCAGATTAAAGTCATTCGAACGAAGTTCTCTTGTTAATGATCTGGTGAACCGCGGCCATCGCATTGCCCCGTAGTTATAGGGTTGCGGGGTCACGAATTCCTCCAGATCTGCGAGCTCGCTCGGAAGCTCTATTACTGCCGTGAATGCACAGTGGTCACTGTCGTATTCAATTGTCCGTAAACAGTTTGTGTTTCGTCTGTTGGTGTTAAGTAATCTCAGTCGTGAGTCGATTAGCAAGATATCTAAGAACGATCTACCTCTGGGGAACGATGGATATTTCGTAGCTAGCAGGTCAGTTCTATATTCAATATGATACTGATCTAACCAACCAGCCAACTGATTTCCTCTGGCATTAGATATATAATTTCCCCAATTTCTATGCTTGGCGTTCATATCTCCCCCTAGGATAAAGTAATTTTTGTCCAGGTGCAATTGTAAGCATCGAAAGAGTGTCTCGAGCTCCGCTATAAATAGGTTTTGTTGGTGCTCCTCAGGTGCGTAGACCGCAATCGCATACAAACCCCTTCCTTGCGGGAGGGGTATGCGGACGATACAGGCTTCCAGCACCCGGAACCTGCGCACTTCTCCACTATATATTACTTTATGATTGATCCCTTTTCTAATAAAGATTGCGACACCCCCCCCTTGAGAGGAGTTAGGTCGATCTCTTCGTATAATATCGTAGTTTTTATGTCCTATCTTATGTCTCTGGTTTAACTTTGTTTCCCCCGCCAGAAGTACATCAGGTTGTTCCTCTTGCAACAGGTTAAAAAGATTGGCTCTTCTCTCAGTTCTTATTAGTGAATTTACATTCACGACAAGAGCTTTTATTGATGTTGTGGTTAGAGGGTTTATATCGACTTGTTATTTAGACTGGGCAAATGCGAGTAGATCTCGTTTATTTGGCTTTGTAGCTGTGTCATCTGTCTCTGCAGATTGAGCAGGATTGCGAACACGTCCGCTTGCGGTGTTGTTTCAGTCTGTGTGGGAGTATTTGCGGCTACCAATGTTGTAGCCTGGTTTGATGGTCTCCCACCCGACGCAACTTGTGCGTACGACCGCTGCGATGTTACGGGCATTGTTGTAGTACGAGCTGGCTCTGTGTTTTTTTGCCGGGTCACACTTCTTGCCATTATTTCTCGGAATTTAGGACATCCTCGATAGTTAGCGGGGTGTCCCTCATTCCGACACACTGCGCACTTTAGAAGGGCTTTGTCTTCTACCCGTTCTTTTCCCAGAGGGCATTCTTCTGCCTTATGGTCCTTTCCGCACTTTACGCAACGGCGCTGCATTTCACAGTTAGCTGCCGAGTGACCAAACCTTTGGCAACGTAGACATTGCAGGATGTCTCTGCCTTTTTTTAATTTGTCCCATGTGACCATTTGATGATCCAAGACTGAAATTTTTCTTAGACCACCAATCCTACTGTTGGGTGTTAATTGCACCAAAAAGAAGGGTAGCTTGCGGTTTTCCCTTCTTGCCTTGGGTGTGGTGAATGGTTTTACCGCGGTAAACTCGAGATCTTCGTGCTTCAGGTTTTGAAGCATTTCGAGCAGAGCCTCCGGTTCCATTTCAGGGTCGACACCCTTTAATAGAACCGTTACGCTCTTCGTTTGTTTCGGCGTGAACGAGTAAAATTCCGCGGTGGCTCTTTTTAAGACCTCTTTAATTTTGTCGTGGTCTGCCACCGTATATGTTTGAATGGCGTGCCTGTTACCCGTCAGTCTTTTAACTGCAAAATTGTTACCTATGGCTAGCTTACAAAGACTTACCAATTCCTTACAGTCAACATCTATGGTGTTGATTGGTGGCATCTTTATTTTTCCGCTGTTATTGTTGCTTTGCTGCTGCTGTGTTGCTTGCTGGTTCGTTGATCGCTTTTGTGTTAATTGTTGCTGTTGCTGTTGCTGTTGATGGTGCTGATGTTGAAGTTGATGTTGCTGTTGATGGTGAGATTGTTGCTGTTGGCCGACTTTTGGCTTTAGCTTTTGTAGTTGTTGCTGGTTTTGTTCTTGTTCGAGCGCCGCTATTTTTTTCTTTCGGCGTCTCTCTTGTAATCGGGCTCTTGCCATCGCCAGTTTCGCCTCCAATTCACTTATCTCTTCCTCTTCATCCTCAGACTCTGAGGATGCAAGAGAAGCGAATGAATTATTTGCCCCATATATGTTAAAATTGGAGGGGAAGGGGAGCTCACTGTCGTCCGCCAATTGTTGATCTCCTTTATCCATCGTCAATTTCGCGGTTTTGCTTCGCGTCACAATGGAGTTTTTCGGGGCGCCTTTTCGTTTGTGCGGTGTCGTGTTCTTATCGTCCTCCGTATTCATTCTGGTTCTTTCCAGTTTGTTTTCATTAAAAAAAAACAAAGGCGACCTTTTGAACCACGGCGATTTGATTTCTCCTGCAAGCTGAGTTGAACTCGCCTACCGCCTGCTAAGAGTCAGTAAGCTTGCACTCGCGCCAAACGATGATTTAAAAATTGCTTTCTTAACAAGCAATATATTGTTTGTTTTAATTTTCGCGTTTGCGACCGAAGTGTTATCTTTTTATTGTTTTTGTTTTTATTGTCGCGAACACTTTTGCACCTCACTCAACTGTTTTTATATGCACTTATTTTGATTTTATTTAATGCGTTTATACCGGTACACCTGGTAAATACAGATTGCTTAACGAGCAATCTATTTTAATTTTTGTTTTTTGCGCTTGCGACCGAGGTGATATATTATGTTTCTTATAGTTGATTATTATTTTATTTTTCGCACTTCACTGCAATATGCACATTTGCTTTTAGGTTTTATTTTAATTTATGTGTTTTTAATTCACTTAGTTTTTACAATTAAGTTTTTACGTTTATTATTTGTTTTGTTTGGTTTCTGAATTTCATTGTTTTGACTATCTTCACTGTTTTAATTTTGGTCACCACATGTCTATTGAATTTAAACTTTTGGCGTGAACTCGAGTATATTTATTGTTTGTCGCGCTTGTTACATTAATATTTAGTTTACTGGTGTGTCCTTGTTGTCTTTTGTTTGTGAATTCTTAGGAATTGTATTTGTTGTCAAAAATTGCTTTTGACATACTTTTACTTTTTAAATATGTAGTCACTTCACTTTTTAACTGGCGCACTGTTAAACTGGTGTTCTCTGTAAGAGAGTTCGCGGGTGACTGACCTCGGGACTGGCTTCATCATAAGCAAGAAGATTACGCCTCATGTAAAAGATGTGCAATTTATTAATGACCGAATGTCGATGCTAAGAATACAGGGTCCATGGTATATATTTATAAACGTACACGCCCCAACAGAATCTACGGACGAAGACACGAAGGACACATTCTACGAGACCCTAGAGGAAGTATTCGATGGGATCTCATCATTCGATGTTAAAATCCTCCTCGGGGACATCAATGCGAAAATTGGAAAGGAAGCTATTTTCCAACCAACTCTAGGTAAAGAAAGCCTACACGACGTTCCAAATGATAATGTAATTCGAATTATCGAATTATCACGTTCGCAGCAGTCAAAAGATCTGGTAGTGGAAAGCACGATGTTCAAGCAGAAGCAAATCCGTAAAGCCACATGGATATCACCCGACGGCCTAACGCGTAACCAAATAGACCACTTCCTCATAGACAAAAGACACCACTCGAATATCCTTGACGTAAGATCATATAAAGGAGCAGATTGCGAATCCGATCATCTTCTGGTGATGGGTAAAATTAGAAGTCAGCTCGCAGCAAACCCACAGGGACAGTCACGTTAGACGGGCAAAAATTGATAAACTAAAAGACCTACGTAAAAGGGCTGAATATCAAAAGGAACTAACGAATAGATTTAGCATCCTTGAGAATGGGAGCAGTGAGGAAGAGGAAACCAATAATCTGGGCACTAAATGGACATCGATCAGAGACACGATCAAACCAACAGCCCAAAAGGTATTAGGATTTAAGAAAACAATCAACTCCAAGCCTTGGTTTGACGATGAGTGTAGGGCAAAGATCGAACAACATAAACGCCTCACAGTAATCCACTTAGAAAGATATGATGAAGTCAACGTAGACAGATACGCGACAATTTGGATAGAGACAATGAGACTCTTCAAACGCAAAAAACGCGAATGGGAAAAGACTCAGATCGAAAAAATTCTAGAAAATGCCCGACCAAAGAACATCAGAGGTATGTGTGCCGGCATAAATTCAATTAGAAATGGCTACCGAGGGAGAACCAAAATAATCCGAGACACAAACGGCTGTCTGCTGACAGAAACAAAAAATATCGTGACAAGATGGAAGCAGTACTTTGACAACCTGCTCAATGTGCGCACCCATCAACCACAAACAAACGCACCAGACGTACATACAGCCGAGCCTCGGATCCTAGAGCCCTCTTTCGACGAAGTTGTAGACGCAATAAATCGATTGAAAAACAACAAGGCTACCGGATTCGATTGCATACCGGCAGAGATTGTGAAGCGTGGAGGAGGGGCAACCGCTCGAAAGATTCACCCACTGATTAAAACAATATGGGAAGTCATTCCGGAAGAATGGAAAACCTCACTAGTCATCCCCATTTTCAAAAAAGGTGATAGATCTTACTGCGAAAATTATAGAGGAATATCATTGCTCCCAACCACATACAAAATACTAACAAATTTCATACTGGCGAGAATCACATTGTACGCAGAAGACATATCGGGAGACTGCCAATGCTGATTCCATAGGAACCGGTCAACGGGCGACCAAATGTTCACAATAAGGCAACTACTGGAAAAGAAGTGGGACTTCAAAAAAGTCTACGACTCAGTGGCAAGGCAAAGACTCTTCCATATTGTAGTTGACCTGGGAATACCAAAAATATGCCGCCGTCATTCAAATTTGCATGAACGAAAACAAAGGACGAGTTAGAATAGAAAAACACCTCTCAGAACCATTTGAAATCCGCGACGGACTAAAACAGGGCGATGGCCTCTTACCATTTCTCTTTAACCTTGTCGTCGAGTATGTCATCAGAAAGGTACAAGTCGACAACATGGCCAGATCATCCCTGAACGGGGTCACACAAGTACTCGCATATGCGGATGACTCGCCGTTTTGGGCGATAATCTAGAAACCGTAAGTAAAAACAGTGAAATCATCATGCAGGCCGCAGAAGAGGTGGGCCTAGAAATAAATGAAGACAAAACAAAATACATGATTACGGCGAGAGCAGGTGGAACGCAAGGAACACATATAAATGTCAGAGGCAAGATATTTTAAAATGTCAAAGAATTTAAATATCTGGGAACAATACTGACGGCCAGTAACGGAATGTCGAAGGAAATTAACAAAAGATTACACTCCGGCAACGGTAGTCGTCATGCAGTCAGTAAACTGCTGAAATCCAAACTGCTATCACGCAACGTAAAGTTCCGTGTCTATAGAACCATAATCATGCCGATTGTTCTATATGGATGCGAAACATGGGCTCTCACAAAACGGGAAGAAAACAAATTCCGCGTATTCGAGAATAAAGTTTTGAGGGGTATCTTTGGTGGCAAATATGACGAGGAGGCAGGGAAATGGAGGAAACTTCACAACCACGAATTGGAAGAGCTATACCGCAAACCTACAATAGTAAGAGTAATCAAGTCGCGAAGATTAAGAGGGGCCGGACACGTGGCGCGAATGCGCAACGATAGGACCGTACATAGAAGTTTTGCCGGTAACCCAACGGGAAAGAGACCGACAGGGCGGCCGCGACAGAGATGGGAGGACAATGTTAGGTTGGTCCGCGAGGAGATCGGATCGGATGGTCGAACGTGGAAGGAGAGCGCACGGGACAGGGAACAATGGCGGAGTCGAGTCGGTGAGGTCATGAACTTTCGGGTTCATACAGGCCAATAAATAGTAGTAAAAAAAATAGTAGTCATCGCATAATCGGACTCTTTCTCGAGGCTCTATAAACGTTCCACTGATAACGGCATTTTGTAACATCAGGGGCAGCGGTTTCACCGATACGAATGTAAACGCCGTCCACCAATATTTGCGCACAACGAACCTGATATCCTTGCCTGAACCGAGTTTCAGGTCGATTTGTCAACATATTCGACATATCTTCGTTGCTCAGGATACGACTTACATTCAAAATTCCGTTTTAAGGGTGGAGTCTGTGTATTCACGCGGTCCGATCTGGCTTACCAAAGAATGGAGGTTGGAAACCGATAACATGGACATTATATGGTTGAAGGTTGTGCTCTGTTAAATTTCTTTGTTGTCTTGACCGCTCCCCAAATGACGATCGACCAGCGACACTTTTCGAACATCTTTCACGGACCGTCGACTGGATACGGATCAATCACCCGGCTTCTGAAATTGTCGTCCTTAGCGATCTTAATGTACACAATTCTGGCTGGTTGGTGCATTCAAACAGAATAGAACAGAACAGATGTTCGCTGTTAGCCGCAACTCGTGAGTGAACCTACGCGAGTGCCGGATACCTGAGGTGAATACCCAAGGTTATGCGAACACCCTGGATTCGTTTTCGACATCCGAGCCGAGGATTTATACCATGGAGATTGCTGCGGCACTGGGAAACTCAGATCACTGCTTGTTATCAGTCCCACAACCACTTGCATTTCAAGCGAATAACCGACCAAAGCAGCTTCGCCATATATGGCGGTATGTGGTTACAAACTGGGACGATTTGTGAGATTTCCTCGCTTTTTTTTTCTTTTTTGGTCGGAGGTGTGCTTTAGAGACTCTGGTGTTAACGTATGCGCGGTGTCGGTCACAGAGATTATTCTTCTCGGGATGGAGATCTACATTCCACATTCCACCAAGTGAAGTTCATTCTCTAAACCCTGGTTTGATAAAAAATGCGAGAAGATTACAGGGGCTAAAAATAGAGCTTTCAAACGATGGCGCTCCAATCCCACCGAGGTTAACAGAACGAATTTTGTTATTGTCAGAAACGTGTGCAATCAGGCGATCGATACCGCGAAGAAGGCTTACAACGACTGAGTGACCAATAAACTCCTTGAGTGCCCAACTGGTTCGCGTCCCTTCTGGTCAATGACAAGGGCTTTCATCAGGAACTTCGCTTCCTCCTCTTTTCCTCCGTTAGTGTCGGGCAGTGCCACGTTGGCCACAAATTCAAAAGATAAAGCTAATTTGTTCGCGAATTTATTTTCCGCGAATTCAAACCTCGGAGCTATCTGCGATCGCGCCGGTGCGGTCTTCGATGCGGGATGTTAGGTTCCGCCCGCGTACTGTTTAACGCATTCTACGTGGACTGTACTTTAGGAAGGCAACCGGGCCGGACGGAATACTAGCAATAGTCCTTAAGAACTGTGCTTCAGAACTATAGCCGGTTCTTGGCAGACTTTTTCGCTTGTCTTATGGAAGAGGGACTTTTCCTACCGGCTAGAAAGTCGCTCGGGTTCAGACGATCCCAAAGAGGAGAAAAAAGTCTCTCGCACAAAATTACCGCCCGTTGGCATTATTGTCTATGTTATCTAAGGTTATGGAAAAAGTCATCAATACAGAGTCAGTTAAGTATTTGGAGTGCAACGGACTTCTGAATGATCGTCAGTACGGATTTCGTGGCAGGCGGTCACGGGAGACCCTGTTGACCCTTACAACCGATATATGGACATCTGCGAATGAGCGGTATGGTGAGTCAAGAGCGTTCACATTGGATGTCTCCAAGGCTTTTGACCGCGTCTGGAACGGGACATTGCTGAGCAAACTTCGTTCACATGGACTTTCCCAGCAGCTTTGCGACTGGATGAAGAGCTTCCTTGAAAACCAATCAATCCGGGTTGTTGTGGACGGCGAGTGTTCGGATCTGTATCCTGTTAATTCGGGAGGGCCCCAAGGTTCTACTTTGGCTCCAACCTTGTTTTTGCTTCACACAAATGATTTGTTGGAGTCAAAGGATAATAAAGTGTTCGGTTTCGCGGATGATAGTACGTTTGTTTCCTCTTTTTCGAGTGATTGACCGAATAGTGCGTCAACGTCGCACCAGCTGAGGGTGTGGTCCGATCGACTCTTTAAAACAGGATCTGGATAACGTCCTGCAGTGGGGAAGGGAAAATCTCGTCGACTTTAATACAACGAAGACATAGTATACAACATTCACAAAGAAAAGTGGATCATCGGTCCCATAGCTGATGATGAATGCCCAGGCCCTCGAAGCTGGGGAAAGCTTGAAATTTCTGGGCGTCACGGCCTGTGGGAATGTAACATGGCATAAACACGTGCCGAACATCGCCAGGTCGGCCTCAGGAAAAGTGAGTTATCTTTTTAGAGCCAGGAAATATTTTACTCCGGCTCAACTTCTTCTTCTTTATAAATCTCAAATTACTCCGCGATCGAATATTGATCTCATGTTTGGGGCGCTGGCCCTAAACATACCCTCGACCTACTTGAGAGCATACAGAGACGAGCGATCCGCCTAATCGGGGACACGGCGCTGAAGTCGGGGCTACAGTGGCTATCGCATCGAAGGCGCGTAGTTGACCTCTGTTAGTTTTACCGATATTATCACGGGTACTGTTTGTTCTTCGGAGATTCATGGTGTTATTCTGCGCAATTCGGTCTATATGCGCGCAACAAGACAATCCGACGGATGGCAACAATTTGCGGTTCATCTCCCGACGGCGCGAATATCCCTGCATCAGAACTCATTCCGTTACAGAGCGGGGAAACTGTGGAAATCCCTCGCCGCGCGAGTGTTCCCGCGGTGTTACAACCAAGAACTGCAACCGTTATTTGGTAACATCTCGGGGCGCCGTGTCGGCTCTATAGGTTCGCCTCTCCCGAGAGAAGTATATTAAAAAAAAATTATTAATAACATAATTATAAAAATTTATTGTGCAATGCAAAATATAGTCGCAAGTCGCACATTGCGTGTCAAATGGTAGTGAGGTTATTTAGAAAGGTCCATTGCATTTTACAATAAGCCAAAAACTTATGTTTACTTGGCTATGTCATGTATCTATGCACGTTATTTTAATTTGTGGTAATTACGCGTCGGTATATTGAAAAATTCGCGTATCTCAGCAAATCAAGTTACTCCTGAGTCTGCATTTATAAGTAAATTGCCCGTCAACCCAGAACAAAACAACTGCAGAGTGGTTAGGATTGCTAGTTTATACTCCCATCAGAGTTAGAGGCTAAATGCTAAAGGCAGTGCTCCGATGAAATGCACCACCAAAAGTTCCCAGCACTAAAATAAAACTGTGGGAATTACACTTTAAAAACGCATTTCGTTTTCTCCTTTTCGTCTTTATATTCTTTTTATCATTCAAACAATATGTACTTCGAGTCCATGTGCACGTCTGCCCCACAAAACTTTTATCATTACCAGAGTACTCGGTTTAGTAGCATTCGGAGTTTTATACCATTTTTCGAATGTTATTATCTTTAGTTTTGGGTGTATACAAGTGTGGGCGGGTAGATGTAGAAATGAAACAAACTCAGGAACTTACTTGTGAGGTAGTGTTTTTATTACTATTTTATTTTTGAAATGTGTTGAAGACATGATTCTCTCGAAATCAATCTGACAATATGTCAGCAAAGAATAATATCTTACCACGTTTGGCCAGCGTCGAACGCTACCATTTCAGAGTTTTATGGACGGTAATAGTTGTGAATAACCTTGCCCAGAAAAACAAATTATTATGGAAAATTTAACAAACCTCATACTTGTTAAATAAGTCCAAGACCGGATCCCGGTTGTAGTGCCGATGATGATGAATAGTTGTGAATGTGTGTAGCTCGAGACTCTTAACATGTCAACTTCGAAATTTATTCACTTCTGCAATGATAACTAAAGTTTATCTCTCCAATTTTGGAAAAAGTGTCATAATCGTTATGTCGGATGAATATCGTGATTGACAAACTATAAAATCACACTTTATTTAACATCCTCCCACTTAAAAAGAAAATTCAATTTAAATCTCTTCGGTTGCGGGTTCATTAAACCACTACCTTTGTCAATGAAATTTACCGGCAATAGAGGTAATGAGAAATAAGAATACAGGCGTTGAAACCGGTACAGGAGATTTCGTATTTTAATATGTTGTTGTTGTGTAAATGGGTAGTTTAGAAAACATAGGAAAAAAAAATGATAGAATGGATTATGATACTCTTAACGTTTTGGTCTTGTGTGATTGCTAGCCGTCCAATTACTAAATGACAACGAACAATCCACACAACCGAAGCAACAACCAAGACGATGTTTTCTAAAATCTCACCCCAAATCGTACACCCATAACTTAACGATGAGGCGTGTGGCCAATCTCGTTTTTTAAATACTTCTCTTAGAGGCGGTAAATCAAGTCACTCTGTTGTTTTTGAATACCTGTCAATTGAAGCACTCTATTAACACTCTTGTTTTACCACAAGGCTAATAATCTTGCCCGGAAAAACAAATTATTATGGAAAATTTAACAAGCCTTAGACTTGTTAAATAAGGCCAAGACCGGATCCCGGTTGTAGTGCCGATGATGATGATGATGAGTAAGACTCTTGATAAAAGAAGGTCCAAAACTACTAAAGAAATTCTCGTGTTGGTTTATTCCAATACACATCAAATTATTTATGCATATCAATAAAGTGCATAAAACCTGAAATGCATAAACAAGCAATGAATACATAAATGTCCGAAACTCAAGAAATAAAATCGTGGCAATGATACCATTAAGGCATAAAAAAGTACATATCTTTCGTAATGCTTATCCCGAATGGGCACTTGTGTAAACAAAAATTACTTGGGGTCATGATACATACCAAAGAAATAAACAACACTTGTAAAACAAATTATTTGGAAGCATTAAGGCATACAAAAGTGATTCTAGTATTGTTGATATCGAATGGCCACTTGTGTAAACACAAATTAATTGAGATTACGTCCGAAAGTAATAAACAAGTGCCGGCAATCGATCAGGATCGAATGTAAACGCTTGTTCTAAAACATTGAGTAAACAAACGATTTTGCGCAAGCGAGGCATGGAATTCAAAAATTATTAGATTACATCCGCAAATAGTGTGTCTCGCTAGGAATGAGCCATAAATGAATGTGAAACGAATTTAAAAATAAAATTAGATTAAATCGGCGTACACGGTCGAAGATACAGCAGAGTCGGGATTTACCTCTCGGCGCCGAGGAATGTTCAGACCGAAGACTGTATTGGACCATTCAGGATAATGGTCATTATTTAAAAAAATATTTTAAAGTGTTGTGTGAGTCGATCTGTTATCACAGTTTATTTAATCAAGCATGTTTTTTTTTATTGTAGAGATAAAAACATCTTTATAAAAACGTGATACCCATTTTTCACATGGATAATATAATCGAAAGGTACCTGAACCACATCAGCCAGGATGTTGAAAATAAATTTTGTGAGGTATGTAAACATGTCACACAATTATTGTGCAACAAAAGAATATATTGTGGGGTCTAACTAATAATATTACGAATAAAGTTTTAATAATAATGAAATTGAGTGTTGCAAACTATTTACTTAAAACAGACCAAAACATTAAGTGTATGTACAGTGTGTCTAGCAAGTGCGCTGAACTGGCAGAATCGTGGTCACAAAGCAGTTTCGAAATGCTTGAAAGTATTAGGAGTGATTTAAAAGCAGGCATATCAAGTGCCGTGCGAGTTGAACCCAACGCGAAGCTATTCAAGGTCCCAATACTAACCCTTCCATCGAAAGTTCTAACCTGTTTAATTAAGTATCACATGCAGACATCAAGCACAAAACACAATAGCCAAATAAAACAACCAAGTCGTTAGGTACACCGAAACCTAAGTTTTTGGAGCCTTTAGTTTCTTTTTAGGCTAGTAAGGAGATGGAATTTGAGAGCAGAAAAGGTGAGTCCAAAGAGGTGAGATAAGAATTGGTTCTCCGTAGCATTCGCGAGAAAGGTTCATTAGAGCCATAAGAGGCGCGATGGGCGGGAAAGTAGAAGAGAGTTCCACAAATTATGGGGGTTGATATGAAAGGGATGGATGAGAGAAGGCTTGGGCAATTGACCGAACTTGAGAGGAAACAATGGATAAAGAGAATTTCCGCATGAATTTCACACAGTTTAAGTGTGTTTAGGTTAATTAGTTTAATACGGCTTGTGTCTGGGCCAGGGGCACGCGGTTTTCCCAATTCAATCCTCGAAGGGCAAAACATAAGAAGCGACGTTGAATGCTCTCAATCCTGAAAATGTGGGACATATGATAAGGCGACCAAACCTAATTAGCATATTCTAGCAGAGGACGGACAAAGGTTACATAGAGCGATCGGGTAACGTGAAGGTTAGAGAATTCTTTTGACCAACGTTTCACAAAACCGAGACCAGGATTGGCTTTAAAGATTATATCATCAATAAGTAAGATGAAGTTTTAGCTCCTTGTTACATAAGATGTTCAGGTCGCGAATCGATTGTAGAAAAGTTATGGGATGCTTAAATAAGTAATAGCGGTGGGGAAAGGATGTGCTTCCGTGAGAAAGTGATGGAGCATTTGACAATATTTAGGTCGAGGCAGTTCTTTTAACACCAAACCGAAAAGCTGTCGAGATTTATTTGAAGGAGTGTGGAATCGAGTGGAGAGCTTATCGTTTTTAAAGTTTACTGTCAACCGCGCAAAGAGGGACAGAGGAGTGCTCGCTATTAGTGTCTATATAATTTATAGTTAGTATGAATAGGTGGGACCAAGATGACTGCCCTGGGAACACCCTGAGGTGGGAGAAAAGGATTATAAAGAATGAACATACATTTTACTCGGTAGATTCCATTATTTCTACTTCATCCATAGGGGTTCGAAGCAAAGGGAAGATCATTTAAAGAGTATGAATGAATATGCTACTGAATCGGTTGTGATAATATCGACTTCGTTGCCGTTCTCTAAAGCATAGGGAGTGGGGGATTAGAATGCTACCAGATTGGTGGTGATGGACCTACTAGCGAGGAAGCCTTTTTGATTAGATGAAATAGGGGGATTGCTGTGGAAACGCTTCATATTGAATGATTATGATCAGTTTTGGAATGTGGGATAGTTACCGATGGAATTTTGGTTGAAAACATCATATTTAGGTCTCTTTTTATGTATGGTGGTGACGAAAGACGTTTTCCAAATGTTTGTGAATTCACCAAGTAAAAGGGATAGATTAGAGCTTATTGAGAGTGGGAGAGAAAGAAAGTGGGAGAGAAAGAAAGTGGAGGAGCATTTTTTTAACAGCAGCGAGGCCATCTGAGCCAGGACTGAACTTTAGGATGGATTAACTAATCTTCAACTTGGTGTTGAATAAGTCGAGAAATGAACGGGCCGCGGGAGAAATCTGGCAGGTCTTCGAAGTAGGAACAGTGAGGCTTAAAAAAGTCGCCTGTTTAAAGAGTGAAGCGAGAATATTGGCGATCGTTTATAGATCGGTTGAACTAATCGAGTTCTTGAAAAAAGAGGGGGGTTAGCCATCAGTTTCACGTTTGTAATTAATAGAGGAGAAAGAAAAAAATGTTGGGGGCGTTAATAAAATTGGTTTGTCATTTAATAAGATAATTGAGACAGAGGAAGTTCGTGAAAGGAAAAAATAACCGAGATAGTGAGAATTGTCATAGGCAGAACGGTTTCTAAGAAAAATATCACACTGTTTATTCCTCGTATTTCAAAGAAAATGCAATTTACAGTTATGCCATGGATCGATGAGACTGATATGTATATATATATATATATATATATATATATATACATATATATATATATATATATATATATATACATATATATATATATATATATATATATATATATATATATATATGTTTACACTAACGCGCGAGTTATGGTTTCTTGAGTTCTAGCTGAAAAGCGAGAATCACGTCTCGTGTCGACCCAACCTTCCATTAACACAAAATAAAGAATTCTAGGAAATAAAAACTCGTAGCCACTCTTTGCTTTTTTGTCACTTTTATTGTTTCTTTTATTTGTACTGACTCTTCTAGTCATCCGTCTTTCTATTTCATTCAGTTAACACTTGTTTCTATTCGTTAAGTCTAGTCACAATTCTTCTCTACGTAAAGGTTTCGAGACTCACTTTCCATCTTACTGATTACATTGATTAGCATTTACTTCGTTCTCTTTAGTCTACTCTCACTTTTCTCTGCACAATGGCTCAACAATCACTCTGTTCGTCTTTCTATTTGTTTTAATTAACATTCACTTCTTTATCTTAAATCTACTCAGAAATCTTTCTGAGCAATGGTTTGAACTTCACTCTGTTCGTCTTTCTATTTATTTTAATTAATCTACACTTCTTTTTCTTAAATCTACTCACAAAGCTTTCTGAGCAATGGTTTGAACTTCTGTTCGTGTTTCTATTTATTTTAATTAACATCCACTTCCTTTTTTTAAATCTGTCCACATCTTTTTCACAGTCACCATCTGGTATTTTACGTTATTCGTTTAACTACTTACATTGGTTAGCGCTTTTTTCTTTGTCCTTAAACTCTCTACAATTCTCACCTGGACTCTCTCCGTACTTTTACTTCATTCTAGACTTACTAACCAATTTCCACTTTTAGGACCAAATTCAGAATACTTCCTAACTTCTTCCTACCACTTCTCGTCACCTCGGGGTCAACACCTCCCGATGACGATAATGCAATTACATTTCGTAGTGACCTAATTTCCGTATTTTACCTTCAATTCGCAATTGCTCTGTACTGCAGCGTCAGCCGATATTTCTTCATCGATTGCCAGCACAGTTCAATATCCGCAATTGCGAATCGACCCAATTATTTCTTTAGTGTTTGTATGCAATTAATTGCTTTTCCATGATTTGTTAATTGTTCCGGAATATGCAATTAATAGCTTTTGCGTTATTTGGCAATCGTTTTGGCACATGCAATTAATTGCTTTTGTATTATTTGGTTATGCCGAAATGTGCAATTAATTGCTTTTGTAATATCTGGTTATGCCGAAATGTGCAATTAATTGCATTACCGTTTTGGGGGTTATTTGAGTTCGGAAATGGATAGCATTTTTTGATTTGAGTGCATCAATGACCTCCTCAATAGTATACTGGTTAGTATACCCGCCTGTCACACGGGAAACCGGGGTTCGATTCCCCGTCGGGGAGCCTCTGGCGCAAGACTAATGACCTTGCCCGGAAAAAACAATCATTATGGAAAATTTAACAAGCCTCAGGACTTGCTAAGTAAGGCCAAGGCCGGTTCCAGGTTGTAGTGCCGATGATGATGATGCATCAATGACCTCATGTACCTCATCTTTGTTCTATGACGCCACTGAGACACTCAACACGCGCACAAATAGGGATTTTGAAGTACCCTTAAATGTCAGAGTACAGTGCGAGCGGATGGAGAGGAAATGGATAAGGAGAGGAGGTATCGACGTACATTGGTCCGAAATGTCTGGACATCACAACGAACAGGAAGCACATGATCAGGCAGAACATTCCACATTCGTGTGGTTCGACTAAAGAATGATTCTCTATGTTTACTTGTACGCCTGAAGTTCACTTTCAACGTAAACTGATGCTAATTCACAGATTGACGGGTATCGCGGGAAAACGTCTGAGGGGGCGGAACATATTCAGCAAGTTCAGTTGAGCAACGACCGTGGTAATACCTATAGAGAAGAAACAGGCATGACACGTTGCGCCTGTGTTCTAACGACGGAATTAATCGACTTACGGCTGGGTCCCCAATAAATTTCGCTGCTCGTTTTTCCATACCATCGATGTATAGCACCGTTTTGGATGCGCCTGACCAAATATGGGAGTGGAACTCCATTTTGAGGCGAATATACGCCTTGTTAATAGTGGTCAGATTGGATGGAGTGAAGTATCTTGTGGATCTTAGGGAACCCCATATATGTGGCTGCACTTTTCGCCGCTTCAAATATGTGGTCATTCCAATTAAAAGTCGAATTAATTCGAGTGCCGAGGATTGGTAGCTCCTTGGCTTCGTCGACGCAAGTGCTGTTCATCGACAGTGTATTTACTTTGGGGTTCGCCTATGACAACAAAAGACAGCACTGTGTTTTTAAGAAATTGAATTATACTCGGTTAGATAATCCCCATTGATATATCTTGTTGAGGTCGGAATTCAATGTATTAAGCATAATCTGCTGATTCGTAATGACGTTCGAAGCGGTTGGTCGGGAATGTTCGTATGAGTATAAGAAACTCACCGTGCTATCATTAACAAACGAGTGAATTGGGTTGTGGGTAATTCACAAGAGATCATTTATAAAGATGAGGAAGAGAGTGGGCGAGAGTAGCGAAACTTGGGGAAACCTGAATTAATTTCATGCGAGACAGATTTGACACCTTCAAGTACCACTTGGATTGAACGGCCCGAAGGCTAGTCCCTTATCCATTGGATCAGGGGATTATCCACTCCATATGAATGTAATTTTGATAAAGGGGTTGGATGCTAAACTCTGTCGAAGGCTTTTGGAATATCCAATGTGTTAACGCAACAACAAAAAGGCTAAACCGAATCGCGAACGGCGCTTTCTTCAGCGACGTCCCAACAGTTTCGCCTTAGCGGACTGTATTTTTCTGCACTGGCCGGCCAACGAGGTTTTTTTTTACTCAGAGGGATTGCACCTCCAGAGCCGGACTCTTCTCTGGATTGGCGGGTGCTTTTGTCTCGCTCAGGGCGGAGCACTGATAAACAAAGGTGAATACAACGCGACTAACGATGAAGACACGCCAAATATACGAATACACTTAGCTGCTTATTTTCGTATCATTTATTTTCTTTTATAATGTTTTATTTATTAATTGTTATTTCCTGATCTCTCTCTGCTGGTCTTGAACAAGACCTTTTTGTTGGGAGTTCTTTCGACGACTCCTGCTGCTTTACCGATGTGGTCGCCTTATATAGGCCCGCAGCTGTCCCCTCCTTCGCTCGTTTACTGGAGGCTGCTTTGCTTAGTGGCTTTCTGGAATCGGTGCGCCGCTGATCGTTGTTTCCCTCCCTGGAAATGGTGTGCTGGCGCTTGCCTTGCCTTTCCTGGGAATTCGTGATGCATGGCCAACATAATGTGACACCTTTGCTTTCGCCGAGGTAGTTACCACTTTTTGGCAAGGTACGCCATCAAATTTCCTGTGGTTCGGATGCTGCGAAAGCCGTATTGGCCGTCATTGAGGAGGTCATTTGATTCCGATATTTCGAAAGTTGGCGGTTGATAAGTGACTCCATTACCTTCGAGAGAATAAAAGTTAGTGCTATGACTCGATAAGAAAAGAGGGACGATTTGACGCCCTTTTTGGGAATTGGCTGAATGTTCGTTGACTCCCATCTATTTGGGAAACGGCCAGTAGAATAAAACAAATGGAAGAGTTTCCGCTGTGGTTTAGCGACTGAAGAGGAACATTTCTTCAAGAGGATTGGAGGAATACCACCCGGACCAGCGAATTTGTGTGCGTTTAGCTCTTTGAGTGCGCGGTCAACAGTACGCGTTCGGAAGTGAATCTGGCTCACGGTGTGCTGCTTATGGTCAAGTTGAGGTGGAACTGATCAGGCAGCGTTGAGTTGCCTGCAGCAAGTAGATTTGCATTCTCTATTGCAGTGGTGACTGGTTTGTCATCGACTATAGGCGATGGAATGGAAGAAGAGACTGAGTTTCGAATGTTTTTCACGAATGCCCAGAATCTTCTACTACCTGTGGGAGAGTGTAGTATTTTTTGTCTCACTCTCTGGTCATGCAAGAACTTGGCGGGTTGAGTATACGCATTGCATTCTAGCATTTCTAGCTTCAATCCTTTCCGGCTTTTCTCAGTATTGTTTGATTTATACAACCGTATGCTTAGCTTTTTAGCTTTAATGGCTCCTTTGCATCCGGAATAAAACCACATATTTCTCTTGGGTTTGATACTCTTTACCCTGTGGGGAATAAAGGTTCGCATGCCAAGCAGAATCGTGTTTGTCAATGTGTCCGCTACAGAGTCAACATCGTTATTGAGAAATGTGGTTGTCCTTCTTTTGATGCGGTTGGATATGACTTCCACCTATTGGAAGTTAACCAAACGAATAGGAGAGATCGAGGCAATGTTGAGTTGCTGGTTGATTCACTTCCTCTATTGCACTGATTAATGGATTATCAGAAATTATAAGCGACGGAATGAAAAAGTAGATAAAATGTCTGATGTTCTTCACAATGCCATTTCAAGCTCTTCTGTCATTTATACATTCGCTTATTTTCATCTATATAGTAATTAGTGAACTGAACAGAGGAGATAGAAGAGCTTTCTCAGTGTTTAGCAACATCGTTTCAAAAGCTGAATCAACGGTCATTTTACTTTTTTGCTTAGCAATAAGTTGTAAGCTAGATAATCTTGTACGTGGCTGTTGTTTGGTTTATGAAGAGTACGGGAACTGACTTGGCTAGCGGTCGCGCTCGACTTAGTAGTCAGTACAGCCATGAGCGAGCAGGAGTTACACACGTCTCTTGCGCAACGAATTATTATAAAACGTTTAACAAATGAATGCGTTAACCTTCGGAAATTTTCTCTCGATTGAAGGCATAGTTTGGTGATGATACACTGTCTCAGAATCGTGTGTGGGCCAGAGAATTTAAAAGAGGGCGAAAACGTATCGAAAGTCATGATCGACGCCTAAGAACAAGTCGTACAGATCACAACATCCGTGCCGATTGAGAGCTTATTGATAGTAATGGATTGAGCACTTCCATAGCTGATACCCACTTCTGATGAGATTTCTTCAACAGTTAAGCGGGGATCACTTCCACTTTATATTTGATTCACGCTCGTATAAGGGGAAACCAGCAAATCTGCTAATGTGCAGTTCTTCGAGTGCTCGGGCAACGGTATAGGTTCGAAAGTGAATCTCATTAACGGTGTGCTGCTTGTACTCTAATTGAGGCGGAGCTTATGTGACATTAGGCATCAAAGAATATACCTTGAGGTGGACAACAATTAACTGCGCTTTATCTACTAGTTTGTCATCAACTATAAACGAACGAATGGTTAAGAAGATATTGCAGTTTTTGATGTTCTCCACAACTTCTCATTCCAAATACATGTACTTTGAATTTGCTCCAGTTTTATTTTGGTTATGTTCTTTAGCCTTAATAGCCTCTCTACATTCGGAATCGAACCACATAATCAATCTCTTTACCGTGTTACATACGTTTTATTGTCCGAGGCATAGCGTTAACATTACTCGTATTATTGAGGAATAACGAACAATTTAACTTAAAAAAGTCGTTTATACCGCGCGGTTTCTTGCAGAGCTACCACAGTGTCTAAGAAGTAAGATCAATTTTCAAGTTAAATTGCGCGAGAATATCGAATATGAGAGATTTTCCTTTCCAAATTGTATCATCTGTATCAAATTTGAATCATAATTGTCATTAGTGTCTCAGTAGCGTTTCGTTTTGTACGTCACACTTTCGCCATGTTTATTTTTTCATCTTTACAATTGTGATTTCGTTGAGCGAAGAAGTTTCATTACATTTTGTTTGATATGTGAAACATGTTGTCCAAAAATGTTTAGGATTTTGCAGTGAGCCTTGGTCAGCAGATTTTGTCGAAAAGAAAGGTTTACAAGTGGTATAAATACGTCAAAAAAGGCCGGGAACGAGTTAGAAATGCAAAGTACCACCAATGAACGCCCGAACCGATGAAAATCAAGTCAAAAAAAAAATCAAAAATTTTGTGCTCAAAGCGGATAAACAATTAGGAACTTTCTTGATGCTGTTACCACTTTAAGACGATCGGTCAATAGAATTTCAATGGATACCAGGAACACCCAATCCCTTTGTAAAGGAGCATTATCTGTAATAAGATGATTTCTGACTCGGTCAATGGGTCATGAAACGCAATATTTCGGAAGATGAGACTTGGATATACGCATACGATCCGGAAACAACTGTTACGTACAAAAATTATGTGATCCCAATTTGAATGGGGCTTGGTCCGGTATGCATGTTTAAATGGGGGGTTTTGTACGTAACACAACCTACGCATACGATTCCAAACGGATATGATGTCAAAGGTGTGCTAAGGTCGAAAGAGAACCAAAGGCGCGCAGAAGTAATTGTGATGTTATCAGTTTTCTTCGATTATCGTGGTGTGCAGTATGAATTCATTCCGTCGAGCTAAACTGTTCGCGTGGCACATTCAACAGGAGGCCGAAATTGTGGCAAGACACCTCATAGTTTTTGCACTCTAATTCACCATCTCACAGTGTATTGGGTTTTCACTAAAAATTCGACCAACATCATTCCACAACCACTGTATTCATCATATTTAGTACCGTATGACTTCAGGCTATTCCAAAATCTCAACGGACCGCTCCGGGGACACACATATGAATATATTGGGTTGTACCACATGAAATGTCCGATTTTATAGTAAAAATATAAAAGACAATATTATTTTTCCGTACATTTTTATTCGATCAAAATAGAATTCATTGGCATCTATGACATTCTTCTAACCCGATACAAGGTCAAATATTTCTTCTTCGTATAGGTGCTGAGTTTTTGACGCAGTTACGGCGACAACCACCCTTCAACTTACCCCTTTGGGGCCAGTCTCCCCCACTAATGGCGATGCACGCCAAAAACATCCACTTGAAGGATGAGACACTACCCAAGCCAGAGCATTATCCCATACCGCAAATGGTCTCACATAAATTTATTATTTTTTTTTTATTACAGTTTTCTCGGGAGAGGCGAACCAATAGCGCCAAGTGGGCGCCCCGAGATGCCACCAAATAACTGTAGCAGTTCTTTTTCAACAGTTGCAGGTTGTAACGCTCCGGAAACACTCGCGCAGTGAGGGAATTCCACAGCTTCCCAGCTCTGTAACGGAACGAGTTCTGATGCAGGGATGTTCGCACCGTCGCGAGGCGAACCGCAAACTGCTGCGATACTTCGGATTCTTTTGTGGAGCGCATATAAGCCGAATTGCGTGCCACGAATCTCCGAAGAACAGTACCCGTGATAATATAATGTTGCGTTCAATTTGCTCACATTAAAAAACTTAGACAGGATAATCGAACCAAATGTTCAACACAAATATTCTCTAAGAGCCAAATGTGCGGACCAGATGCCTTTCTTCAAACGAAATCGTTAAGAATCATAAAATGCACGTCAGCAATTTTATGATCCCTTAGGAAAATGGTTACCTAAAACCATTAACACCACCAGCGTCGGTTTCCGTTTTAACCAAACCAAGTTCAAACAAACAACAGGCAATAAAACGAACTGCACGTTCGCCTAGGCGCTATTGATTTTTACTTTGTGTTTCCTATCAATTTCCCACGGAAGAGATCCTTGCCCATTCGGCTAAAATAAACAACATAGAGAATCATAAATATACATTAGCACAATTCTCTATTTGATCTTTCCGTTGTATCGATTTCCCACGGAAGAGATCCTTACCCATTCGGCTAAAGAAAACAACAGGCGGAGAAAAGGAGAGATCCGTTTATCTGAAGGCGGAAACAAAAGATTTCCATCCAATGAAAAAATAAAAATGAAAAAAAATAGAGACGCAGGGTTTTCGAGATGTTGGCAGAGACGGTCAGAGAGTTGAATTGGTTTTGGAGTTTTTACCGGAACGGTCGATTGCGTGCGTGATATACGAAAAGTGTCTGTGGTTTAAGTCGGTGTATAAAGTAAAATAAGTTTTGATATCCCGGTGTTCGTTATTAAAATTAAAGCATTATTATCATCATCATCGGCACTACAACCGGGATCCGGTCTTGGCCTTATTTAACAAATCTCTCCACCGGTCTCGATTTCGAGCCGATGTCATCCAGTTTAGCACTCTCAGGCTCTGGGCGTCCTGATCTACGCCATCCCTCCATCGCAGACAAGGTCTGCCGCGCTGTCTCCTTCCATACATCCTGCCACAAAGGACTTTCCGGGCAGGCTCCTCTTCGCTCATTCGAGCTAGGTGTCCCGGCCACCGGAGTCTACCGAGCTTGATTTTTCTTACAATATGAGCTTCAAGGTAGATTGTGTACAACTCATGGTTGTAGCGTCTCCGGAATCGTCCTCCCTCACATACGGGACCAACAATTCTCCTTAAGACCTTTCTCTCGAACGCGGCTAAGAGTTCAGAGTGCCTTTTATTAAGCACCCAGGTCTCGGATCCATACATGAGTACTGGTAAGATCATGGTCTTGTACAGTAGTAGCTTGGATATTCTGTATAAATTTCGGGATTTAAAGAGCCTTGATAGACCATAGTAGGCTTTGTTGGATTTAATCAGCCGTTCGCGTATTTCTTCTTCCATATTGTTATCGGCTGATACTATTGACCCAAGGTAGTTAAAGGATTGCACTACTTCAAATTCGTGCTCCACTACCCTGATAGTTTGACCAACGTTAGGTCTTCTCTTCCCAGAAGTTCCCACCATGTACTTAGTTTTTCCCTCATTAATGTGCAGTCCCAGTTTTTGTGCCGCCTGCTCGATCTGGGTGAAGGATTCCTGTACCGCCGATTCGGTTCTACCGATGATGTCGATGTCATCTGCATAGGCAAGTATCTGGCTGGACTTAGTGACAATAGTCCCTCTAGTTGTAACGCCAGAGTCACGGATTGCTTTCTCCAACGCCAGGTTGAAGAGGAGGCAGGCCAGACCGTCCCCTTGTCGGAGTCCATTATAGATGTTTATTGGATTGGACAGCAATCCCGCTATTTTTACTTGACTAGTTACGTTGGACATGGTCAACCTACAAAGTGGTATCAATTTGTTTGGAATGCTGAATTCTCTCATGGCATTATATAGTTCTACCCTGGCTATGCTGTCGTAGGCGGCCTTGAAGTCTATAAACAGATGATATAGTGGAATCTTAAATTCCAGACATTTTTCCATCGCTTGTCTAGGGGTGAATATCTGATCAATTGCTGATTTGCCTGGGATGAAGCTGATATTGACCAATGATGGCTTTAGCGTATGGGGATATCCGGTCCTGTAGGATAGTGGAGAGTATCTTATAGGCGGTACTCAGCAATGTTATACCCCTATAGTTGCTGCACAGTGTGATATCTCCTTTCTTATGTATGGGGCAAATTATACCACGACGCCAATCTTCCGGCATCTCCTCTTGCTTCCATACGTGCACCACGATCTCGTGAATTACGTGATGTAACGCTGTGCCTCCTTGTTTGATCAGCTCAGCTGGTATGTCATCAGCTCCAGGGGCTTTATTTGATTTTAGCTGTCTAATGGCTTTTAATGTTTCCTCAGTGCTTGGTGGCGGTAGCATTTGGTCTTGGTCTTGCATTGGTGGAGCCTCCAATTCTTCTGTGAGTTGACCATTTAGCAATTCATTGAAGTGCACTTCCCATCGCTCCAGAATGCCTTCAGGATCGGTGATCAGATTACCCTCTTTATCCTTGCAGTAAGTGCAGCGTGGTGTGTACCGCGTCATACTGCGGATTATTTGGTAGAACTTCCGCGCCTGGTGCGGACCTCACTCTCTACTTTTCTCTATTTCACAGACAAGGTTTTTTTCCCAGGCACTTTTCTTTGGTCTTTTTTCAGATCTTCTGAGCTCTTTGTATTTCTCCTCGCGTACCCGTGTCCTATGAGACTGCTGCATTGCCCGGTATGCAGCATTCTTACGTTCAGTCGCTAGTTTGCACTCATCATCAAACCAGTCGTTCCGATCTCTACGACTACTGCCTAAGATGGAGTTGGCAGTACTAATGACAGTATTCTTAAGGCGTGTCCATTTCTCTTCTACGCCCGGCATTCTGGCCCCAGGACTTACTCTCCCTCCGTCGAGCTCTTCGAGGACGAGTCTTAACGCATGACCAAAGGTGTTGCTGGTGTTCTCATTGCGTAAGGCAGTGTTGATTCAAACCTGATCCGCGGATGCAATACGTCTCCGTAAGGCAATCCGCGCTCGGAAAACTGTACCAACAAGATAGTGATCCGAGTCGACGTTGGCACCTCGGTACGTTCGTACCGTCATCAGGCTGGAAGAGTGGTGGCGATCTACCAGCACGTAGTCAATTTGGTTGCGAGTGGCTCCATCAGGTGATACCCAGGTGGCTTTGTGGATGTCTTTACGCGGAAACCTGGTACTCGCAACGACCAAGTTTTTCGATGCTGCCAATTCGATGACTCGTAGTCCATTGTCATTAGTATTCTCATGCAAACTATGGGAACCTGCGTAGTGCCTGAAAACCGGCTCCCGACCTATTTTCGCATTCAAATCCCCAAGAACGATTTTCACATCGTATCTTGGGCAGGCATTGAGGGCCCGTTCGACGTTGTCATAGCATTCTTCTTTTTCGTCGTCAGGGGACTCCTCTGTAGGTCCGTGAACGTTTATGAGGCTTATCTTCTTAAATTTGCCTCACACACGATGAGTGCATAGCCTTTCATTTATTGCATTAAAGCCGATGATGGCAGGCTTCAGTTTTTGGCTGACTGGAAAGCCTACCCCGAGCACATGGTGTTTTGCGTGACAGCTGTAATAAATGTCATACTCTTTTCTTTGAAAAACACCACTCCCCGTCCATCTTATTTCTTGTAATGCTGTTATGTCAGCCTTATATTCGGACAGGGCATCGGCTAGCTGCTGTGCAGGTCGAGCTCTGTATAGTGAGCGTATGTTCCATGAAAAAATCCTTAAATCATTTAGCCATTTTCGTTTCCGTGGTCGTCGTCGTGTATGCGGTCCATATCCGAGGCTTGTTAAATTTGCCATAATAATTCATTTTTACGGGCCTGGTTATTAGCCTTGCGCCAACCTTTCTCAGGATGTCGCTGCATGCATTGGTGCACTACTTGGCGGGTGTCAAAGTTGCTATCCAGGGGTGTCACGTGGAGACTGCATGTCAACTTGGATTGAACAGGGACAAGGATCGTCCTGGCCTTCGCCGAGTTGAAAGCAATCAGAGATTTTGCCTGTATGTTCGCACCCATCCCCCCAAAAGCATTATTACAACAAAAAAAAATTTAAAGAGAACCCGGTGTTTAAATATTATTATAAAGTGATATAATTTAAAGAGAACCTAACGTGTAAACATTATTTTAAAGCATAATAAGTTAAAAAGAACCTAACGTGTAAACATTATTATAACGAAAATAATTTAAAAGGAACCTAACGTGTGAACATTATTATAAGCATCATAAGTTAAAAAGAACCTAACGTGTAAACATTATTATAAAGAAAATGATTTAAAAGGAACCTAACGTTAAACCATTAATATAAAGTAAAGTTCAATCACCTCATCTTCGATTCCGGTGTGTGTGCTAAGTTTTTTGATATAAAAATAAAAAGAAAAGTTTGTGAAGAACACTAATTTAAAAATACGAAGCAAAAAAATAAAGTGTTAACTAAACTCAACGTGTGTTTTATTGTCTGTATGTAGTGTGCAAAGTGGGGGTGTAAGAAAAGTTTTATAACAACGCAGTGAAATCTTCAAAGGCTTTTATGATCTCTGCTCGATTCCGGAAGACCTCCTGCCGGCAAAATAAATCCAGATTGCGGAAAAGATGGTAGTCCGTTCGCGGAAATGTCAGGAGAGTACGATGGATGCGGAAGAATTTCAAGTCCCAACTGCAACCGTTTTTGCACCGTTACTTGTGGGGTATGGTCTAGCATTGTCATGCAAAAGGAGCGGCCCGTGCCTATTGACTAACGCGGGTTGCTTTTCAGCTAATTTGGTATGCAATATGTCGATTTCCTCAACAATATTTTATAGCATTTGTCGTTTCTCCTGGCTGAAGAAATTAAAAGTAGATTGGGCCTTTCGATGTCCACCAAATTGTAACCATAACCTTTTTTGGGTGAAGATCGGGCTTGGGGTTTAGTTTTTCACCTCCAACCACTGCCCAGGTCCTTTCGGTTATCAGACAGAATCCACTTTTCGTCACTGGTGACTATCCGGTGCAAAAACGGCTCAGCTTCGTTTCTTAATCTAAGCGATGTGCAGATTTCCAGGCGCCATAATTTTTGAGACTCGTTCAGTTCATGGGGTGCCCATTTATCGAGTTTCTTTATCTTTCTTATGAGAGAAAGGTGTCGACTTAGTGGCATGGGGGATACTCCCATGCTTTGTGCAATCTCCCGCACCGATTTAGTTGGGTCCGCATCCCCCGTTGCTCTTAAAACCTCGTCATCAATTAACGTTTCCGGCTCCTGATGTGGTTCATTTTTGAGACTGAAAACTCCCGAACGTAAGTTTCCAAACCATCGTCGTATACTGCGTTTGTTTACACCTACATCCTCATCATCATCATCATCGGCACTACAACCGGGATCCGGTCTTGGCCTTATTTAACAAATCTCTCCACCGGTCCCGATTTCGAGCCGATGTCATCCAGTTTAGCACTCCCAGGCTCTGGGCGTTCTGGTCTACGCCATCCCTCCATCGCAGACAAGGTCTGCCGCGCTACATCCTCACCTGCGTCATTAATGTTTTTCATTGCCAATGACGCATTATGTCCCATTTTAAATTTATAAAGGAAGAGGGTTCGAATTTTAACTACCGACAGCATGGTAAGCAATTCCTAGAAAAAAACTGTATCCGTTACGAACCCTAAAATTCTCACACGTCAAGATACGTACCACTTTACTTTATAAAAAAAGGTAAATTTAACGTTCTGGCACAGATGTTCACTCGAGAACTTCTTATTTCCGACTGAGCAAAAATCGGACATTTCATGTGATACAACCCAATAACAAGTTTTTCGAAGATTATGGTTAACTTGGTGCAGTAACTTTAATTAGATGTAAAAGAAAACAAAATTACGTGTTTTTTATTCTAAATTTTCCTTTTTTTAGTAAATAATTTATAAAGATTTCAATAGGTAGTAAAGAAATAAAACCGAAACGCAAAAATCCATGATATTAGTCACCTTAAGTTTAGTTTAGAGTGTCCCAAGGGGACCAGTAAGTTAAGATATAATATAAATAAGCTACAATTTAAGCATTTTTTTGTCTAGCAAGTAAGTAAAATCTAAGAGGAAGATAAACATAAAATACGTACATAAAATGGAACTGAGCGGGATTACGTTGAAAGCGACCAAGTATTCAGATGCAAAATAATAATTAAAAATTGTTGCATGCTTATGGGACATTAACCGTCACAAATTAAACAGAACTAAATCATAATTCCACAAATGAATTATGTTGCATGCATATATGACATTAACTGTCATACATTAAAGTTTTAACAACTTTAAACCAAAGAAGTTCTTTCGGTGTTCCTGTGAAATTTGATCACATGCCTACCTGTTGCTAAACGCAAATTCCTATCATAAATTTTCCGTTCTCATAACTAAACTTCCAATTCTGCACGTTCCATCCATACCCATGCCCATGCACCTGCATGCTATTTGTTATAAGCAAACAAAAAATTCTCATCACCTTGATGATCACCCAACACCCCATCACCTTCAAAGAAAGTCCATCCATGCCCATGCACCTGCATGCTATTTGCTATGGGCAAATCAGATTCGCATCACCTTGAATCGAAATTTTTCCATGGCCTTGGGGTGGAGCTATAGCCAGAGTAGGCAGGCGTAAGGTTGCCACCCAGAGTGAATGGCGGCAAAATTGCAACGTTGCAGTTCCCATCGTCGTTGGGATGGCCTTCGACTGGGGCTGGCATCAGGTGGCTGTCTCAAGGTGGGAAATGAATCGTGGGAAGGAATGTAGAATTCGGATTTGATTTTGGATATAAATAGGGAGTGCTGTCATAGGAATAAATTAATTAGAAGCAGACAGCCAAAATGTGCAATTGAAATAAATAAATTAACCAAAACAAGAGGAAGAACCAAAATCGGCACCATCGGCTCATCGGGGACACATCATGGTGGCTGGGCACACCTTTTACGTCTCCAGACGGGACAAATTACCACGGGAAATAAAGTAAGTAATATATATAACAACATAAAAATAAATGTTGTATAGAAATATACAACAAAATTAGAAAAAATTTAACTTGGTCTTACTTTTTGGACACAGTAGTATACTATGGTTTTAGGAGAATTTTCGTTAATACTGCTGTTAATAGAAATTGCGTTGTTAGTAATCTGATAACCGAATCGAATCAATTGAGGTTAGAATTACCTTGATTTATTTGTAGTCGGTGAACTAATGGCTTGAAATGCCAGCACAACTGAAAATTCCTTAATACGATTTTAACGACTATAAGTGAAAACGAATTATATTCATTGCAATATCTAAATCCGCATGGAAGAAATACTTAATTTAAATCAAAGTTGATACATTTTTATCCGGTCCTAATGAAACGATAATTAGTTACCCTCCTCCATAGATTCTTCCGCATAGACAAAGGACATCGCAACCGATCAAGATGCAAGTGCACCAAGGATTTCAAGCTCTGCAACAGTGGTCAACGGATTCAACATTTCTCATTACGTTGTCGGAAAGAGTGTAAATAATGTCCTGTGGGAAATACGCAGGCGTCCCCTAATTCATTCCCCTCATCATTTTTTATAGTGCCAGAACAACAAATAGCTCGGTGCCTTTAACACCAGTGCAGAACAGTCCAATTAGGGATGAGAACTTGTAACGAAGCAGGACGATATGGGCCCAGACCAGTGTTTGCTTTCAACAAGGGTGACTTAGGGTGCGATGCACTCTTTCGTTAACGGTCATCACCGAGTAATCCCTTACGACAGTATCAGTGACGACCTAATTGTTTGTTTTTTCTAGTTGTGGTCGTTGTTGGTATTCGTTTTTTAATTTATTTTTTATTGACATACTGTGCGTGAAGAAGAATGTTTATTTTCTTAGCCAATAAGGGTAAATAATATTCTATCGCAATTTAATTTTCTCCGGTTGATGAGTCCGAGGATGCTGTGGTTGATGTCAGCTTTAGATAGGACGTTATGGAAATCTCTACTGCTTCAAATGTTACTTAAGTAAACAGGGAAAATGAAAATAATTAGCTCAATTGGCGAGTGGAATGCGTTTAGTGGGAATGGAATAATATTCTTCAAGCGGTGGAAAAAGTTCTCACGGGACATGCTTTACTGAACACCGGGATAGGTGGCCTATGACCATATGTGGCCAGCCAAGGGGAACCATGAACTCATTCTCAAAGCAGACGATTTTCGACGCAACAGGGAACAACAATTGCTCCATGCCCTATTTAAAAACAAAATACTGACAAAGCAATGAACTAGGAATGCATATGCAATCATTACAATTTCTATAACTCGTTTACTGATACTTTTGAATTTCCTCCTTGGTGATGTGCGTGCTGGGCTATTGGAAATTTTATTTAAGTTGTTATTTCAATGAACGATGTAAATTATTGGTATGGTGTTTTACTATTAACAGTGCTACCTGGCCTTCGTTTTATATTGGATTGGGGAATAAGTCCCGTGATTTTTGCTTTGTACGCAATTGTTTTCCATACTTAAAGCTTTTTAATAAAAGACAGAACTCTTATATGTTTCTAGTGGAACAATTATTGAGATTTTGGCGCAATTCTGAAGTTGTTAATTTAACATTTTACGGTTTCTTTTTCAGGTAAGTTCACACTCGCTGGAAAGGGTTATGTGAATTTAACCATATAAATTGAGTAGATTGACCGCATCGTATAGTTGTTCGGGGGCGTCCCGACCTATATTGTAAATGCTCACAAATTCGGCAGTTAATTACTACCAATTTGTCTCAGCTGTGTATGACCTGCTTTTGTTGTGAAATACGAGTGTATCAGGTTCTTTCTATGGTATGAGAAATCTACAAAACCCCCAACTTAACATGTTATCGTATTTGATTATAATCACTTCTCACAAGCACGCATTTCCAACATTATTTGTCAAAACACAAGTGGGTGGAAGGAGAGGCAGGAAATAGGCAAGGAGGGCAATAATTATTTCGACCCAAATTTAGAACACAGTATTAAAAATCAAATACAAGGTTTTTAAAATCAGGTATACGACGAAGATTCAAAAAAATAAAAAGGATTGATTCATTTTTTAAAAGAGAGCAGTTGGTCATCGTCGAGATTTGTAAAAGAAATATTATAGGAACAAGACAACAACAAACAGAAAATGAAAGAAGAAGGAACATTAAATCTAAGCAAAGAAAAGCGAAAAAAGGAATAAAAATAAGAGGACGAAAGAGTAATTTGTTATAAATAAATAATGTAGTCAAATAAAAAGAAATTTAAATAAAATCAGAGAAAGGAAAGACGAGCGAATAAAGCTTGATGAAATTGAAACAGAAACAGAAAAGAAAAAAGAATAAAGAAGAGAGAAGATTACGAAAAGAAAGGTTATAGACAAGAAAGCAAAAAGAGAAAGAAAGGCTAAGGCGATGAAGTTAATAAATTAAATAAACAATAAAATGTGAGACTAGCTAGGTTATACGGGCAACAGAAAACCCCGGACGACAAATGGTTCGCGATGGTGCCGAATCTGCCTCCCATTAGGTGTTTCCCAGATCGTTCTTTATAAACGATCTCTTGTCCATTACCCACAACCCAATTTACTCTCGTTTGCTAATGAAAGCACTGTAGTGCACCACGAGGCCCTACCATTTCCCTCCCACACACACATTTCATATTATTATTATCCCCATACACATCCATCTACTATATCATGCATCTATAGCGTTTGAAATAACTATGACAGTTAGAATCACAAAAAATTGAACCTAAGCGTTACCCATCAGGCTACTGGCTGTGTTTAGAATTTGATTTTTAAACTCGACTATACTCCACTGATGTGAATTGTTATGTTATCGCCATGGTATACGGCTCCGATGTATTTTCTTATATGGATTTTCGTTCGGTGTTCTTCACTATTTTGCTTGAGAATTGTGTGTGTATCTGTTAGAGACGCCACACATCCATCTCCCTAAACTAACAATCCAATGATAGACAAATCAATCCAATGTTCAAATATCAAATCCTTCCTAAAAACTAAACACCACAATGGATATCTTCATATGCAAACAAACCCATCTTCCTACAAATCCTTATCGTCATCTGCATTCTAGCCAGATGGCCATATTCTAAAAATAGATATCCCATATCTTTTCTCCAGTACTCGACTCCAGTCGGAGTATTTTTCGAAATTCTGCTTGCACTTCGATGCATTCGCGATACAAAATCCCGATAAGATTTTGTATAAAAGGGCGATGAATTTTAGATTCGAGGCTCAGTAAGCAACTGCACAACATTTTGAAGTGGAGCAACAAAGTTGACACTAAAGTTAAGCCTATCTGTTATAAATTGCTAATCCGTTCTGGAATATCGCACGCCTTTCCCATATGGTCCTGCATATTTTCGGCTCAAATGTGTTTTCGAAAGGAAACTCCTCAGAAGATGCACCACCACTCTAGAAGGTCTAACGGTCGCCATTACCCAAACTCTTACCTTTACGAAGATGCCTCCATTACCCCTATCGAGGAGTACTTGCTACAATTAGCATACAAGTACCTCGAAAGCATTCAGAACAGCGAGAACCTACTTGTACGGGAGTCTTGCGTTCTTAACCCTTCTCTCTCGATCTCTTCAGATCAGACCACCACAATTTCTTCTTCAGTACAAGACTGAAGAAAGCACCCCTCCCAACAACATTCCCCTCTATAATGAAGAATTCCTGGACCCACCCCATAGGGTATACTGCTAACATACCACACACACACACGCACGCCCATTACAAGACGGCACAAACATATACACACACCGACCAAAGCGCAGATCATCAGACGCCAAGAAGTGATCTGGGTTTACTACCGCACTTAAGACCTACCGGTCTTGTACGATTTCTTTCCCACCATCCCTCCATCCAAGTAGTTAGAGAACATCTGAACTAACCCTGACCACACTATCCTTAGATACCCCCCCCCCCCCCCCCCTCATTTCTTTTTCTGATATCTCGAGACCGAGCGCAACATCCTCACGGATGTGGGTGATTCTGGTTATCGCAAGATGACGACAGTATGTTGTCATGCTAAATTTAAGAGTTGTTTACACACGAATTCGGCCTCTCTAACGAGTTGCTTCATCCAAATGCCCTCGGACTCCCAAGTAATACTCTAAGCTCGATACAGATGAAAACTGTGAATTGTGAAATCAATGAAGACAAGACAGACGAGTTTGAATATCTTGGAACAATACTAACGGGCAGTAACAGAATGTCAAAAGAAAACAACAAAAGATTGCGTTTGAGCAGCGCTAGTTGGTACGCAGTCAGCAAACTGCTGGAATCAAAACCACTGTCACGCAATATAAAGCTCCGTATGTACAGGATGATAGTCAAGGTAGATATATTTATTTATATACACAATATATATATATATATATATATATATATATATATATAAATATATATATATATATTATTGGCCTGATCCGATTTAAAGTTAGTTTACAGTGTTCTGATTTCAATAGAAACTGGGTTCTACTACTTATTATTGGCCTATAGGAACCCTATAGGAAGTTTGCGACCTCACCGACTCGGCTGTGCCATCGATCTCTGTCCTTGGCACTCTCCATCCACGTCGATCATCTGATCCGATCTACTCAATGTCAAACCTAACATTGTCCTCCCATCTCCGTCGTGACCGTCCTACCGGTCTCTTTCCCGTTAGTCTACCGTCAGGAATTCTACGCACGGTCCCATCGTTGCCCAATCGGCCACATGTCCGCCACATCTTGACCTTCGTGACTTGACTACTCTCACTATTGTAGGTTTGCGGTATAGCTCTTCCAGTTCGTGGTTGTGGAGTTTCCTCCATTGTCCCGCCTCCTCCTCATACCAAAGATACCACTTAGAACTGTATTCTCTAATACGCGGAATTTGTTTTCTTCCCGTTTTGTGAGAGCCCATGTTTCGGATCCGTATAGAACAATCGGCATGATTCTATAGACACCGCGCTTTATATTACGTGATAGCAATTTCGATTTCAGCAGTTTACTGACTGGCTGCCAACTAGCGTTGCCGGAGTGTAGTCTTTTGTTAATTTCCTTCAACGTTTCATTACTGGCCGTCAGTATCGTTCCCAGATATTTAAATTCTTTGACATTTTCAAATATCTTGCCCCTGATATTTATATGTGTTCCCTGAGTTCCACCTGCTCTCCCCGTAATCATGTATTTTTTTTTTGTCTTCGTTTATTTCTAGGCCCACCTCTTCTGCCGCTTGCATTTACTTACAGTTTCTAGATTATCGCCCAAAACGGCGATGTCATCCGCATATGCGAGCACTTGTGTGACCCCGTTCGGGGATGATCCGGCCATGTTGTCGTCTTGTACCCTTCTGATGACATACTCGAGGACAATGTTAAAAAGACATGGTTACAGGCTATCCTCCTGTTTTAGTCCTTCCCGGATTTCAAATAATTCTGAGAGGTGGTTTTCTATTCTAACTCGCCCTTTGTTTTCGTTCATGCAGATTTGGATGAGGGCGGCATATTTTTTCGGGATTCCCAGCTCAACTATAATATGGTAGAGTTTTTGCCTCCCAACTCAGTCGTAGGCTTTTTTGAAGTCAACGAACAGTTGGTGAACCGTTTCTCCGTATTCCCACTCTTTTTCCAGTAGTTGCCTTATTGTGAACATCCGGTCGCTTGTTGATCGGTTCCCACGGAATCCGCATTGGTAGTCTCCCAATATTTCTTCTGCGTACGGTGTGATTCTCGCCAGTATGACATTTGTTAGTATTTTGTATGTGGTTGGGAGCAATGATATTCCTCTATAATTTTCGCAGTCAGAGCTGCCACCTTTTTCTAAAATGGGGACAGCTATTGAGGTTTTCTATTCTTCCGGAATGACTTCCTTGTCCCATATTGTTTTAATCAGTTGGTGGATCTGTGGCGTTTCTAACAGATACACACACAGTACACAAGTAAGTAGCGAAGAACACCGAACGAAAATCGAATAAGAAAATGCATCAGAGCCGTATACCGTAGCGATAACATAACAATTCCACATCAGTTGAATGTAGTTGAGTTTAAAAATCGAATTCGAACAATCAGCCAGTAGCCTGATGTGTTACGCATTGGTTCAATTTTTGGTGATTGTAACTGTCATAGCGTCAGTTCGAATCACACGTTCTTCACTATCATCCCAAACGCAATAATTGGTGACCTGCCGGCGTGATCTGTACACACAGCACACACTTTCCCATAGTAAACAGAATTTGACGACACGATCACGACTTCCACATAGAACACCGACACACTCGCCTGCTCCGACGTTCTCTAGTTCGCTCCGTCGTTCGCACACGAAGCTGGTCGTAACAAAGTTACGGAGGAGGAAGTAGTGTGGCGTTTCTAACAGTACACAAGCAAATAGCGAAGAAGACCGAACGAAAATGCAATAAGAAAATGCATCAGAGCCGTATACCATAGCGATAACATAACAATTCCACATCAGTTTAATGTACTTGAGTTTAAAAATCGAATTTGAACAATCGGCCAGTAGCCTGATGTGTTACGCATTAGTTCACTTTTTGGTGATTCTAACTGTCATAGCGTCTGTTCGAATCACACGTTCTTCACTATCATCCCAAACGCTATAGATCTTTCGAGCGGTTGCCTCTCCCCCCTGCTTCACAAGCTCTGCCGGTACGCAGTCGACTCCGGGAGCCTTGTTGTTTTTCAATCGGTTTATTGCGTCTACAACTTCGTGGAAAGAGGGCTCTGGGATCTGAGGCTCGGCTGTATGTACGTCTGGTGCGCTTTTTTGTGGTTGATAGGTGCGTACATTGAGCAGGTTTTCAAAGTACTGCTTCCATCTTGTCACGACATTTTTTGTTTCTGTCACCATACACCCGTTTGGGTCTCGGGTTATTTTGGCTCTCCCTCGGTAGCCATTTCTAATTGAATTTATGGCGGCATACATACCTCTGATATTCTTTGCTCTGGCATTTTCTAGGATTTTTTCGATCGAGTCTTCTCCCATTCGCGTTTTTTGCGTTTGAAAAGTCTCGTTGTCTCTATCCGAATTGTCGCGTATCTTTCTGCGTTGTCTACATCATATCTTTGTAAGCGGATCACTCTGAGGCGTTTACGTTGTCCTGCACTCATCGTCAAACAAAGGCTTGGACTTAATTGTTTTCTTAAGTTCTAATACCTTTTGGGCTGTTTGTTTGATTGTGTCTCTGATCGATGCCCATTTAGTACCCAGTTTATTGGTTTCCTCTTCCTCACTACTCCCATTCTCTAGGATGCTAAATCTATACGTCAGTTCCTCTTGATATTCAGCCCTTTTGCGTAGGTCTTTTAGTTTATCAATGTCGAACTTTTTGCTCGTCTCCCCTGATTGCCCATGTGGGTTTGCTGCGACCCGACGAAGTGGTCTATTTGGTTACGCCGTCGGGTGATATCCATGTGGCTTTATGGATTTGGTTGTGCTTCCTCTAGGGTCTTGTAGAATGTGTCCTTCGTTTCTTCTTCGGTAGGTTCTGTTGGGGCGTGTACGTTTATAAATACATAATTGTACCGTGGTCCCTGTATTTTTAGCACCGACATTCATCATCTTCATCGGCACCACAACTGGGATCCGATCTTGGCCTTATTAAGTAAGTCCTGAGGCTTGTTAAACTTTCCACAATAATTTGTTTTTCCGGGCAGGGTTATTAGCCTTAAGCGATAAGAATACGGCAAAGAAATAAATAGTATATACATCCTCCTCTGAAGCCAGCTACAATTTGGTTTTCCTTTATCGAAAAGACCATTGTCGGAACAGAAGAGAAACAATAAATGAATCAACACTGTTCCTATAAGGAAATACAAACCTTGTGAAAATACCACAGCTGAAGCTAACGACTTTGGCCGAGGAAATCATCAGTGCCGTAAACAACATGCGGGTAAAATACACAAAGAGATACCACAGAAGTGTGAAAAGCCTAACGATCCTCGGCGTATCATTGGCCACACGGACAGCAAAGTTCACGCCTGGATGAGTGGGTGTATTCTCTACAAATGAACTGGCAGCGTAGAACAGGATAAGATGCTAGATCCTCTAGAGGAAAACGAGCAGCCATCGCTCCAAAATAATAATAACGCCAAACTAATTCTGTCAAGTGTCACAGATACTTATTGGTCGTCGATCAATTCAGTCGTTACATGGCGCAACTTTTCATGCCCATCTCTTTTCTATAGATATTATGACGGTCGTTGCTCAACTGAACTTTCTGAATATATTCCATCTCTCTAGCCATTTTCCCGCTATACCTGCCAATTTGAGGATCCGCATCAGTTTATGCTGAGAATGAACTTCAGACACACAGAGAAACGTAGAGAGTGATACGTTAGCTGAATCACATGCATGTGAAATGCTCTCCCTGATCATGGGCTTCCTCGTCTTTGCAGTCCCCAAGCATCTAAGACTAATGTACATCTTTCCTCATCTGCTATCTCCTCTTCCGCTCATACTATGCTCTGACATTTAAGGGTACTTTAAAACCTCTTAATGCGCGTTAATGTAAGAAATATATATAATAGGTCTGAAATAAATATTCAGCTCTGAAGTAGGTTGCATTAAAAACTAGTTTGCTTGTTTGCTGTTTTTTTGACCAAGTTTTAGTCATTTGCAAGCTGTCATTCCGTGTGTAGCAGTTGTATAAAAGATAGATGGCGATAAGCAACATTTACGCCATTGCATTCTATTCTGTTTTCAAATGAAGAAAAAATGCTGCTCAAGCTATGGAATTGATTAATTCGACTTTGGATGAACGTTCTGTGAATCAGTCAACAGTAAAAAATTGGTATACAAGATTTCGTGGCGGAAGTTTTAGTCTTGAGGATGCTCTATGTCCAGGTGCAGTAAAACAATTTGAAGACGAAGAACTTGAAGTATTACTGGATGAAAATCCATATCAAACTCAAGAATAGCTCGCAGAATAGTTAGGACTTTCTCGCAAAGCGATATCACTTCAATTGCTAAAGTATCTTTCCAAAAATTTGAATTTGACAACAACAAAAATTCGAGTATAGTAATAACATACTTTAAAAATAGTGTACATTTATTATATATCAAATATCAAACGAATATCAGATATCAAACGCCGGCAACTGAACATTTTCATCAATATATAGAAATATTACATGGGCTGAAAAGTCCCGGGATTTTTCAATAGGCGGAGCCACTACAAAATGAAGATGGCCCATTTCGACAGGCTCGTTGGCAGCCAGTTTATGTATGTTTATGTTTATGTATGGTTGGCGCAAGGCTAATAACCTTGCCCGGAAAAACACATTATTATGGAAAATTTATCAAATTGTACTTGCTAAATAAGGCCAGAGCCGGATCCCGGTTATAGTGCCAATGATGATGGAAAAGTTACCGACCTAGCAAAGATACAACACATTTTTTCTTAGAATTTGTTTTTATTTTTCTACATAGTCTCCTTGTAACTCTACACACTTCTCCCAGCGATGCTCCCATCTCTCTAACCGGTCCAAATAGTAATCGGCGTTTTTCTCTGAAAAATAACTGTTCACGAAGGTGATTGCCTCCTCATTTGACGAAAGTCTCTGTCCTCCGAGCGCAATTTTTAGATTAGGGAACAAAAAGAAGTCGCCTGGGGCTAGATCTGGTGAGTAAGGGGGATGGTCAAGTAGTTCAAACCGTAATTCGGGGATTTTCGCCATGGCAACCGCTGAGGTGTGAAACGGCGCGTTGTCTTGGTGAAACAGGATTTTTCCTTTTTTAAAATAATCGATTAAGATAATTCCATGAGTATCCCAAAAAACAGTAGCCATCACTTTCCCAGCCGAAAAAACAGTTTTTGTTTTTTTTTTTTTTGGAGCCGATCCCCCCTTTGCAGTCCACTGCTTTGACTGTATTTTAGTTTCGGGCGTATAATATGTTTCCCTGTTTCATCGACAATAATTAATCGACGCCAAAACTCGGATTTATTCGCATCTAAACTGCGCCAACAGTTGGAAATGTTCATTCGAACACGTTTTTGGTCTAATGTGAGCAAACGCGGCACCCAACGCGCGGACAGCTTTCTTATGCCTAAATCTTGATTTAATATGTGACAAACACGTTGTTTGGACATTTTTATAGTCTCTGATATCTCTCTCACTTCAATTCGACGGTCGTCTAGCACCATTTGGTGAACTTCAGCGATGTTATCGTCAGTTGTTGCAGTTTTTAGACGTCCCGAACATTCACCGTCTTCCAAACTCTCACGGCCACGTTAAATTCAGCTGCCCAAAATTCCACTTTGGTAAATGATGGTGAAGAGTCCACAGACACAGAGTCCAACTTATCTTTGATTTGCGTAGGCGTATTGTCTTTCAAAAACGAAAATTTAATGACAGCTCGATACTCAATTTTGTCCATTTTCACAAACACAATCACATAGACTTACTCAAAACATTGTCAAATAAAAACTACGCGTCCAAAATGGCTGAAATTTTGGTGAGTAAATGTCAAAAGATGCACAACTATCTTCACGTTGAGGTTGAGTGCTGCTATCTTCGCGTTGATAGTTTCGTTCATTCGTTTTGCGTTCGATTCTCGGTTTGTTTTTCGTCTTGCGTTTTGCTGTCGCTTAATAAAACTATCCAAATCCAACATGTCCCCTTTTAAACCCTTTAAATTTACTCTTAGACACGCGCAAGGTTGGCTCTTATACTATTCAGTCTTATACCGTTCACTCGTATACTGTTCACCTTTATGCTATTTACTCGTGTACTATCAACTTGAATACCATTTACTTTTGTACCATTAAATTGTGTACTGAACATCGTCATGACATTTATTTGCTTATGAAAAAAAAAGTCGATTTTTTTTTGGGTACCTAATAATTTTTTTTTTTGACTCTGTGTCACTGAGATTATAACTATACTGTCACATAACATGTACATTAGACCACAATTGCCATAATGGTTTAGTGACATGCAAACGTCGTGTTATATCATTCACCCGAATACTATGAACTCATAGTATTAGTTCTTCTACAGCAAACCCGCATACTACAAACTTCTATATTGCAAGCTCCTATACTGTAAACTCTTATACTGCAGACGTTTTTACTGCAAATGCATATACTGAAGGCTCATATATCTCGAGAGTGGTCCCAAATGAATCGACGACCTTGAATACCTCCATCAAAGATCAATATCCAACATCAATTCCGTCATTAGCGACATTAACAAGACGATCGCCTATCAGGTTACTTATTCGGTCCACGAATCCCTCGACTCACACACACGGGAGTTAACCAACTCTTTCTGCTTAATTTTGACAAATGCCTACAATCGACATCCAAACTGTCGACCGCTCGGCAAACCAACCCCATTTGAGAATATGCTCTTCAAGATGGATGAGCTCGCTTTATCGTGCCCCCCTACACAAGAGCAATTCACCCCAACCGAACCCGACCCCCTACTCAAGCTTGTTCTACACAAACTCAATACTGTCGTAAGCGAGGTTGAGGCTTTCCGGTCCCCCCTTGGCCAGCTTAAAAGTGCTATAGTATCAATGCAATCAAAGGTAACCAACCCCAACCCCCACCCCGGGCTGCGAGACGTCTTTATATGATGAACTACACAATGTGGTCCCATATCCGCCCCACCCCACTTTACCGCGTTCACCCCCGCCTCAGCAACCACCACCCCACGCCCTCCTTCCACTTCTGTGACAGCCCCCCCCCCCCCCCGTTTCCTACGCTTTGACACATCCTGGATCCGTGCATAATGGCCCGCCCATATTAATAAACTCAATTATTCCAATCAACCAAACACGTCATATCTGTTAAAGGGCGCCCCTAAAACCGCGAGCTCCAATTGGATTACGGAATTCTTTCTGGAAAACTATAGGAACAGAATGTAACAGAATGTCCTGTCTCTACAAGCGTTGCTTCCGTATAGTTTTCCCCTCTAGATACGATTGGATTTTCATCCGAACAAAAACGGTTACCTAACGATCGGCAGGATGACAATATCCAAGCACAACCCCAACAAATCAACTAAACACCTGCCCCTCTTTCCTAAATTATTATCGCACCGCACCGCGCGCGCGGTATGGTGAATGGGAAACGCGACCGACCGCTTTGGTGTATGGAAAACGACTCAATCGAGGGTTGGAATCTAGAAAGGAAGAAACGTAATGTCTCTCTTTGTGGAATGGAAAACCAGATCTTGTAATGAAGATCATGGTGTATGCATGTATGGGTGATCGTACAGATCACAGTGTTTATCGATGCATTTAGCAAAGGATAAACGAAAACTGAAACGAGGGAAAAGGAATAAAGGGATCGTATAGATCATTGTTTATGAATGTGCATTGCGGCTAAATAAATAGACGGCAACGCATCGAGGAAATGTGCTAAAAGAAAAGATGGGACGAGGGCATCATAAAAGTCTTAGATGAGTGATGCCCTTGTGTAAATAGACGAATAGCCATTAGAGAAAGGTGCTAATGGATTACAATACTTTATACAATGAAAATTGTATATCGTATCTTGGGTCGGTAGCCGAAACGAATCCCTTGCTTTCATTTGTATATGCAGGGCAATTCGTTTGTGGTAAAGAACGAAATTGGTGATTGTTTATTCGTTTAGACGAGGGATCGTGGTCGGGTATATTCCAGCTGAACAAACAAGCTGCCCGACGCTGTTTTGGCCGTTGGACAATGGATTCGCCAGCCAATGTGTATGTAAGACATTGTCGTACACATGTAAGGCTGGGAATAGCCAACTCAAGGTTAAGATTCCCTGATTATGCGGTTACATTGTATGTAAACCAAATTGTTCTGTTTTCAGCAATTCAACTAGGGAAAATGCGTGTGTAAGATTGAGATTTGCCTGGCAACCGAAGGTGCCGAATTGGGCTTGGGATTAATGAAGTTGGGAACAGAATTCTTATAGGGAATTTTGAATTCGAATAAATGAATGAAGGTAAGAATTCTCTTCCAGGAGCTTTTAGCTAAATACATTGGATAGACTTGATGCGTGAAGCATTTAAAGGTGCTAATGTGATTGCATTACCAGAAACTTATGAAGGCTGGGTTGTAGTTATGGGGGTTCTTCGGGTAAGTAGACAGTAGGGTTTGGCGGAACCGCCACGGAGTTTTCTCGTAAGCGTTGCTGTTAGTTAAAGGAAATTTAGCTGGCACGACACAGTGGTCTGAAGTGCCCAAGGGCAAAGAAACGTCAATTGTGTATTTGTTTGGGTGTGAGGTGAGAAACAGGTCCAGTGTGTTGGCGAAATGACCATATAAATCTGGTAACCGTGTTGGCTTATTGACTCAGCAGCAAAAAGCTGGACATATTGACCTTCAGGTGTTCTGTGTCCGGAGAGACAAAGCTGCTGAAAGTTATGCACATTAAAATCACCCACAATAATGATTTCAGTGTGCGGATATCAGACAGAGCATCAAATTCGTTAAAGGGTGCATTTCTATCCAAGTATGGGCTTCTGTAAAGAAAGCAGTAATGTATGATATGCTTACGAACGTGAAGTTTTAGCCAAGAGAAATTAAATTCTGGGTTGGAACAGAGCCCATATTGTGGCAGAAGCTGATAAGCAATATCATTTCGTATGTATGTGGCTATACCACCATGTGGAAAGAACAGTGGCAGTAAGTCATATCCAGGTAAATTTAAATCGGAAATATCTGTATTAGTAATTACCTGGGTGTCGTTAAGTGCAAAGGTAGTTGGTTTCTGGTTAGAAACATGGGCAGACACAGAAGAGAAATTGCATCTCAAGCCGCGAATCAACGCGAAATTCCCGCTCCATTGAAAGGGCCCCACACAGAAAACCAATATAGCCTCGGGAAAGGATGCAAGTCGGGACCAGCAATAGATAACGAAAGCAATCAATACAGGTGTTATATCCTGGTAGTAGGTGCCCCACTAGGTCGGTGCCGAAATCCTGGTCGTGCGAAAAAAAAAATAAAACAGTCACAAGGGATGGGGAGGGTGTAGGGTTTTCCCGCACTGCACATCATTCACGTGTATATTCTCGCACTTTTCACAGCACTAAGACGCGTGTGTGGAGATCCGTTTATTTGCATAGGATCGCATAGGGAACTTTGCACTGCACTCGGACGCTTTGTGTGAAGATTCGTTTGTTTGTTTAGGATCCCACAGTAAGACTTCTCGCCCGAACCGATAGTGCAATTGGGTATCTTATGTGTATTTAAGATTTCCAAAACGGATTGTACAAATGGATCCGATGGTACGGATCACGAGGCAGAAGTGCACGTGCTGTCTCGTTGGCACTGACTGATTTCCACGTTAATGTTCTTTATATCTTCGATATTTTATACAGTACGAAATATTGCGCCATTACCGCAATTTAGAATTCAATAGCACTTAGGCACACAGGGTACAGAGAGTAGTTTATACAGTACGAAATATTGCGCCACTATCGCAATTTACAATTCAATAGTACTTAGACACACGGGGTACGAAGGGTACCTTTGTACACAAGCCACCGCGTAGGAAGTTATCGATCTCCGCTAATTCCCGACTTTACTTTACCCACTGGGTTACGAGGCTGCAGCGAGGTGTTATCTTGTTTATTACGTTTTCTGCAGTCGCGATAATTTATTTTATACTACTGCGCGCGTGTACACTACTGAGGTCAAATTCGTCCTCTTTATTCTCTTCCCGGATTTCCTGGGCGGTTCAGGTCGTGCGTGCTCCGTGGCTTACCAAACTCGACTGACTAACTACTGGCGAGGAAAAGTTCGTCGCGTCGCGGCAGTGGAGTCATAGCTAAAATCAACTCACTGCCATTTTCTAGGAACTTTGAAAAGGGTTGCTATGCCTGTATAGGGAATTTAGTTCCGGGGAATGATCTCCGTATAGGCTGAGTTGGATTCTTTGGTTGTGTGTATCGGGAAATTGCTTTCGGCGGCATAGCCAAGTATGGTCAAGGGTCTTGATCGTTGCGATGGTCGTTTCGTGGAAAGGCGACGCATCATGCTGGTGGCCTGCCGGTAAGAGGGAATTGGTGTGGTTCTACATGCTTTAGGTAGAATGGGAACCGAAATGGTTCTCGGAGGAACTAAATGCTGCTTGGTTACAAGCGAGGAGATAGTTTAAGCAAGAAGTGAGCCGGAATGATTTTCGGGGGAAATTGGAATTGCTTGGTTGCAAGCAAGGGATATAATTTAGATGGGATATTAGCCGAAGCGGTTTTTGGAGAAATGTGTGCGGCTCGATGTAGTTGATGGAGATGGTGAGTGTTTCGTTGTAAATTGGATATGCGTTTAATCATCATCATCATCGGCACTACAACCGGGAACCGGTCTTGGCCTTATTTAGCAAGTCATTAGGCTTGTTAAATTTTCCATAATGACTTGTTTTTTCCGGGCAAGGCCGTTAGTCTTGCGCCAGAGGCTCCCCGACGGGGAATAGAACCCCGGTCTCCCGCGTGACTATGCGTTTAATACAGCTTGTGAAATGGGTTCTTGGTAGGTTGGGGATGTATGCAATTGCAGGTTTGGGGAAGGATGCTGTTGCATATTGGGATGTGTTTTCGCATGTTTGGAAGTGGATTACAGTTTGGGTTAGGGTGATGCGCTGTTAGCGGTCAAAATTGGTTGGCATTGTGGGTTGGTTCTCCATGTGGTATAGAGAACCCCCACAGATCCCCAGACCTTAACTTCATCATATGTTCGATGTTGGTGTGGTTCTACATGCTTTAGATGGAATGGGAACCGAAATGGTTTTCGGGGGAACTAAATGCTGCTTAGTTACAAGCGGGGAGATAGTTTAAGCAAGAAGTGAGCCGGAATGATTTTCGGGGGCAATTGGAATTGCTTGGTTGCAAGCAAGGGATATAATTTAGATGGGATATTAGCCGAAGCGGTTTTTGGAAAAATGTGTGCGGCTCGATGTAGTTGAAGGAGATGGTGAGTGTTTCGTTGTAAATTGGATATGCGTTTAATACAGCTTGTGAAACGGGTTCTTGGTAGGTTGGGGATGTATGCAATTGCAGGTTTGGGGAAGGATCCTGTTGCATATTGGGATGTGTTTTTGCATGTTTGGAAGTGGATTACAGTTTGGGTTAGGGTGATGCGCTGTTAGCGGTCAAAATTGGTTGGCATTGTGGGTTGGTTCTCCATGTGGTATAGAGAACCCCCACAGATCCCCAGACCTTAACTTCATCGAACATATATAGATGTATACGTGTAAGCAGGTCGGAAACCGAATACCTTCTCCATAATTTCGCGAATTTATTTTCCGCGAATTCAAACCTCGATCCCGGCCTTTTGGAGCCACCTGTGATCTCGCCGGTACAGTCTTCCATGCGGGATGTGAGATTTCGTCCGCGCACTATTCAACGCATTCTACGTGAACTGGATTGTAGGAAGGCAACCGCCCCGGACGGAATACTAGTAATAGTCCTTAAGAACTGTGCTCCAGAACTATCACCGGTTCTTAGCAGACTCTTCCGCTTATCTTATGCACGGAGGACCTTTCCTGCCTGCTGGAAAATCGCTCGAGTTCAGCCAATCCCAAAGACGGGAAAAAAGTGTCTCCCACAAAATTACCGTCCGATAGCATTACTGTCTATTTTATCTAAGTTAATGGAAAAAGTCATCAATACAGAGTTGGTTAAGTATTTGGAGTGCAACGGTCTTCTGAATGATCGTCAATACGGATTCCGTGGCAGACGGTCCACAGGAGACCTTTTGACACTTATAACCGATATATGGACATCTGCGATTGAACGGCATGGTGAGTCAAGGGCGGTCGCATTAGATATCTCCAAGGCTTTTGACCGCGTCTGGCACGGGGCATTGCTGAACAAACTTCGTTCATATGGACTTTCCCAACAGCTTTGCGACTGGACGAGGAGCTTCCTCGAGAATCGATCGATCCGGGTTGTTGTGGACGGCGAGTGTTCGGATCTGTATCCTGTTAATTCGGGGGTGCCCCAGGGTTCTATTTTAGCTCCAACCTTGTTCTTGCTTCACATAAATGATTTGTTGGAGACAACGGATAACAAAGTGTTCAGTTTTGCGGATGATAGTACGCTTGTTTCCTCCTTTTCGAGTGATCGGCCGATTGGTGCATCAACGTCGCACCAGCTGAGATGTAGACAGATTGACTCTCTGAACCAGGATCTAGATAAAGTCCTGCAGTGGGGAAAGGCCAATCTTGTCGACTTCAACACAACGAAGACCCAGTATACAACATTCACAAAGAAAACTGGATCATCGGTTCCACAGCTGATGATGAATGGCCGGGCCCTCGAGGCTGGGGAAAGTTTGAAATTGCTCGGCGTCACGGTCTGTGGGAATGTATCATGGCATAAACACGTATCGGGTATCGCCAGATCAGCCTCAGGAAAACTGAGTTATCTTTTTAGAGCCAAGAAATACTTTACTCCGGCCCAGCTTCTTCTCCTATATAAATCCCAAATTAGACCCGCGCTCGAATATTGCTCTCATGTTTGGAGCTCGGCTCCTAAACATACCCTCGACCTACTTGAAAGCGTACAAAGACGAGCGATCCGCCTGATCGGGGACTCGGCGCTGACGTCGGGACTACAGTCGCTAGCACATCGAAGGCGCGTGGCCGACCTCTGTCTGTTTTTCAGATATTATCACGGGTGCTGTTCTTCGGAGATTCTTGGCATTGTTCCATGCAATTCGGTCTATATGCGCTCCACAAGACAATCCGCCGGATCGCACCCGTTTGTGGTTCATCTCCCGACAGCGCGAACATCCCTGTATCAGAACTCGTTCCGTTACAGAGCGGGGAAGCTGTGGAACTGCCTTCCCACGCGAGTGTTCCCGGGGCGTTACAACCTGCAACTGTTCAAAAAGAACTGCAAGTTATTTGATGGCATCTCGGGGCGCCCACTTGGCGCTATAGGTTCGCCTCTCCCGAGAGGAGTCTAATTAAAAAAAAAAAAAAAAAAAAAAAAAAAAAAAAAAAACTATCCCCAATTTGTGATTTAAATGAACCGCTTATTAGAACTATATGAACCGTTGTTGGAACTATTTAGAAAAGCAAGCCATTATATCTTAAGTACAACGTCAAATTTGAGCGCCCTTTATCAACTGGTTTCTTTACAGCAGCTGTCGAAATAGGTCGATGTCAAGGTTGCTCTGCGAATTTTTCTATGGTTAAACTAGTTGAACAGAGTGTGCCTTAAATTTTGACTTTTAAACGAAATTTCTGGTTAAAAAAGGCTTAGAGTCGGAAACACGGGATTCGAATACCCAATAGTATGGGATTAGGGTGCGTCGCAGTTCAACTGGTTTCGAAAAAGGTCAATGTCTTGAAAAAAAAAACCCATCGAAAACAGGTCTCTAAAGACATAGCTTCTGAAGGAGCCAACTTATGAATCGCATCATAACTAGTGAAACACAAGTCTATGAGTACGACACATTAACGAGCCCTTTTTTAGTATTATTGTGTAAAATATCGATAAAACATTGAGAATCTAGCAGTTCCATTGGAAGTCAACGTGTACAGCTGTCGAACGGGCATGAATTCTAAAATCGAAATACGTTTACAAAAACTCGACGAGGTAAAGGAAGAAACGGATATCTCAACATCCTAATACCTTCCCAAAGTTTCAAAACAGGTCACCTTATTAATGGTGTTACGCAAATCGGTTTAAAAGTAAATTGAAAAACGTTCTGATAATTTGTCTTCGTTCGTTTTTCCTTCGTGACACGGTGTTAATCTATTTTATTCCATCCCATAGTACGAACAACTTCTGTCGATTTACAACCTGACGGTGGCTGCAATGGATGTCCTTCAATTTAATTACAACATTCTGCAAACAGTGCCGATTCAATTAGGGCCATTCCACTCCGCACCCTGGAACCGCCCTTGAAATCCATGAACGAGTAATAACTTAGAAGAGCAGCATGTTTTTTTCTGTCCTATGAGACGCTTGACACCGACATCCTCTGATGCAATATGCATCCACTCTCTTACCTCGTTCCACAGGCAGACGAGAAGCTTGCACTATTACCTCGCCCACAAGAGTGATTCACCCAACCATCTGCCATTTATATCCTTTCGTGACGGCCCATAGGTGCATTGTGAACCATAGAGCAGATAGATGCGGAAAACGTTTCAACGAGCAGAGCGCGACTTAGGAAGATGTCGACCCTGTGCTAGGTAAATGGCCTTTAAATAGATTTCACGCAATTTATCGTCACTAAACGTGGAGATGCGTAACGAGAAACCAACAGCGAGAGGAGGCTTGTAGAACAAAGGTCTAATCGCGGTATGACACGACTTAAGCCGCATAAGATATCCTTTACGAGGTAATTTGCCAATATCCTGCACAAGGGTATGTTTGTGAAAAGGATTATTTCAAGTTATTTTCATTGGAATTACCATCCCTTGGTGAAGGGATTACTAGACTCATTTAGTTATTATTATAATACTATATATTAATGAATTAGGGTGACGACACGACATGGCAATGTGAATGAAATTATCTGTCTAGCATACATTGCAAGTTCTCACACTGGCTGTACTCGAAGGTTTGTGTCTTACAGTCTCGTCAGGATTAGGATGGGACGTGGTTATTCTTTACATTTGTGATAAGAGGCGTGTGTAGATCGGAAATACAAATGCGCGTGACGCGTGCATGAGCATCGCTGTATTTAAAAATGAAATAGAAATTACAACTGTCGCAAACAGTCATGTCCTGATTTAACCTTCCTGCACCAGTTTTACTTGCATCCTGGCACGCTTTCAGATCTCGCCGCACAAGAGGACCGTTGGTTTTTCATTTAAATATTTTCGTTGGGAATTTACTAATACCATACATGACTGTTTACGTGAGAGAGTGTTTGCACTTCCACGAGGACATCGTGAGAATTAATGGAGTAGAAAATATTTGAAGACAATTAGTTTAAGACTTGGTGGTGGGTCGACTTTAGATCCTATGTAAACTTCGTTTGCATAAATGGGAAAGGATACCTAATGTGCAAAATATACCACAACTAGAGTATTACAACCTTATTGTACTTGGAAAATCGATGGTGAAGTTTCAAAACAATAACATTCGTCGAGTATTTTTCAATCTTCAAGAGGAACAGTTGAGGACATCGGGTTCGACATCAAGGAATCTGAAGTATAACAATTTATTTAAGTGGAAAAATGGGCTGGGCGTTGGAACTGGTGTAAATTCGTCTATTTTAAGAAACAGTATTCCACAAATGGAAGGCTCCTCGATAGTATAGTGGTTAGTATACCCGCCTGTCACCCGGAAGACCGGGGTACGATTCCCCGCCGGGGAGCCTCTGGTGCAAGACTAATGACCTTGCCCAGAAAAAATAAAATCATTATGGAAAATTTAACAAGCTTCAGGACTTGCTAAATAAGGCCAAGACCGGTTCCCGGTTGTAGTGCCGATGATGATGATGATTCCACAAATGAATTGTTAAAAAACGTGTACAATTATTTGAACTATAGCAGAAGGAAAACAAGACAGTAAATATACGAATAAAAACGAAAAAAAGGAGAAACAGAAAAATGGGAAAAAGAAACCGGGGGCAGGGGAAATGAGAGAGAAATATTGTGATAACGAGAGTGCGTCTTTAAGTGTAATACATAATTCGTGGTAAATAATTTTTGATAATTTTGAGAGGCCACCTTTATTTTTCCTAATTCAAAATTTTCAAAATATACTTTACTAAAAAATTCGGTGGGAATTTCCTGTTTAAGAGAGTTTTGAATTTATTCCATTCCGTTTAGTGCAATAGTAAAGAGAAGCGATTCGAACCAACGCAATGACTATTATAATCACTAAAAGATAAAAACAAAGCATCAACACATCAGTCTACTGTCTACTGCCGCGTGCAATGGATTTGTCGTTCATATTTGTTGGATGTGCCGGCACGGGTGCGGGTTCACAAATATTCCACCCATGTTCCACCGAACGCTGTTATAAGACTGAAATAAAAGGCGCTGATATTGTGGGGGAAATTGCTTTATTTTATTCTTTAATTTGCACAGGGTGATTTGGTCTTATATTTAACATGCCGTGGTCGTTTACGTTTAGTATTTAACATGAATTATTAATGTTTTAAATGTTGTATTTAACACGAACTGTGAGTGTTTTAAGTTTTGTATTTAATATAAACTGTGAATGTCTTAAGTTTTGTATTTAATATGAACTGTGAAGGTTTTAAGTTTTGTATTTAACACGAACTGTGAATGTCTTAAGTCTTGTATCTAACATGAACTGTGAATGTTTTAATATGAACTGTGAAGGTTTTAAGTTTTGTATTTAACACGAACTGTGAATGTCTTAAGTTTTGTATCTAACATGAACTGTGAATGTTTTAAGTTTTGTATTTAAGATGAACTGTGAAGGTTGTAAGTTTTGTATTTAACACGAACTGTGTACGTCTCCGATCCCGATTTACACCCGACTCCGGATATGTGCGCATTCCATCAGGTATGAAACTCGACTCGTGGTTGGATCTTGACTTACTTACCCCGTGATTAACCTCGATAGACTCTGGTGAGTTCTCTCCCAGCTAAGGGTGAGTTTTCTTTTCCTTGACAGAAACGTGAAGTGTGGTGGTGAATTGGAGAGGATCTCTCCGGTTCGATCTTAGCTAGTGTGCTAATGATCCATTGTTTACCCATGCAACGATGTCATGGGAAACGAAACTGAAAAAGGAGGATAGAACAAAGGACATCGTAGTGGTCATGGGTGCAGCTGTATAAATAGACCGCAAGCCACTAGGAAGCTGGTGATAAAAGCAATTTAGGTACACAATGGTGATTGTGTACTGTATCTTGCTGTGAGTAAAGGGTCGAATTTTTGTATGCATGTTTATATGCTGAAGATTTCGATTCATGGCGGCTAGTCGCTAGATGCGTGCATTGCTTTTGTCGTTTGGACAAAAGGCTGCCGAGGTCCTGGATAAGCCACGAAAATGTGCTGTGCACGTGTGCAGCAGATTATGCTAACCGACATTCGCGCCGATTAGTTTTCCGCTTTATTGCGGTAACTTGGTACGGTAACCGAATTGTTTTTTCCCAGGAAAATGATGAGATGCATTGATGCATGCGACGATGCCCTTGGGGGAGAAATGTTTGCAGGTGCTGATGCAATTGCATTCGCGAAAAACCATGGGGTGTTTGAAGCTTTAGGACTGGAAGTTTTTGGGGTAATTGGGAAGGTAAGTAGTGGCGTTATTGGAACCGACACAGATTGCTATTCTCAAGTACTCTTTACTGAAGCGGAAATGGTACATTAACTGCTGTGGTATACGATTGATACTTTATTTCTTCCATTTCGTTTTAGTGATGTCCTTCACTACGGTTTCTGTGCATCTTATGAAAACGTCTTTCCGGTGGTAGAGTACTCCATTAAATTCTAAATTTGCATTAAACTCCCTTCACGGGAAAACAGTACCAACCATAACATCAAATACATCAACAATGTTCTAAGATATCCAACATAAAAAGGATACCTCTGGTGTTGTTATGAAGAAATAAAGCCAACCCAAACGTCACAGTTCAGATACGAAAAAATATCTTGAGCATCGTTGCCAAATCACGCACTTCACAAAAATGTTCACCCACACCAAAAATAAACAATAAAAACTAAAGGGAAATGTTCAAACACGTGTTGTAACCCGTGTGTTTTTGAATACTTGTATTAAAGGTCATTGCATACGTGTATTAAAGTTGATTGGCTCAAGACTAATAACCTTGCCCGGAAAATAAACTATTATGGAAGATTTATCAAGCCTCGGATATGGACCGGATACACGAGGACGACCATGGAAACGAAAATGGCTAAACGATTTGAGAATTTTCTCATCGAACGTCCGCTCACTGTACAGAGCTCGAGTTGCACAGCAGCTAGCCGAATATAAGGCTGACATAACAGCATTACAAGAAATAAGATGGGCGGGGACTGATGTTATTCAAAGAAACGAGTATGACATTTATTACAGCTGTCATGCAAAACACCATGTGGTCGGGGAAGGCTTTATAGTCAGCCAAAAATTGAAGCCTGCCATTATCGGCTTTAATGCAATAGACGAAAGGCTATGTTATGTACTCTTCGCGTGCGAGGCAAGTTTAAGAACATAAGCCTTATAAATCTTCACGTACCTACAGAGGAGGCCCCTGACGACAAAAAAGAACAATGCTGTTAGAACGTCGAACGGGCCCTCAACGCCTGCTCAAGATACGATGTGAAAGTCGTTTTTGGTGATTTCAATGCCAAAATAAGACGGGACCCGGGTTTCAGGCACTATGCAGGTTCCCATAGTTTGCATGAGAACACTAATGACAATGAAGTACGATACATCGAACTGGCAGCATCAAAGAACTTGGTCGTTGGGAGTACCAGGTTTCCGCGTCAAGATATCCACTAAGCTACCTGGGTATCATCTGATAGAGCCACTCGCAACCAAATTGACCACGTGTTAATAGATCGCCGCCACTCCTCCAACTCGACTAGGATCACTATCTTGTTGGTATAGTTTTCCGATCGCGGATTGCCTTACGGAGACGTATTGCATCCGCGAATCAGGTTCGGATCAACACGGCTCCCTTACGCAATGAGAACACGAGTAACAGCTTTGGGCATGCGTTAAGACTTGCCCTCGAAGAGCTCGAAGGGGAGAGAGTAAGTCCTGGGGCCAGAATGCCGGGCGTAGAAGAGAAATGGACACCCCATAAGAATACTGTCATTAGTACTGCCAACTCCATCTTAGGCAGTAGTCGTAGAGATCGGAGCCATGTTTGATGATAAGTGCAACCTAGCGACTGAACGAAAGAATGCTGAATATCGGGCAATGCAGCAGTCTCATAGGACGCGGGTGCTTTATTATTATTATTATTATTATTATTATTATACATGCAAATTTGAATGAGGGCGGCATATTTTTTCGGGATCCCCAGCTCAACCACAATATGGTAGAGTCTTTGCCTTGCGACTGAGTCGTAGGCTTTTTTGAAGTCAACGAACAGTTGGTGAACCGTCTCTCCGTATTCCCACTTCTTTTCCGGCAGGTGCCTTATTGTGAACATCTGGTCGCTTGTTCACCGGTTCCGACGGAATCCACATTGGTAGTCTCCCAATATTTCTTCTGCGTACGGTGTGATTATTGCCAGTATGACATTTGTTAATATTTTGTATGTGATTGGGAGCAATGATATTCCTCTGTAATTTTCGCAGTCAGATCTGTCGGCTTTTTTTGAAAATGGGGATGACTATTAAGGTTTTCCATTCTTCCGGAATGACTTCCTTGTCCCATATTATTTTAGCCAGTTGGTGGATCTTTCGAGCGGTTGCCTCTCCTCCATGCTTCACAAGCTCTGCCGGTATGCAATCGATTCCGGGGGCTTTGTTGATTTTCAGTCGATTTATCGCGTCTACAACTTGGTCGAAAGAGGGCTCTGGGAGCTGGGGCTCGGCTGTATGTACGTCTGGTGCGTTTATTTGTGGTTGATGGGTGTGCACATTGAGCAGGTTTTCAAAGTTTGTGTCCCGGATTATTTTGGGTCTCCCTCGGTAGCCATTTCTAATTGAATTTATGCCTAGGCATACATACCTCTGTTGTTCTTTGTTCTGGCATTTTCTAGGATTTTTTCGGTCTGAGTCTTCTCCCATTCGCGTTTTTTGCGTTTGAAAAATCTAGTTGTTTCTTTCCGAATTGTCGCGTACCTTACTGCGTTGACTTCATCATATGCTTCTAAGTGGATCATTCTTAGGCGTTTACGTTCTTCGATGTTTGCCCTGTACTCATCGTCAAACCAAGGTTCGGACTTAATTGTTTTCTTAAATCCTAATACCTTTTGGGCTGTTTGTTTGATTGTGTCTCTAATCGATGTCCATTTAGTGTCCACACTATTAGCTTCCTCTTCCTCACTGCTCTCATTCTCTAGAATGCTAAATCTATTCGTTAGTTCGTCTTGATATTCATCTCTTCTGCGCAGGTCTTTTAGTTTATCAGTATCGAACTTTTTGCTCGTCTCCCGTGACTGCCCATGTGGGATTACTGCGAGGCGACTCCTGATTTTGCCCGTCACTAGAAGATAATCGGCGTCGCAATCTGCTCGTCTAGATGATCTTACGTCAAGGATATTCGAGTGGTGTATTTTGTCTATGAGGAAGTGGTCTATATGGTTACGCGTTACGCCGTCGGGTGATATCCATACGTGGGAAGCATAGGATAAGAAAGGGAAGATCTGAACCCGACACAGTAGGGCTTCAAGATAGGAAAATAACCACTTAATCAATAGGGGTTCGAAACCATGGGAGAACAGCTTAAAAAGGATATGATTATGGGAGATTTTGTAAAAGGCCTTGCTGAAATCGGTGGTGATTACATCGACTTCGTTGCCATTCTCTAAGGCACGGAGAGTATGGGATGAGAATTCAACTATATTGTGGATGGACCACCTACCCGAAAGGAAATCATGCTGGTTGGATGAGATGATGGATTTACATTGGAAAGATAACGCGCTGTAAAGAATCCATTCGAACAATTTAGGGATGTGACACAGTTTGGCGATGGCACGGTAGTTGCTATATCGTTTTTAGGTCCCTTTTTATGTATGGGGTTGGCATAGGAGGATTTCCAAATACTAGGGAAGACACCTTGTGTAAGGGATAGATAGAAGATCTTTGATAGCGGGAAAGAAAGAGAAGAGGAACATTTTTTTAAAAGGACAGCTGGAAGTCCATCAGGTCTAGGGTTGAACTCGTCTTTACGTACATTTAATTATTGCTCAACTAGGTGGTGCTGAATAATTTGAGAGATGAAGGGGCCAAGGGAGAATTCGGGCAGGTCTTTGAAGTATGATAGGTTAGGCTCGAAAGATGTGTCCGGGAAGAATTTTTTAAAGAAAGAAGCAAATAGATTGACAATAGTTTGGGGATCGGTTGAAGTAATCGTGTCATAGGAAAGGGAGTTAGGATGGGCGTCGAATTTCCATTTGTAATTTAAAAAGTGGAAAAAAGATTTGGGGTCGTTGATGAAGTTGGATTGTGTTTTTGAGAGGTAGTTGGAGTAGAGGGAGTTGTAGAGCTCGGTAAATTTATAAAAGGAACCGAGGTAGTTGGAGTAGTCTTCGGAGGAACGCGTTTTTATCAGAATGTTCCACAGGTTATTTCTCTTGTTCTGAAGAGTGCGGAGTGTGCGGTTGTACCAAAGAGGTGATGAAACCGATGACATGTGTCGAAAATAAGGGACATATAGGGCGATAGCGTAGTAGATCTCCTTATAGAGAGTGGCAGTCACTTCTTCTACCCCCAGATGATCAAAGTGAGATGCTAATTTGCTAAAATGCTCATTTAGAAGACGAAAGTTAGCTTTGTGGAATTTGTAGGAAAAGCAGTCATGAGGTAAAGAGGGGTGGGCTACGTGATCTGATCTTGATACAGGGATAGGAGAAGCGGGGATGGTAATTGACAAATGGTAGAGAGGGCGTGTGGACTAGGGACAACTGAGGCATTATAGGGGTTCGTTGTAAACACGAGGTCCAGTGGTCCCTCCATATGATTTGGGACATTGATTATATCACGGGGGCTTGAATCAGTGAGGACGTTTATAAAAATTCGTTCCTTGGAACTTGTTGGGTTTGAGAAATGAAAGGATTGATCGTCGAATTTATATTGGAGATGGGGGAGGTTAAAATCGCCAAAAACGACGATATCATCTAGAAGGTGCTAAACTCGGTTAGGTGATCTACCGCTTCTGTTGCGAGTTCGTATGACACGATAGGTTGTGAAGGAGGTATATAAAAGGAAATAACGTATAAAGACTTATGGCGCTGGTCGATTTTTATTGCGATGTAGTCGAGATTGGGAGAAGAAGAGTTGGCAATTAGAAATGGGGCGAGTCTGTTGAGTGACAAACAGCACTCCACGGCATGGGGAATTTGGACCTTGTTGATGAACATTGTCATCGCCAAAAATGTTAAAGGGGGAAGGGAATAGTTGTAGACTATTAATACTAGGGATAAAGTTGGTCTCAGTCAGAGCATATATATCGAAGGGGAGGGAATGTGCCTTTTCCAGAGTCGAATGCGTTTTGTAGCGAAGAACTCTAACATTCTGAGAGTAGACGGTTAGGGGGGGGGGGTATTGGGAGTTTTGATATGGTGGCGGGGGGGGGGGGGGCTGATTAGGATCAAAAAGGCTTGGCATTATTTACACCAACGTTGCAAAATAAATCGCGCACACTAAACAATAACGGGCAAGAATCGCAATTTCCTTGTAGCGTTTCTAACAGATACACACACAATATACAACCAAATAGTGAAGAGCACCGAAAAGAAATTCGAATAAGCAAAGCATCAGAGCCGCATACCATAGCGATAACATAACAATTCCACATCAGTTGAGTGTACTTGAGTTTAGTAATCGAATTCGTACACGCGGCAGTGGCCTGGTGCGTTGAGCTTTGGTTATATCTTTTAGTGATTCTAACCATGATAGCGTCGGTTCGAATCACACACTCTTCACTATGGTCTCAAACGCTATATCCTCATCAAATAGTTGAAATCAAGTTTGGTTTATATTCAGAATTGGTGCGATTATAAATATTGGAACGATTTGTTTCAATGGAAACAAACCTCGCAAGTCGTCCGCAATAAAGTAGACAAAACCAAACACAAAATACGACATGATACCTTGGTATCGGGCTTGATCATTATCTATACTTTGATAAGCATATAGCAGCTGCCCTTTCTGCAGTTAAAAACGCATATGCTATGACAAAAAGTCTACTCCGTAGTAGCCTTTTGGACTCCAAGGTCACATTAATTTCATACTCGGCATTCATTGGATCAGTTTTGGTGTATGATTGCCCGGTATGGTATAACATATCCCCATTCGACATGGAAAAATTTCAGGTGTTCGAGAGGCAATGTTTGCGTTCTTGCCGCGGAATATACAGAACCCCAGAGTCACAGTATAAGAAGTTCTACACCAATAAAATCCTATTTGACAAATCAGGACTAAACAGGATAGACAACTTCATTATCAAAATCATTTGTAATCACACTGCAAGGGCAATGCCCAGTGAAAATGATTTTATTTTGGGAGCGTTCTATCCCAATGATATATATCTGGGGAGTACTCTCCAGAATGGGTTTGTTCCCCCAGAAGCGTTCCCCTTCTTGGGTGGCGAAGGACTTATCCAAGACAAGCATGGAGTCCCTATTATTTACCACGCTTTCGCAGTGCCAGGGATAAACGAATTCTGCATGATAGGGCTATCTCTAATGTTCCAGACCGCCTACGTTTCAGTATGCTGATCAGTGAAAGAGATAAATCTAAAAGAGACCTGTCTGGTCCCAACTGGTGGTGGAGATTAGTGACGAAGAAAGGACTACACGTCCCTAAAAAAAGCATGCCTTTTAGTTGCCACCCCCCCCCCCCCCCCTTGCCGCCTTTCTCCTCGTTTATATTTAACATAGTTTAATTAATTTAGTTATTTTAGTTTTAATCGGTTTGCTTTTAAATGTCGGCTTGTTACCCAACAAAAAACCCATATGTATATTGCGTTAGCAAAATTGTAAAAGAAGAGGACCTCTTATATACTGATTACATTGTATACAAAATTATAAAAACCATTGTACGACGAAACGCATAAACAAAAAACTAGATATTGTATAATTTAGAGTGCTTGCAAAGAGCCAGTAAGTTATCATTAGAACAATGTCTGTAAAATAGGACCTGCATTTAGTCCTACATAAAGAAATATGTATAATTTGAATTTTAATTAAAATAAACACGGACTACAAATCAAAAAAACAGAAGAAATTATTTCTCAATACAAAACAGAAATTAATTTCTCCCCAACCCAATACTACAATAAAAGGTAGACACTATTAAGCTATGTTAATTATAAACTGCCCGCTTTGGAATAATAAACTAACTAGGATATTAAACATCTTTGTCAATCCAGTGCGTAAGAATAACTTTCTGAGGAAAAAGGACGTTTTTGAAACCCAAACAAATCCAATTCGGAAAGACCCCCTACTGCATCTCCTGGTAACTTACTCTTTTACCAAATACACCAAACCATAATATATACCCGAATAGTCGAACTCAATACGAATTTCCTTTTTCCCTCTCGACCCCATTGTTGTATGGCATTTCAGGGCGTACTCGTCCCTTTTGGAAAGACTCGTCGTCCACCAGTGTTTCCGTGGAAGAAACCCTGCTCAAAGGATAACCAACAAAATTACTTTTTTATTCTCAAATCCGCAACTAATTTGTGGGGTTTCGTCATGTAATCCGATCACTGCCGAAAGGGTGTTTTGTTGCGTCGGATAACTTTGTTGTAAATGTCTAAAACCGGTGACCAGTTAGTTGTTGCCGCTAAGTAGCAGGGCAACATCGAGGAAAAAAACCCGACCCAAGGTGGCGTGAAAATTAATTGGTTACAAGGACGCATACTGCAAAGGAGGCGACACGTGTTGTGGGCTCTTCATCGAACTGGAAATTTATTTCCAATTTCCGACAGATGAAATTGCGGAAGACCTGGTGGGGAAATTTTACAAAACCAAATTGGTATGCCTTGGTGAATATTTTCAGGACATGAGAGATATTGCCATCGGCATTGAACCTACTCGTCACATAGTAAGCATTGCACTACCACCCGGAAAAGAGAAGAGGTCGTGTGATATCGTGTGCATCATCCAGCCCACCATTGGCACTCAGCCACAACGGATCGCTAGAGCCAAAAGCAGGCAACAAGTTTCCAAAAGGCCCATTGTCATGGGCGTGTGGGCTGCAAGTCAGGCCAACACTGCACCCACCGCGCCCTCCACACGATTGTGCTACACTCTTGCCTAGAATGGGTGTATCTAAATTACAATCGTTGTTCAGATAGTTTTCTGTTTGTTCCGCAAGTGGGCTGGACCCATCCCATTTACGCGACTGCGATGTTTGTGGGTCATTCATCTGCACTTGCTCTAGATGAGTTCAATCGACGAGCACTTTTTCCATGGCATTTACACTAATTAACTCGGCAATAAGCGACCAGTAACCAACGCGGGGAGCACTCAAATTACATGTTTGTGGAGCCATTAGAAGTACTCCAAACGAATGCCTTGTTCCCTGCTCCGTCCCTCTGTGTTAATTAATGTGGAGTTTGTTGGGGGATTCAAACACCCAAAGTCAATATTTCCCCATATCGAGAAGATAAACAAACGTTTTGGAAACTCCTGGTGACGACAGGGCGAGTGCAATTGCTTTTTCAAACAACTACATAACGGGCTGAGAATTGTATGAAATTGGCCAACGACTCACCTGCGGGTGGAAGCGGTATCCTTCTTGGCGAAATTCCTCCAAACACTTTCCTGCGCAATTTTGGATTTCTCACTTGGATTTACACAACAGCGATTTGACGGAAGGCCACGGGATCCCCAGCAATCGATTACACAATCTCGGAGTGCGAATTGGAGTTGGAAGGGAAGCTCACAAAAACTACAGAAACGAATAAAAAACGAGTTGGAGTTCGGAAGTCGCTGAACATTTACCGCGCGGTTTCACTTTCACGGTGAACGGTAAATCCGCAGGAACTGAATTTTCTTAGCAGCCTTGGAAAACGCTTCCAATTTCCGCGTAGAAAAGGATTTTGTTTTCCATTCACGAAGCACACAGCTGGAGTCAAGGAAATTCTTTTAGTTTTCCTCTCGTTTTCCGTTTTTTGTTTATTGCTTTCCGTTTTTGTTCTTTGCTTGGCCGCCGTGCCGTACCACGACCAACTTACTGCAGTCTAGACCGACAGACACGAGAGGATGACGATACGACGACTCGAAATTGAAGCTGTGGAAAGCTTGAACGACGTGAAGAGCTAGAGAGCGAGAGCCGGAGAGAAAGAGAAGGCATCAAAATGTTTTGCAAATTTGGCGAAGACGACACAATGGTGCTTGCGGGAGAGTTGGAGTCATGCGTGCGGTTTTGTGTTGTGCCTGAGAATAACCGGCACGGGCGAGGGGCTGACCAGTGTGTGGGTGATGCCCGGTACGACAACGAGCGAGTAGTGAGTGTGCTTCAACGAAAGAGAATGAGGGAGAGTGCGCAGTGGAAATTTGAAAAGTGTTGTTGAAAACAAAAGCAATACGTCGCATGGGGTGTGTGGGATGGCTGTTGTGTAGATTTAGGAGTACGTCACACAGTGGCGCCGATCGAATGAGGTGACGTGTGTATTTATTTAAATGTCCCATTTTGTTAACTTTCAACACATCCGCTCATTTTAAATAAACGTTGGTTCATTTTAGTTTAATGCTTCATATAAAGATTTATTTCTAAGTATACTTATTAGGACCAGTCGATTATTAAGAGAAAACATTTAGGAGGAGGTTTTTCTTGAAGCAAAAACCGCAGAATATAGAAAATATTTTATGCATTTATATCCCTTCACGGGATTTTTATATTGGTGAACGATGTAGGTAACATAAATTGCCCAGGCTAGTGTGAAATACTAAAATAAAAGCAGGTTTATGCACGCTATTAATTGTACCCATTTGAAGGTATTCCATTATAAAACTAAAAGTATAAAAATTCGTAATCTGCTTTTTTTAATTTTTTATTTTTTTTATTATTTTTTTATTAGATTTCTCCCGGGAGAGGCGAACCTATAGCGTCGAGTGGGCGCCCCGAGATGCCATCAAATAACTGTTGCAGTTCTTTTTGAACAGTTGCAGGTTGTAACGCTCCGGGAACACTCGCATGGGAAGGGAGTTCCACAGCTTACCCGCTCTGTAACGGAACGAGTTCTGATGCAGGGATATTCGCGCCGTCAGGAAATGAACCACAAACGGGTGCGATCCGTCGGATTGTCTTGTGGAGCGCATATAAGCCGAATTGCGCGGAACAATACCATGAATCTCCGAAGAACAGTAGCCGTGATAATATTTGTAAAACGAACAGAGGTCGGCTACGCGCCTTCGATGTGATAGCGACTGTAGTCCCGACGTCAGCGCCGAGTCCCCGATCAGGCGGATCGCTCGTCTCTGTACGCTGTCAAGTAGGTCGAGGGTAAGTTTAGGAGCCGAGCTCCAAACATGAGAGCAATATTCGAGCGCGGGTCTAATTTGGGATTTATATAGGAGAAGAAGTTTGGCCGGGGTAAAATATTTCTTGGCTCTAAAAAGATAACTCCGTTTTCCTGAGGCTGATCTGGCGATGTTCGACACGTGTTTACGCCATGATACATTCCCACAGACCGTGACGCCGAGCAATTTCAAACTATCCCCAGCCTCCAGGGACCGGGCACTCATCATCAGCTGTGGAACCGATGATCTAGTTTTCTTTGTAAATGTTGTATACTGGGTCTTCGTTGCGTTGAAGTCGACAAGATTGGCCTTTCCCCATTGCAGGACTTTATCCAGATCCCGATTCAGTGAATCAATCTGTCTACATCTCAGCTGGTGCGACGTTGATGCACCAATCGGCCGATCGCTCGAAAAGGAGGAAACAAGCGTACTATCATTCGCAAAACTGAACACTTTGTTATCCGTTGTTTCCAACAAATCATTTATGTGAAGCAAGAACCAGGTTGGAGCCAAAATAGAACCTTGGGGCACCCCCGAATTAACAGGATACAGATCCGAACCCTTGCCGTCCACAACAACCCGGATCGATCGATTCTGAAGGAAGCTTTTCGTCTAGTCGCAAAGCTGTTGTGGAAGTCCATATGAACGAAGTTTGCTCAGCAATGCTCCGTGCCAGACGCAGTTAAAATCCTTGGAGATATCCAATGCGACCGCCCTTGACTCACGATGCCGTTCAATCGCAGATGTCCATATATCGGTTATAAGTGTCAAAAGGTCTTCTGTGCACCGCCTGCTACGGAATCCGTATTGACGATCATTCAGAAGTCCGTTGCACTCCAAATACTTAACCAACTCTGTATTGATGACTTTTTCCATTACCTTAGATAAAATAGACAGTAATGCTATCGGACGGTAATTTTGTGGGAGACACTTTTTTCCCGTCTTTGGGATTGGCTAAACTCGAGCGATTTTCCAGCAGGCAGGAAAGTTCCTCCGTGCATAAGATAAGCGGAAGAGTCTGCTAAGAACCGGCGATAGTTCTGGAGCACAGTTCTTAAGGACTATTGCTGGTATTCCGTCCGGGCCGGTTGCCTTCCTACAATCCAGTTCACGTAGAATGCGTTGAATAGTGCGCGGACGAAATCCCACATCCCGTATGGAAGACTGTACCGGCGAGATCACAGGTGGCTCTAAAAGGCCGGGATTGAGGTTGGAATTCGTCGAAAATAAATTCGCGAACATATTAGCTTTATCCTTTGTATTCGTGACTAACGTTCCGCTGTCTATCACCAACGGAGGGAAAGAGGAGAATGCGAAGTTACCGCTGATAGCTTTTGCCATTGACCAGAAGGAGCGCGAACCAGTTGGGCACCGAAGGAGCTTATTGATCACCCTGTCATTGTGAGTCTTCTTCGCGGTATCAATCGTCTGGTTGCACGCGTTTCTGATTCTAACAAAATTCGTTCTGTTAATATCGCTGGGATTGGAGCGCCATTGCTTAAAATCTCTATTTTTTGCCGCTGTAATCAGCTCGCATTTTTTGTCAAACCAAGGTTTATCAGACGACCTTCGTTTGATGGAATGTGGAATATACATCTCCATCCCCAGAAGAATAATCTCTGATACCGACTCCGCGCAAGCGTTAACATCGGAGTTTCCGAAGCACACCTCCGACCATGGAAAGGATGCGAAGAAACCTCGCATATCGTTCCAGTTAGCAGCCCTATAGCGTTTGAAATAATAGTGAAGAAGATCGTGTGATTCGAACTGACGCTATGACAGTTCGAATCACGAAAAAATTTTACCTAAGCTTTACTCATCAGGCTACTGACCGTGTTTAGAATTTGATTTCTAAACTCGACTATACTCCAGTGATGTGAATTAGTTTTGTTATCGCTATGGTATACGGTTCTGATGTATTTTCTTATTCGATTTTTCGTTCGGTGTTCTTCACTACGTTTGCTTGTGAATTGTGTGTGTATCTGTTAGAGTCGCCACAGCCCCATACTTCCATACATGGCGAAGCTTCCTAGGCCGGTTATTCGCTTGATATGCAAGTGCTTGCGCGACGGATACCAAGCAGTGATCTGAGTTTCCCAGTGGCGCAGAAACCTCTACGGTATAAATACTCGGTTCGGATGTCAAAAACAGATCCAGGGGGTTCGCATAATCGCCTCGGGCATCCGGCACTCGCGTTGGCTCCCCCACGAGTTGTCAAGTTGTGGTTTACAGCAAACATCTCCGCCAGCCTCCCAGCCTCGACGGTTCTGTTAGAATGTAACAACCAGTCGAAATTGTGCACATTAAAATCGCCATGGACAACAATTTCAGAAGCTGGGTCGTTGATCTGTATCCAGTCGACGGTATGTGAAAGATGTTCGAAAAATGTCGCCGGTTGATCGTCATTCGGGGAGCGGTAAAGACAACAAAGAAATTTAACGGAATTCCTCAGCACGACCCTCAACCATATGATGTCCATATTATTGGGTTCCAACGCCTCCATCTGCTGGCAAGCCAGATTGGACCGCGCGAAAACGCAGACTCCGCCCTTAAAACGGAATCTCGAATGTAAGTCGTATCCTGAGCAACAAAGATATGTCGAATCAGTTGACTAATCGACCTGGGTCTCAGTTAGGGCAAGGATATCAGGTTTCGTTGTTTGCAAATATTGGTGGACGGCGTTTACATTCGTATTGGTGAAACCGATGCCCCTGATGGTACAAAATGCCGTCACCAGTCGAGCGTGGGCCGAGCCTCGAGAGCGAGCTCGGTTATGCGATGACGAACCTCTTAAAGTTCCGTTATTTATCATGATATCTGCATGATGTTCCCCCTGACATAGTCCCCCCCGGAGATCCGAATGGGTGACTAGTTTACCTACGGAATTCTTTATATCAGAAGGCACCATCATGACTTATCCCCGTGTCAGTCTGGGCCATCAGCCACACATCTGAAACACCGTCGAAGATTTCTCCCGGCCATTTCACGGAGCCTCAAGCTTGATGGGGTGGTATTTCATCGGGCGCACAGGGCGCTTGGACCCCGGCTACCACTCGGCCTTTAGTCGCCTCTTACGACAAGCTGGCCTAGCTGTGAGTATATTCTAACGCCCTACTCACAGGGCCCGAATATTGCAGCCTAATTTCGAGTTTTAGTAAATTATTTTAATTTGTTGGTTATACGGGAAAAGCAGACCTTACATCTGCGCACGAATCAACAAAGACGAACTCCACTGAGTTCAAGTGGAATGAAGCTTTGTTTATACAACATCGTGAAGACGACCATTCATTTACTCTGAAAATAGAGTCGATATGTGGCGGCTCAACACAACTCACAACCTCCATGTAGTCGCCGCAAGCAAATGCTCACACCGATAGTGGCTTTTGATTAATTAAGTCAAGCACACTCTCGATCACCCTCACACACAAAGGGGAATAAATGCTAATACGTGGGCCCCGCTCACATGTAAAACGGGACCTGACGCCGGATTTTTCCCGTAAATTTCGTGTAACACACACCACATGTGAGGATAATTGGTGGGAACGTGACTCACTTGCAGAATATTCGCCGCCCGAGGCAAGACCCCCTTGGGAGCGCCGACATCAGCTGCAACCGCCTGCAGCCTTCCTTGACGGCAACGCCAAGGACACCGACGTTCAAGACCATTTGGGAATCATCGGACCCCAAAGTGGTGACCACGGAAAAAAACACGAACACGCCAACACGGAGCTTCGAGGAGGAAAGCTCAAAGGAGTCGAGAGCGACGAAACAACGAAGGACTCTTGCGATAGCTGGCACGACGCCATTTTGTTTATAAATATCTATATTCCAAGTCATCTTTAAGGCCTGTGTAGTGATCCTAAATCACTACTCCCACCCATTCCCCCTTATCTCCTATAACCCTAACCATATCCTATAGTGAATCATTGGGCGAACCAAAAGTTAATTTGTCGCACATAGATCCAATTCCCAATTACCTCACCCATAATCCAATTGAATCATATGCACGATAAAATTATACCAAAATCCATTTGTCGTACATTGATTCAATTCCTAATAATCCTAACATCATGAAATGCTTAACTCTAAATGCATTTCATGATTTTCCCTTCCAAGAATTTATTCAAATAAATTTCTATCAACTTCCCGGAATCCTATTCCATTGAAGCACACAAAATCTTGTTTGTGCTTCTTGGAATTTTTAAATAAAACTTTTAACAAATCTCTGTTGCCACAGAGTATAAAAGGGCAGCACATTTTGGATTCGTGATCAGTTGGGATCCAGAGGCTGAGGCAACGGCCGAAAATTGAAAAATTTTCATCGACGAAAGACCAAAAGACCCGGAAGCTAAACCACCGAGGTAAGAAAAACAAATCTCTACAAAATATAACCCTACACCTGCACTTTTATGTACATAAATCCGAATATTAAAAGATTTATATAATTAATTCAAAAAAACGACTCCACTTTTACTGCATCAAAGGAGACAGAGGGGGCGATGTGTAAAGGCCTGGCATACAATGGGAGAGCGTTTTTCTGTGTTCACCACTTTCAGAGAATTAATTGTTGTCTGACGGAAATTAAATTGACAGTTAATAATTTATTGTAAAGGAAACCAAAATTCTTTTATTTTGTATGCCCTACAGTTTTCAACACCCGAAATAACTTATTGTTTTTTTTTACAAAGGGGACATTCCGGTTTGTCGGGTCAAAAAATAGGTTATTTACATGATTTTTTTTAAGAGAAAGTATTAAAGATATAACAACAATTTTTTTTTAAACATTTTATTCATCTTTCGACTACGTTTGTAAATTTTGTCGAGTCACTCCGGAACCGGAAACCACCCCTCCAGGTGTTCAAAGTTAGCCATCCGTTGTGCTCGTGTAAGGGTTATTTTCGTCCCCGGTGAAAAAATACGAAAAATGCAAAAAGTTTATTGAACTTAAATACATTTATCCCAATGTGAGTAAAAAAAATTTTAAAATTGATAAAAAACAACAAAATGGCGGACTATTGAAAAAAAAATTGATTTTTCGGCCCTTTTTTGCTCTATTTTTTAGTTATAACTAAAAAAATAAATAAATAAATAAAAAAGTAATTCACTCACAATTTGCGTGTGCTTGTTAAAAATATGTGTGCGAACTTTCATAAGAATCGCATGCACCGTTTTCATATTATCGCTTACACAGCACTCAAAAAACTCGTTTCGAGAAAAACGTATTCAAAGTTTGGGGATAAATTAGACAAAAGATAAAAGTGATTTTTTTCATGAAATCATCGGGATTATTTATACTAACAGCTAGACATCTTTTCCTGGACCATAAACAATTCCTTCCACGACTTCGAATTGGTCCTCCAGTTGCATTTTCGCCTTTTTCCTCGCTGTTCGTGCCTCGTGCGAGTTGTATACTGGGCTGCGGTCAGTGTCTTGCAGCCGATCTCTGTCCCTCTCGCTCGCAAACGTTCTCGCAGCGTACCCAATTTTGATGCCCATGACTTGCATTATTAGCAATACCGGTAAAAACCCCTCATTAAACATACAAGCTGCGGTAAGAGCCGCAACTTCAATAATTTACCACTGTATGTGTGTTTTGGCGCCATTTGCCAGATAGTAGCATTGAAACGTTCGTTGTTATTTTGCGTGAAACCTCCCTCGCATTTTTTTAACAAATCGGGATCTGTCAGAATTACGTACACTGGGTAAATAGATGTTCGTACTTTAGGATCCAAGGGAGGTTTGTCGTGGTGGAACTTTGACAGCTCATTCGCAGCTTCCGCGCGTTTCCATTTGCACCATGACTCCGGGCCCTCTGGACAGTTTTGATGTTGCGGATTTTCATCGGTTGATATTTTGTGGTAGTATGTTGCCCAAATTTCTTTCGCCATTTCTTCAGCAGAGTGAGCATTGCGTCTAATCGCAAGTTCGTAATAAGTCGTCAGTTCTGCTATCATGTTTCCCGTAAGTTTGCCAGGACCAGCTACTCCTAATTGGTCTGTTTTTTTTTTTTTTTGCTTTTTTTATGACACGCGTAACTGCGAACCGGTTCGCTTTCCCACGTGATTGATACACTCGGCCTTTACAACATTTGGAAATGATTTCTGCAACGCATTCATTATTTTTACATCCCCGTCTCCAACGTCATCATCATCATCATCATCGGCACTACAACCGGGAACCGGTCTTGGCCTTATTTAGCAAGTCCTGAGGCTTGTTAAATTTTCCATAATGATTTATTTTTTCTGGGCAAGGTCATTAGTCTTGCGCCAGAGGCTCCCCGGCGGGGAATCGAACCCCGGTCTCCCCCGTGACGGGCGGGTATACTAACCACTATACTATTGAGGAGCTACTATTATATTATATTTAAAACAAAACAAACGATGGGGATGGCGGAAGCCGCACGTAAGATCACCAAAAATTGAACCAATGTTTAACACATCAGGCTACTGGACGCGTGTACAATGCCTCTCCCGCCTTTGCGTTTACTGGCTTGGAGAGAGACGTTTCCCGGTCTATCAGTCTGTCGCGGGCTATGTCTACTACTAGTTTGTAGTGTCGCAGCAGGTCCGAATCTATTAAGGGTTCGGTTACATCGGCCACGACGAAGTACCATCGAATTGGTCGACGGAGGCCTATCTTCAATGTTAATAACATTCGTCCGAAGGTTTTAATCGGAGTATTGTTCGCGGCGAACAATCTCAATGCGTCCGGCAGCCGATTGGCAGGTGCGTATGAGCGAGGAAGAACGGAGATATCCGCACCTGTGTCGATTATGAAGTCCATTTTTGATTTCTGATCAAAAATTGACAAGCAACTTATTTGGGGCTTGCCGACCGTTTGCGCTTTTACTGCGGTCGGCTGTTCGAGTTTAAAGGACTCGACTGCGTCGGTTGCGCTTGTGACCAGTTGCGGGGTTGTCTGCACTTCCTGGCTTGTGCACCGAAGCGGTAATGGAAGTAGCACATGCCAGGGAGGTTCGCATTGTCTGGCGTGCGTGATCTGCTACGCCAGCATCCTGTATTGTCGCGCGACTTACTTCGGCGCCGCGGTCTGCCACGGCCTGCCTATGGGGGATTTCTAACGCCGCAACTGCCAAGTTGTGCTTGCAGCTGTCGGATCTGCAGGCTCAAGCTTTCGAATTTGCTGCTTAGCTGCGTCGTGTGGTTGTGTGTCGCCGTGGGGAACTGCTCTGGGTGTTGGTGTGCTTGGAGCGGTTGGCTCGAGATTGTGTGTTCTACTTTTTCTTTATTTAGGATCAAAAATAATAGCGTTTGGGATGATAGTGAAGAACGTGTGATTCGAACTGACGCTATGACAGCTAGAATCACCAAAAATTGAACCAATGCTTAACACATCAGGCTACTGGACGCGTGTACAATGCCTCTCCCGCCTTTGCGTTTAGTTTCCAGGTCGGAAGTCGTGATCGTGTCGTGAAGTTCTGTTTACTATGGGAAAGTGTGTGCTGTGTGTACACAGATCACGTCGGGGTCACCAATTATAGCGTTTGCAATGATAGTGAAGAACGTTTGATTCGAACTGACGCTATGACAGTTAGAATCACCAAAAATTGAACCAATGCTTAACACATCAGGCTACTGGCCGCGTGTACGAATTCGATTTCTAAACTCAAGTAAACTCAACTGATGTGAAGTGGTTATATTATCGCTATGGTATACGGCTCTGACGCATTTTATTATTCGATTTTCGTTTGGTGTTCTTCACTATTTGCTTGTGTATTATGTGTGTATCTGTTTGAAACGCCACATATTCTTTACATCGGGTTATTTCGGTGTAAATCCATTATCTCACCCAATGAACATAGTTTCCTTTCGGGAATGTCGACCACCACCAATCTGGTTGAGTTCTCGTCCCATACTCACATTGCCTTAGAGAATGGCAGCGAAGTCGATGTAATCACAATCGAAATCAGCAAAGCCTTCGACAAAATCTCTCATAACCACGTCCTCTTTAAACTTTCCTCCCTTGGGTTCGAACCCCTATTGATTAAGTGAATATCGCCCCATCTTAAAGCTCGAACCAGATTCAGATCCGCCCTTTCAAATCCTTTTCTTCCCACGTTAGGGGTGCCCCAGGGCAGTCACCTGGGACCCCTCCTGTTTATCCTTACCATTAATGACATTGATTCTAAGATCAAGTACTCATCTTTCTCTGTTTACGCAGACGACACTAAACTCTACAAAACGACACGCTCTCCTCTCGACTCTTTACTTCTCCAACTGGATCTCGACAGTATCTCAATTTGGTGACGTTGTCAAATGTCACTCTATTACCTTCTCCCACAAATGTCCTATTTCTTACTCAATCACAGATATCATCTGTCCCCTCGTTTCGTGACTTTAGTATCTTATGTGATAGGGAGGTAAACTTCACCCCACATATAGATGATATTATCCTTAAGGCCAACTCCGCCCTTAGATTCGTGAAATGCTGGTCGAAAGAATTCTCTAATCCCTACGTTTCCCGATCACTCTACATACCCTTTTTCTGCCCCCTTCTAGAGTATGCCAGCCAGGCCTAGTCTCCTCACTACTCGTCCCACATTCGCAGGATCGAAAATGTCCAACGTCGATTTTTGCCTTTTGCCCTTCGTGGCTTGAACTGGAAAAACCCTCGTGCTCTCCCCACATACACAAGCCGTCTCTATCTAGTAAACCTCAACACACTCGAAGAGCGTGTCCCGTTCCTTCGAACCGCACAAATCACTGTGGGGTTAAATACCTTTTCGCCCAGCTAAAAGAGTCATACATACTGGTGTCCGCAACCCCGCGTATCTACAGACAGGTGGGCCCAATTTAAATACCGATTCCTCATACCTGCACGGTTATCGAAGGACACTGCACCAGAAACGAAGTTGTGCGACGACCCATTAGCTGGGCAAACACAGGTGGCCGGCGCGACAGCGCCAGGCGCCGACAGCCATCAAAATCCCATACGATAAAATTATGGCCAAGAAATAAACAAATTTATGACCTTCTCTTGAGCCAACTGCAATTTGGTTTTCCCTTATCGAAAGGACTATTGTGGGAACAGAAGGCAAACAATAAGCGACCCAACACTGTTCCTACAAGGAGAGACCAACTTTGTAAAAATATCGCACCCGAAGATGATGACTTCGGCCGAGGAAATCACTAAAGCCATAAACCACATACGGGTGAATTACACAAAGGTATACCGCAGATGTGTGATAAACCAAACGATCCTCGGCATATCTCCGGCCACATGGACAGCAACTTTCCTGTCTGTGTGTGTGGGTGCATCCACATAGTATATCTACGAACAAAACGGAATCGTAGAACAAGATAGGGTGCGATCTCCTGGAAACAAGAAATCGTTTGGAAAAGAGAGGATACCAAGTGAAGGTGGATTGAAGAGTAAGAAAGAACCGGGTGAGTTTCCCTTCCTTCAAGAAAAAATTTTTAAGTTAGTCCGGTAATAACATTCGCGAGGAGAAAATCAGTGAGCAGAAGAAAGCGATCGAGGGTGTGTCGGCGCGAGGTACAACAAAAAAAAAATAGTGAATAAAAAAAAATATAAAAATAAAAATAAATATAAAACCAGTAACTCCTCGATAATATAGTGGTTAGTATACCCGCCTGTCACGCGGGAGACCGGGGTTCGATTCCCCGTCGGGGAGCCTCTCGCGCAAGACTAATGACCTTGCCCGAAAAAAAAAAAAAAAACAGATCATTATGGAAAATTTAACAAGCCTCAGGACTTGCTAAATAAGGCCAAGACCGGTCCCCGGTTGTAGTGCCGATGATGATGATGATAAAACCAGTGAAGGCAAAATATAAGCGATTTGTATTTCGTAGACAGTGTTCGGCGGAACACAATCAATTAAAAAACCACCAAAAGCGCACCCGTCACACTGACATCCTCTTCATCCACCGTCTTCTGGTGCCGTCAACTGCCCACGCTTGCTCTTCTCCATCACTCTCTACACTAACCCCCGTAACCTACGCAACCCTCGCCTCTTCTATCTGCCCACTTCTTACGGCTCTAACGAGTCCCTTTCACGAATGCTGCGACGGGCAAATTCAGACCCTTCCTGCTTCGATTTCAATCTCATCTCTCCTTCTCTCAGACTTCGTCTCTCTCTTTCCCCGCCTGATTCCACCCCACCCGCAGACCACACTCTTACTACCAGCACATATTTTAACTCCCGATACTCCTATCCTACCACCATATCCTTCCCCACACTAGCTCTTACACTTTCGTCTATCGACCTTACCTTTCAATTAAGGCAATAAATTGGGTAGTAGCCCTGTGGTGGTTACGTGGTATGGCAGAATACCGGGTGCCACGGGGGCACAGGTTCACCACGCTTGTCCAACCGTCTCTTTTCGTCCTCTGACTCCTTGAATTAAAACGCCGACTGTTTTCTATTTGTCCAACCTGTATTTACATTATTAAATTATTAAATTAAATGTTACGTTCGTTTCGAGGTACACAATATCAAATTATTAAATTAAATGTTACATTCATTTTGAGGTACACAATATCCAAATATTAAATTAAATGTTACATCCGTTTTGAGGTACACAATATCCAATTATTAAGTTGAACGTTCACATCCGTTTTGAGATACGCAATATCAAATTATTAAATTAAATGTTACATTCATTTTGAGGTACACAATATCAAATTATTAAATTAAATGTTGCATTCATTTTGAGGTACACAATATCCAAATATTAAATTAAATGTTACATCCGTTTTGAGATACACAATATCCAATTATTAAGTTGAAGGTTCACATCCATTTTGAGATACACAATATCAAATTATTAAATTAAATGTTACATTCACTTTGAGGCGGACAATATCAAATTATTAAATTAATAAACGCACAATATTTAACTCAGCGCTAGTGGCTCCTGATCGAACTCAATTGACTGCAATTCAAGACTGTATGAATTAACAAATCCCTTGGGACGCCGCACGAGGGATGTATATTAACGTGAGGGCGCAACCTGCCCTCACGGAATCCTAATCGCGATTAAATAAGTTCATCGAAGCGATAGAATACCACATATTCAATCATCGCTCCATGACCATATAAGGCAAGATATCCCTTTTGCGTTTTGTTCAACACAAAAAGGGGTTGAAATGCACACACGATGATTGATTTTGCTGCCCATCGTGTGTGTCCACAAATATGCAGACATAGCATCGATCCCATCTAAAAGTTCGCAGCAGGTGCGAGTATCTCAGCTGAAAAAGGGGTTGAAGTGCTTACACGATCAACGTGTGCGTAAGGCATTATTGTCGATCGTATACTTTACATTTCCATAAAGGGATATGTTTATTCAATCAGCACTGTATGGAACATTCACGCTGCGTGGGCGCGCGTTACCGGTGTCCTCTGGTATGAATCGCCATGCGCGTGTGTGCGAAAAATGATTTCGTGTTATGCGCATGGATAACGTCAGGGAATTATGTCAGCCACGTGATGTTGTATCGAGCCGTATTTCAGGGGCATTTCGCTGGTGCCAACAAACTCGCTTGTTGATCGATGTGGGTAAGGACGACAACAAAAAGGAAGAAATATCTCCTGTGGCATGTGGCAGACACATTAGGAGGTATTTCTTTGATACTTGTTCGGCAATGTTGATTGCTGTATGTGCAACCGGATTTGCCTTTTATGAACATGGTGCGTTTCGCACGACTATGCCCTTGTGGTGAATATCCGTTGTTGCTGATATATTTTTCATATCAGCAGACATTATGTTTCACAGGTTTTTCTATGATTATGGTATGACTAAGGCAGGTAAGTACACGCTTTTTATGAAGTAGGACGCGCGTGGAAATGGTTACCTGGCGGTAAATGAGCAGATAAGTAGTGGCGTCCGAAAGAACCGCCACAGCCCCACTAGACGAAACTATATGTACCTTCGTCCTCCTTCTTATACCTCCTTCTGCCTACTTAGTTAAATTTATTAAAACTTAGTTTTTAAGTAAGTTGTTAAGTTTATATCTTTATATATATATATATATATATATATATATCCCCTGTAGTGAGCTAAATAAATGGGGCTTCTGCCCTCACCAAACCAAATCACGAGTGTTTCAGAAGTTCTACAATTTACAACGGTTTAAAAACAATTCCCTTTATCTGGGCCACTGATCCGGCGATAAAGTTCGCTTTTCCTAAGAGCAATACAGTATTTTCAAAAAGGACACTGTTTTCTGTCGGAATCAGAGTTCTAACTTTGGGTCAGTTTTATAAATAATTATAAGTCGTTATAGGCTCAAATGTGAAATGTAACTACAAGCATATAAGAAATCTGTAGTCGGTCGATAAGTGAGTATTATTAAAAAAATAACTATATAAGATATATTTAAAATTACATATATGGTAATATGTGTATGCTAACAGTCAATTTCATTCAAATTCAAAAATATGTTTTTAACTATATTATGTCGAAAGAAAACCGTCCATTAAACACATTTTTATTTTTATAGTATAATCCAAAAGTATATTCAGCGATTAATAAAAGGATTAAATTTGTGGTGAGTAATATAATTCAGTAAGAAAACATTACTAAACGTAAATGTGTAACGAAATAAATAAATACATGTCTCGCAACACATATCGATAAGCGAAGAAGTAGGTCAGGAAGAACAGACCGTCTAACACCGAAAAGGTCTTTTTCCATGCACGACTGAGCTTCAGACTTTACCGCTCTTTGTACCACGATTGATATGTGTTATGTGATACAGATATAAAGAAAGGTAAATACAAACACGCGTGTTATGTGACTACTTACCATAGAGTCAAACTAATAACACACAACCAATGGTGGTATTCAAACAAGCAATGACGACCATCTGTGCTAACAATGAGAATTGGTATCCCAAATAGACGCGACGCCATAGCTGGCTCCAAATTCTATAACCAAATATTCTCAGTGTATTTAGAATACAAAGTACTGCAGCTCTAAATAAACAGTACTACAACTCATGTGTATATGTTTCCATAGCAACATTGAATGCAATGTAACAACACAAATATCCGACACCGACAAGAAGGACTAAATGTTTCTCGATAAGCGAGAAAATGGGAAAACCTTTTCCATTCAGGATATTGCCATCAAATTATCCGAAGAGCACTTGCAAAATGAACAACTTGCAAGCGATCCGAAGGAGAGAACTATCTTTATTTTGGGGAGCAGTGGCGTGGTATGACCTTTATAATTCATCTTAAATGCATTCACCAACTTTACTCTGTTTCAGGGAAAGTCTACAGTAAAGAGGGAACTACTGGATAAGGACGAGCCCATAAGACCCACTTTAGCGCTAGAATACGCCTGTCGTCGGCGACAGGTAACTTCCGGAAATATTCAGAAGCACATTTTAAATATTTGGGAAATGGGGTCGTTGGCAAACTCTGAACAGTTAATCGAAGTGCCTCTACGGTTGCATGGCTTACAGCATTTTGTGGCCATAATCTTTGTTGATCTATCTCAGCCGAAAGGTGTATGGGTTGATCTAGAGACTGCGTACAGAAGACTGAAAGCCGCTGTTGTTAATAATATAACCCGCGAAGAGATTGTGGCAATCCAAGGAAAAGCAGCTGAACGGGTAGGGAAAGATCATCCTGATTTAGGTACAATGGAGCTCTTTCCAGGTACACTTCTCATAGTGGGAGGGAAATACGACATTTTCATGAATTTTGGTATATGATTCTCATTTAATTCGCATCAAGTATACTGTGTTATATTGATCTCTACAGATCCAGAGGTAAAAAAACACATATGTCGGTGTCTTAGATCTATGGCTCACACTCTTGGTGCCGCTCTGCTCTTCTATTCACATCAATTACCGAAATTGTCGAAGAATCTAAAAGATGTCATCAGCTATCTGGGGTTAGGCAGTCCCACTCAGCCAATTCGGTCGCTTAATGTCGACTATAATGGACCCCTTTCTATTTGGTTTGGATCAGATAGTTGGGCTCAAATTGGTACCCATCCGCTATCGATTGATCACATCGGATTGACTCTTGGACAAGCGATACCACAATTGAAGCCCGAAAAGCCGAAGGAAGTTGAAGACCCCGCGAAGGATCCTGGTTTTCGGGAAAGTGCTATTGACGAACTAAGAGCGCAGAAGGATGACATACTAAGAACTATCATTAGACAGAATGAAATGCGAGATAAATTTGAAATAGTTATTGAATAGATGGAACATCTTGTTTTTTCTTCTATTGTATAATAAACTGTGGTACGATGGGTTTACTTTGTTTTTAAAATTTACACAAAATAAAGATATTATTAACAAATAATGAAAAAGTAATGTTTGCAAGCAGCTGCTTAAATGTGCGTATTAATACTATATTGTGTATATGGGAAAAAACACCCAACCGACACTAAACATTAGAGCAGCACCACTAAGCAAAGACGAAGTCGAAAATCCCCTATCTTTTTCTAAAACACAAAAAAAAATTATATGGTATAAATCTTACTATTTGATATTAGATTGCCATAACTCAGCCATTACAAGCCCAAGTCTTTTGAAATATAAAGGGTCATTCAATTTCATTTTCAAAAATTAAAATAAAAGATTCATAAAAAACTAAGATTTTAACGTTGTTTTGTCATCCAAAAAACCGCCAACATCCAAATGTGCCGCCTTATTTGGTCGTTATTTTTCCTCAATAACGATGTTGACTCTATAGCGGACACATTGACAGACACGATTCTACTTGGCATGCGGACCTTTATTCCACACAGAGCAAAGAGTATCAGACCCAAGAGAAATATGTGGTTCGATTCCGGGTGCAGAAAACCCATTAAGGCTAAAGAGCTGAGCTTCCGGTTGTGTAAATCAAACAATACTGAGGAAAACGGGAAAAGATTTAAGAGAGCTAGAAATGACTGCAATGCGTATATTCGTGAAAAACATTCAAAACTCTCTTCATCCACTCCATCGCTTATAGTCGATGACAAACCAGTCACCACTGCAATAGAGAATGCAAATCTACTTGCTGCATATTTTGCAGCCAACTCAACGCTGCCTGATAACACCTCAGTTCCACTTCAAGTTGAGCATAAGTAGCCCACCATAAGCCAGATTCGCTTCCGAACGCGTATTGTTGCCCGCGCTTTCAAAAGAGCTAAACGCACACAAATCCGCTGGTCCGGATGGTATTCCCCCAATCCTCTTGAAGAGATGTTTCTCTTCACTGGCTAAACCACTGCGGAAACTCTTCCATTTGTCTTATTCTACTGGCCGTTTTCCAAATAAAAGGAAGACAGCGAACATTCAGCCAATTCCCAAAAAGGGTGACAAACCATCCCTTTCTTCTTATCGACCCATAGCACTAACTTATATTCTCTCCAAGTTAATGGAATCTCTTATCAACCGTCAACTTTCGAAATACCTGGAATCACATGTCCTCTTCAATGACCGCCAATATGACTTCTGTAGCAACAGGTCCACGGGAGATCTGATGGCGTACCTTACCGAAAAGTGGAGCCATTCCACCCACTACTTCAGTGAAAGCAAGGTTTTCGCATTCGATATTTCAAAAGCCTTCGACAGAGTTTGGCATCCAGCCTTTTTGTCAAAATTGCATTCATATGGAGTGGATAATTCCCTCATCAAATGGATACGAGACTATCTTTCTGTTCGTTCAATTCAAGTGGTTCTTGATGGTGTCAAATCTGTCTCCCATCAAATTAATGCAGGTGGTCCCTAGGGTTCGGTACTCTCACCCACTCTCTTCCTCATCTTTATAAATGAACTCTTGTCAATTACTCACAGCCGAATTCACTCGTTTTCTGATGATAGCTGGTGGGGACCCAGCCGTAAGTCGATCAATTCCGTGGTTAGAACGCAGGCACAACTTATCATGCCTACCTATTTTCTATAGGTATTACCACGGCCGTTGGTCAACTGAACTTGCTGAATGTGTTCCGCCCCTTCAGACATTTTCTCGCGATACCCGTCAATCTGAGAATGCGCATCAGTTCACGTTGAAAGCGGACTTCAGGCGCACAAATAAACATAGAGAATCATTTTTTAGCCGAACCACGCGAATATGAAATGTTCTGCCTGATCATGTGTTTCCTGGCCGTTGTGATGTCCAGACATTCAAGACCAATATACATCGACACCTGCTTTCCTTATCCACTCCGCTCTGACATTTAAGGGTACTTCAAAATCCCCTTTTGTGCGCGCGTTAGAGTAAAAAAAAAGATCATCTAGTCACCCCTTGATTCTGCAGTTCTGCAATCAGTCCTCGACAATTTCTCGACTTGGTGTGACAAAAATTGCTTTGTACTTAACATCGCCAAATGCCAATCTATTACCTTTTCCCGTAAGCGTATTCACTAATCCTCACGTACCGATTCCCTTCATAACCCACCCTTAACCATTGTCCAATCTATTCCAGACCTCGAGATCCCTTGCGACAAGGAGCTTAACTTTCTCTCTTACATTGATGAGACGATCCGGAGAGGCAATTCTGCCCTCGGATTCGTGAAACGATGGTCTAAGGAATTCTCCAACCCTTACGTTACTCGATCCCTTTACCTTACCTTCGTCCATCCACTGCTTGAATATGCTAGCCAGGTATGGTCTCCTTATCACAAGATCCATTACGGTAGAATCGAAAGTATTCAACGTCGCTTCCTTGGGTTCACTCTCCGAGGGCTAGGATGGGAAAACCAATTAATAGAAAAAGAGTTGTCCAGATAATTACCGGCCAATTGTATTACTTTATGGAAAAAAACACCAATGGCAAGTTGACTAAATTGAACTAGTCGCAAATAAAGGCAAGGGTCCACGAGAAACCGTTTGACCTTTATAACTGACATCTGGACATCTGCAACTGAAATACATGGTGAATCAAGGGCGGTCGCATTGAATATGTCCAGGGCTTTTGACTGCGTCTGGCATGGGGTGCTGCTGAGCAAGTTTCGTTCATACGGACTTTCCCAATAAGTGTGCGACTGGACGAAGAGCTGCGTCGAGAATCAATCGATCTAGGTTGTTGTAGACAGCGTATCTTCGGATCTCATAAATTCCGGGGTACCTCAGGATTCTATTTTGGCTCGCCTGCTCCGACGTTCTCTCGTTCGCATACGAATCTGATCGTAACGAAGTTACTGAGGAGGGAGTGGTGTAGCGTCTCTAACAGATACACACACAATTCACAAGCAGAATAGTGAAGAACACCGAACGAAAATCGAATAAAGAATACATCAGAGCCGTATACCATAGCGATAATATAACAATTCACATCAGTGGAATATATTTGAGTTTAAAAATAGAATCCTAAAATCGGTCAGTAGCCTGATGTGTTACGCTTAGGTTCAATTTTTGATGATTCTAACTGTCATAGCGTCAGTTCGAATCACACGTTCTTCACTATCCATCTCAAACGCTATAGGCCTATAACCGAGGCTTGTTAAATTTGCCATAATAAGTTGTTTTTACGGGCAAGGTTACTAACCCTGCGCCAACCTTTCTCACGATGTCGCTGCATGGATTGGTTCACTACTTGGCGGTGCCAAATTAGCTATCCAGGGGTGTCACGTGGAGACTGCATGTCAACTTGTATTGAACAGGGGCAAGGATCGTCCTGGCCTTCGCCGGATTGAAAGCGATCAGAGACTTTGCCCTGTATGTTTGCTCCCATCCCCTAGCATCCATTTTTCTGGCATGCTATTCATAAATTACCTGAAAGACGGCCGAAATGTGCAGAAGTCGATGGCCAATATTTTGAATAAAAAATTGAATAAAAAATTAATTTCCCTAAAAAATTACGTATTTTTTTTACCAAAGAAACCAAAAAAAAAAAAAAAACGTTGGCATACACCTGATACATTATATTTTGCAATCAGATGACAGATATTATCTGCTTACAAAAACCTATAAGAATAACATTCAGTATTTTTATATAACTAAAGAAAAACAAACAGAGTTGAATACCTCTTCACAATGGTTAAAGAAGAAAAATATCGATTTCGATGGTGGGTCGCGGTATTAGAGATTCAGAGAATTGTACATTAAAGAGGAACAAAGACACCTGATCAAACATAATTCATTTCAGAGACAAAACACACGTACTGTCATTCCGCAAAATTTGGTTTATTTACGCTCCACGGGACAATTAGATGGATCCTAACAATTTGCGGTTCATCTCTCAATGGCCCGCACATCTTTATATCAGAACTCGCTCCGTAGCAGAACGGGGGGGTTGATTAAAATAAAAGGTTTAGGGCAATAGATTTCGCTCTCTGGATCAATTAAGAGCGAATATCCGAGCAGAAGTGGCAGCGATAACATAGCACACGTTCCGGCCAGTTCTGAAAAGGGTATCCACTACTTGGTAAAACAATTTTTGAAAAAAAAAAAAGTTTGGGGCACCCTAACTAAAAGTTGTTATTGACAAAGTATGATAATAATGAAACATATTTCGTTTGATTATTCTAACATAAAAATTATAAAATTTAACGCTTTCGGTTTTGTAAAGGCACCCGGTTTCCGGTTATACGAATTTGTAGGGGGGTTCTTTAAAACTGGGGTGAAAACCGCCCACAACTCCACCCACAAGTTCGTTCACAATTCCAACCCCAACCCCTTCACCAGGCATCGTATCAAATTCCCTGAAAAGAATTCATCATTTAATGCATTTAATCCATCACCACAAGCATCATACAATGGGAAACTTTATCGATGCCCCTGCCAGCCAGCGTACCCTGCCACACACGAGCGCAGCACATTTTTCGGACTTGTCCACAGTCACACCAACTTTTGTCCAACCGACAAAAGCAGTTCACGCATCTCGCGTCTAGCCGCCAAGAATCGAATTCTCCAGCATGTAAACATGCACACAAAGAATTCGACCCTTTCCACCGGCATCGATACCGTGCACAATCATCATACGAGGGTTGCCTTTTATATTTCGGGATTAGAGAACAAAAACAAATATTGATCATCGGAAATCACTTTATTGTTTTTCAAAATATTCCCCATGAAGATCTATACACTTTTGCATGCGTTTGAACCAATTGTCGAAGCACTTTTGCCACTCTGATTGAGGTATCTCCAACACATGCATTCTGAATGCAGCAACGGCTTCTTCAGGTGTCGTAAAACGTTGACCTCTCAGTTTGTTTTTTATGTACGGGAATAAAAGGAAGTCATTCGGTGCCAAGTCAGGACTATATGGCGGATGACCCATCAAATCGATGTTTTGGGTGCTCAAAAATGCAGTTGTCGCATCCGATGTGTGAGAGCTCGCATTGTCGTGGTGAAGAGTGATCCGTCTTCGGCGGTTGGTTTTCCTGATTTCTTGGAAGACAACTGGCAAACAAATGGTTGTGTACCACTCAGAATTGACTGTTCTGCGTTGTTCTAGAGGTACGGTTGCGACATGTCCAGTTTTTCCAAAAAAACAGGCGACCTTTTGCTTGGAAGTGCTTCGTGCGCGAACAACTTTTGTTGGATTTGGCTCATCTTGAAACACCCAGACAGTCGACTGCTGTTTACTTTCGGGCTCATACGCGCAAATCCACAATTCATCACCTGTCACGATGTCATAGACGTGTTTCGAAGCACCGCGACCGTATTTTTTGAGCGTTTCTTTCGACCAATTGACACGAGCCTTTTTTTGGGCGATTGACAAATTGTGTCGGATCCAACGCGAACAAATTTTTTTGACAGTCAAATGTTTATACAATATTGAATGTATGCTGGTCCCACTAACGCCTAAGGTTGTCTCAATCTCACGATGGGTCACATGACAATCTTCCAATATCAGTTCGCGCACAGCATCAATGGTTTTCGGAACAACAACTGATTTTGGACGACCTTCACGAAATTCATCTTGGAGTGAACTACGACCACGATTGAATTCACCATACCATCGATAAACACTGGTCCTTGATGGAGCTTCATCGCTAAAAATTGAATTAAGTTCATCCATGCACTGTTGCTGAGTTAATCCACGCCGAAAGTTGTAAAAAATAATCGCTCCAAAATGTTGACGATTTAATTCCATTTTTGGGCCGAGATGAATCTTTTAAGTTACTGTAAACAACACAAATAGCGCTCGTATGTCAAAACGTTCTGAGTGCGTATAACCTCAAAAATGTCCAACTTTGCGACAGAGCTGTCAATTGCCGGGTTGCAACACTAGGGTTGCCAAATCCCGAAACATAAGAGGCAACCCTCGTGGTGCAAGTATCTTATTTGCTTGTAGCACAAGTTTCCCTAATGGCATGCAGACTTTTTGCGCAGCTGCATGCACACCACCAATGATGCCCTTTGTCTCATTTCCGTTTGCCCATGACCTGACAACATGGACAAGCGATATAATCCCGCCAAGATCAACGCAGAGAGATCCTCTCCCATTGGTCGCCACAGAGAGAAACTTCAAGTTTCTCTCGAAAACCGAAACCCACCCTTACCAAGGAACGCCTCTGCACGAGTCAGTTCAAGGAGTCGAGTTTCAACCACTGGCGAGTGCGCACAAGTCGAGAATCAACGGGGTTAGTAAAGCGAATTGACTAAGTAAAATGTATGTAAGCGTGTGCCTAAATTGTAAACTATTATTTAATGAACAATACAAACTCTGTGTGCAAGATAGTTAAGCGGTTTGGCTAAATATAAAATGTATGTGAACTTAGTGCTTAAGGGGACATTCCGGTTTGTCGGGTCAAAAAATAGGTTATTTTCATGATTTTTTGAAAGGAGAAAGTATTAAAGATATAACAACAATTTTTTTTATTCAACATTTTATTCATCTTTCGACTACGTTTGTAAATTTTGTCGAGTCACTCCGGAACCGGAAACCCCCCCTCCAGGTGTTCAAAGTTAGCCATCCGTTCTGCTCGTGTACGGGTTATTTTCGTCCCCGGTGAAAAAATACGAAAAATGCAAAAAGTTTATTGAACTAAAATACATTTATCCCAATGTGAGTAAAACAAATTTTAAAATTGACAAAAAACAACAAAATGGCGGACTATTGAAAAAAAAACTGATTTTTCGGCCCTTTTTTGATCTATTTCTTAGTTATAACTAAAAAAATAAATAAATAAATAAAAAAGTACTTCACTCACAATTTGCGTGTGCTTGTTAAAAATATGTGTGCGAACTTTCATAAGAATCGCATGTACCGTTTTCATATTATCGCATACACCGCACTCAAAAAACTCGTTTCGAGAAAAACGCATTCAAAGTTTGGGGATAAATTAGACAAAAGATAAAAGTGATTTTTTTCATGAAATCATCGGGATTATTTATACTAACAGCTAGACATCTTTTCCTGGATCATAAACAATTCCTTCCACGGGTTCGAATTGGTCCTCCAGTTGCATTTTCGCCTTTTACCTCGCTGTTCGTGCCTCGTGCGAGTTGTATACTAGGCTGCGGTCAGTGTCTTGCAGCCGATCTCTGTCCCTCTCGCTCGCAAACGCTCTCGCAGCGTACCCAATTTTGATGCCCATGACTTGCATTATTAGCAACACGGGTAAAAACCCCTCATTAAACATACAAGCTGCGGTAAGAGCCGCAACTTCAATAATTTTCTTACCGCTGTATGTGTGTTTTGGCGCCATTTGCCAGATAGTTGCATTGAAACTTTCGTTGTTATTTTGCGTGAAACCTCCCTCGCATTTTTTTTAACAAATCGGGATCTGTCAGTTTTACGTAACCTGGGTAAATAGATGTTCGTACTTTAGGATCCAAGGGAGGTTTGTCGTGGTGGAACTTTGACAGCTCATTCGCAGCTTCCGCGCGTTTCCATTTGCACCATGACTCCGGGCCCTCTGGACAGTTTTGATGTTGCGGATTTTCATCGGTTGATATTTTGTGGTAGTATGTTGCCCAAATTTCTGTCGCCATTTCTTCAGCAGAGTGAGTATTGCGTCTAATCGCAAGTTCGTAATAAGTCGTCAGTTCTGCTATCATGTTTCCCGTAAGTTTGCCAGGACCAGCTCCTCCTAATTGGTCTGTTTTTTTTTTTTTTGCTTTTTTTATGACACGCGTAATTGCGAACCGATTCGCTTTCCCACGTGATTGATACATTCGGCCTTTGCAACATTTGGAAATGATTTCTGCAACCCATTCATTATTTTTACATCCCCGTCTCCAACGTGCCTTTCGTAAATGCGGGCGTGCAGATCAAAAGCGCGCTCGAACATCTCTAACATTCCGTCAGGCTCCATTTTACCCGAACTTCCATTGTGATCCAATGTGCAAACTGGTTCGTGCTCATCCCGCCAAGTATCATATTCAGGGGTGCCTTTCTTTGTTCTCATAAGGTTGCAGCATTGGCAATAACGCGATTTCACAGTAAGATCGAGAACTTTGTTTGTTTTGTTGCCGATCAATGTCATAACGCCATAATTAGCAGTATGACCCATTTGCTCCAACTACCATCTCCAGAAGCAATACATTTTTTATCTTCACTTTCATCAGTTTTTTCTTTTTCTTCTTTGCTAGCCTTTTTTATCACGGAAGGAAAAACGCCGATATAAGCGGTGTGTGCATTATCGAGAGCAGCGTAGTAGATGTGTTTCGTAAATTCGCCAATATCCATCAGTGAAGTGAAACAATGTAATCCATTTAACCCGACACCCAAGATGCGCATTACGAATACTAGTCTACGATTAATTTGGTAAGCTTTGTTGGCGATTCGTGGACAGGACTCGAAGACCCTCTCACCACAGTTGCATTCGACGATCAGTTTGAATCCTAGGCCTTTCTCAGATTTTTTTGAAAAGCTTATCGAACCGTCACAGTTTTTACACTTTATAATATTTGAAAGTTCGGAAAAAACTGAAAAAAATGAAACATCACGTATGCTGCCGTCACTGTGACCGTTGGAGCGAAGTCGGGCGATGTAGCCAATTTTTGTGCCGATGTAGTCGCATACTCCGTTTCCAGTTCATTTACAGTTCCCATAAATCCTTTTCGTTTTTTATATCGACTCCCTGGACCCACTTACGCGAACCTTTAACGTTTTTAAACATTATATTAGAAAAATTTCCCGTTGAAAAACGTATGAAACGGACGCCTAAACGCGAGCACTGCACACCTTGAGACCACGTTTACACTAAATCCTTTTTCCTCCTCATGAAAAAGAAACAAAGAAACATCAAAAATACCTACCCCGCGACGTCACCGGTAGGAACATCTTCCATAGTCACCAAACAAGAAAAAACTACCAACACCGTGCATCGGGCAAGTTAGTTTCGTATATATGAAACTAAATAAAACTCAGGCAATCGCAGGTCACCCGCAGTACGCCCGAATGTAAAAACAACATACACAGGAGCGACGATCCATTACCGCTTATGAACATGTTGTTCAGTCGCACAAGATTGCGACATATTCAAAGAAGTGGCAGTTGGCCCAAGCCAACAGCGAAGCAAATTAATGCCCATAAATGGATAGTTTGCATCTTTCTAAATACACGATAGTTGCCACCTATGATACGAATTTGTATCCGCGGGAGACCCGACTCTTTAATAACCTATAACTTTGGAACCGCCTAAGATTTCGTTTCCAAATTTTAACATATTATTTTTGAAGTATAAAACTATCGATTAAGCAAAAAAAAAAGTTGATTTTTTGAACCGAACAAATCGGAATGTCCCCTTAAAACAAATGACGTGTATAGGGTATAGAAATTGCAATAAGGGAGAGTAAGTTGAATACTTTTGTAAGTGTAACCACTGTTTATCGCCAATAAAACTTAAGAAAAAGAAGTGGAGTTGTTTTCAATACAATTGTGACGTTCAACGACCAACTATCTCTAACCTTCACGTGGGATATTAGTGAACCCGTGTCCGTGTAGGCACACATACGAAATATTACCTACAAATCCTGACTTAAAAGAGTTTTAACTAACAAACTGCAAAATTGTTTTTTTTACCAACATGTCCATTTCATTAACAAAAAAAGAAACGCTGAATCGAATATTTATGGTACAGTCAGTAACGACAATAATAAAATTCACATACATTCGATGATCAACTCTCTCTAAAATAAATTAAAGTAAAAACTCTATATATACTAATTTTCCTTGAATTCTATTTATTAAATTATTAATATTTTTCTTTGTTTAGTTTTATTTTCAATACTCGTACTTTCGATTAAAAATTTGAAATTCTAAACTGATGATTAGGATGTTCGTCCTTAAAAGTTTGTAGGTTGTAAACAAACGGCACTATATGGTTTCAACTGTAAATTTTCTATTCAATTTTTACTAAATCCTTAACAAATTAATTAATTACTTGTGATGATATTGTAGACATTTTCCTTTTAATACTTCACTAAAACCCAACAGATTAAATAAAAACAAACAAAGAAGAAAAAAAAAAAAACACGCCGACAAAACAAAAGAGGAATAACGAAATTATACAAAAATTTAGCCAACAAATCACGAAGAGGAAGGAGATAAAATATTTCTTAACCCAAATCAATTAATTACGTTGTATTCACTTTGTTAGCTGCTAAAATTTCCAGATGTCTTCCATAGAATCATCGCTGAGCTCGGCAAGTGGCAGTGCCTTTAGTGTCCTTAGTCTTTCCATGTAGAACGTTAGTTCGGACGTGACGACGCCATGTTGTGGGCCTCCGTTGTTGATGATGTTGTGCCGGAGAAGCATTTCCCTCAGCTTGTCTTTGAAATTTTTATGAACTACACGGTATATAGTGCGTATTTGCTCTTCTGGCAATATCGATACAATGGCTTCGTGCAGCTTCATTAGATGCCTAGAGATATTCCGAAAGGATTGCGAAGGAACTGGAGGTTTTGCATCCCAGCTCAACAGTTGGGCACTCACACAGTCCGTTACGATAGTGCAGATTTTATTCTCAATTTCTTTGATGTGTCCGATAAAATCCTTTTCTATTATGTCGAAGCTGGACACACACGTTGGGTCAAAGGTCCGAAAATGTTCCCTGACTTTTGGTAGAAGCCACAAGACAAGCTGTAGAGCTCGAGTCACTAATGCTAGATGGCCGATGGTTATGGTTTTTAATCCAGCAAGTTTGAGAGCGCCCGTACCGATAATTAGTTGACAGGATCGCGAGTTAAACGTCCGGAGCAGGTCTACAACGTTCCAAGAGAGATACCCAGCTACTATTGGAATTTGAAGGGAACACCTGCAGTATTCGCTGATCATTTGAACTAGAAGCAGTGCTGCTCCAATTAGAGCAAACGGTTTACCTTCAACTAGTAGTACAGGACTGGCTGTGCTACTTCCGTTGCACTGCACCGTAGATGATCCATATTCCGTGTGTTTCGTAAATGTGAAATCATTATCAGCGATACGGTCAATGATCTTCTGGAATTCGCTTGGAATGTCTACTTGGCGCCACCGCTCTGAGTCTAATAGTAAAGCCATTTTCTGTTTCCTTTCCGAGTGGAAGCGATTCGCAAATCGAGAAGCTTGTACCTTTACTGTAACTTTGAGCGGGACACTTTGCATACCGGAGATATTCTCGGTGCCGGAGCAAAATGTCTCAACGATATTTGTCAGCGCCTCGATCTCATTGGCTGTGGCTACACTTTTTTCTAAGCTTTGGTTAGACACTAAATTCGCGCAACGTTCATGGCAGTAGTTGCAAACTGACTGCAATAGCTGCTCAATTTTTTCCAGTATGCCTTTGTGTTGCTCGCTGGAAAGAAAGGCCTCAGAGTCGAGCAAATTGATGCCATCGTCGAATTTGCCGGCGGCGGTGTTCACGGTTTTTACCATTATTGAAGTGATGAGTTTTACCCGGTTTAAGAATTGCAACAGCGCTCCAGTTGCTTGCTGAAGCAGGGAAATCCATTCGGTAATGGAGAGACTCTGAGCTTCTTCGCCGGACCCGGTCAGGCAAACTTCTGCGTCCGATGTGGCTATGACCTCAATCACAAGCTGCTTGATGATGGCTCGTATCGCGGCGATGGTCTCCTCCTTGTACATATCGATAAAAGAATAATTATTTTTCCTAAGTAGTCCCATGACTATGCAGATAAGGTTATTTTCGGCCAGGATTGAATTGAAATCCTCGCCATCAGAGCTCGCAGTTGAACTTGTTTCAGTTGACAATGGCCTATTCAGATCGCTGGTGGCGAATCGCTCAAACTCTGCCGTTAGCATCTTATCGATTAGCTTCTCCATTTCTGTCAGTTGCATTGGAAGGTGTTTGAAGCAGTGAATGCCCACTAGTTCCTGGGAGAGAACTTCTTGTGTAGTACCTAAAAATAAACAGAGACGATGTAATTGACTCTGGAAAAGGCAGAGCCGTTACCTATTAGATCTAGAGCGGCTACGTAGTCCTGTGTACCCAGTAGTAATTGCAACATTGGTTGCGTTTTATGAACTGTTGCCATCAAACAGAGTTTGTCCAGCGTATGCTCGTAATTTTTTCGTCTTTGAGCAAACTGCACAACTTTAAATGAATTCACTACTTCAGTCTTATTAATAGTTCTCAGACTCTCCCTCAGTTCCCTCACATTCATTGCGGCTGCTCTCATCTGCTCCATTATCGCGTCTTGGGATGTCATCGCGTGGAAGAACGCCGCCGACTTTTGGGACACTTGTCTCGCGATTTTTACTTCAATTATATCCAAGTAATGACTCAGCTTCTCCTGGAGCAATCTCCCAGATTGTTTACTTTCTTCATTTGATCGCCCAATGCCAGGAAACACCGAATCAAACGTCGACGTGTTGTTCAAATCGAAGGATTCCTTCAGAAATATTTCGGGTATCTCACTGAGGCAACCTTCCCGAGTAGGACTCTTACAACCCTGTTGACCATGACTAGAATCATCTCTCTGTTGAAGTAGTTGCATGGAACTCATCCTAACATGACGTCGATATCGTTTACCGATTTTTTTGGAATAATTATCGAAATCGCTGTACTGAATGTCTTCTAAGTGTGGCGATGGCGATATGGTTACCTTTTCCACGAAGCCATCACCCCATTTCTTTGTGAACAGATTAGTTTGCTTTCCACGGCCGGGATCATTAAGAACAGCTGGGAGATTCTGTGCGGCCGAGAATACAGACCACTCCGGCGCGGCATCTTTCATTGGCTGGTTGACATGATATCGGGCGACATGTGATTCATAGTCTCGATCTGAGACACCATCGAGCGGGAGAGACGGACAAACTCCATTGAAGCCATAACGACATACGTATGAACCCCCTTCCTTGGTGCAGTGTCTGTCTCTGAGATGCCTGTAGATAAATGATTCAGTAGGAATACCTCTCGGAAAAGGATTTGTTGGCATACTTGATAAAATCGGAGGAGCTTTTGAACGATTCCATGGCACAGTAGTAACATACTTCCCATGCACAGGATGGCTGTTGTATTGAATCCCTTTTCACGTCGTTACCAATTGTCAAATTTGCCATTACATTACTTAGACGGTTGGTTTTTTTCGTAAACGTTCATTACTTGCAAATTTGAGCTGTAATGTTGATCTACAATACAAAGACTGAGCACGGAAGGAAAATATAATTCCCTACTAGTTTTCTTAGATGACAACACACAAGAACTGTCAAGCACTGTCTGTAAGAAAGTGAAATGTCATCAACTTTTATGTTGTAAATAAAGAACCTTCATATGTCACAGTTGACATCGGCCCATAAACTGTTATACATCCAAAGGTTTATGCATTTATAATACAATGCATTCGTGTACTTCTCAATTTGCTGTTGAAGCGACTGATAAACTGAGAACTGCTTATGTATATTATATTTTAAAGTATTAAAATTAAAAAAATATATTATAAAACGGAATAAGTTGTAGAAAAAAGTATAATAATTAGAGAAACGGCATGATGTAACAGTGTTCGTAGTTGTCCACTGTTCCCTTCAGAAAATGTTGCAGTAGTGTATACACAGCGAATGTACTAGATTTCTCCAGTACATTCCAGCACATTTAATTGCCAATCCGCAACATTCCGCCCGCCTTCGCCAATCATTGGCGAATCATTTTGTTCCATGGGACGGTGGCTAGGGGCCAGGAGTGTGCGGTCTGCTGGTGGCGGTTCATCTTGGTCGTTGAGTCCCTCGTGGTCGGATGTGGATGGTCGGTTGGGATGGGGCCGTCCGCCCCGAGGAGCGCTGACGGCTTGGGGGTCTGGGATGGCCCGTAGGGTAGGTGGCGACAGGATGATCGTTTCCACTGGAGGCGTCCGGTAACTTTTGTGGTCACGGAACCGGCCAATCTGATCTGGGTCGGATTTGAAAGGTCGCAACCCACGATCAATGACCATGTGATGACTGGTGATGGGTCTCACTGCATCGAGACCGGTGGTGGTGCCATGTACTGCGCACGTTGGCGCCCGCCTGGGGTGAATGGCCGGCGGGATGCGACCGTTGGCGTGTGAAGCGGTCGCGTGGAGTGTGGTGCGATGTCGCCCCTGGCATTGTCCGCGTGGCTTGGCGGAATGGCAGTCACGGGCTAAGTGCCTTCCGGCGTCGTTGAAGTGCGGCCTCTGTTGATGCCCTAAGAGGCGTGCTTTCTTGTTGGAGTTCGAGAGACCGCTGGTTGCTGGGGAGCCCCGCCCGCCAAGCGGGGCATTGCGCGCTCTTGGTCCTGTTTTGGTGTCTGCACGTGGCAGCAGTCGGCCTGGGTAGTTTTGGACCCGGGCAGGAGTTGACCACGTGGTGTCCTGGGTGTCGTGGGATGCCTTGAAATGTTCGAGTGGGTAAGCTCCTGGTTCCTCGATTGCCTCTTGCCCCTGCAATAGTTCAGCGGGCGGGGGTATGTCTTGTAGTTGGGTCGCGCAAGTGATCGGTGGTTGGTAGTTGCACAGGCCCCGTAGGTGGCCCCTGGGGCCGATGCCGGCGAGACTTCCCTTTGGTCTTCTGATGGGAGCTGCGACCGTCAGTCGGAAGTTCGACCAGTTCCTCTGGGTCGGACTTGTAAATTCGCAACCCACGAGGAATGGCCATGTGATGGCTGGTGACAGTCCTTGTCACCTTTAGGCTGGATGTTACGGTGAGTGCTGCGCCTGTTAGCACCCATCCCAATTCAGTGGCCTGCGCGACGAGGCCGGAATGTTGGTCCTTCCTGAGACCTTCGACGATGATGTTGGGGTATATGTCTGCCCCAAGGATGATGTCCACCTTCCCGGCGGAGGCGGTGTTTGGATCTGCAAGTTCCACATCCGCCACGAACGTGAGATCCCTCGTCGTTGATTGTGGTGGTGGTGTATACACTGATAGCCCTCACAGGATGGAGGGCCTCAGTGTCCATTGGCTCGAGCCGTGGAAGCGAGGAATGATGCTAATGGCTGCCTGAGTCCTGGTGGCAAGGCCACGAGTTTCCCCGACACCGTAGGTGGGGACGAATGATGCTTGGCGTCGGAGGTTTAATCTTCGGGCGAGTGATGCCGAAATGAAGGTGCCGCTGGAGCAGGGGTCCAGCAAAGCGCGGACTTCAATCCTTCGTTGGTTCTCCGACGTCACGATGACTTTCGCTGCTGGTAGCAACGCGGAATGCTGTGAAGAGGTGCTGATGGTGTGTGCGCAGGCCCCTTCATGACGGTCGATCCAGGGCGGGTCCTTTGGCTCGTTGCGGCGGTGATGTGGTCCCGGCGGCGGTAGTCCGGACATGCAGCAGGGTGTGATGTTTCCGCTGGCATCGACGGCACGCCTTGCTGGAGTGGCAGTCGCGCAGGCGGTGGCGACCCAAGCAATTGGCGCACAAGTTTCGTTTTTGTGCGAAAGACTTCCGACGGCCAGTTGTGAGTGATCGGAAGCCCTCGCAAGCGTAGATGGTGTGTGCGGCCCTGCAGAATGTGCAAGGGCCCTGTTGCCTTACGGGTACCGGCGGTGTTTTGTGCATCGGCACACTGGGCTGGCTAGTCATCGGGCCGGCTACTGTTGCTGAAACAGTCGAATTCGTGGACGGCATTGGCGTTGGATCTGACACGGATCCTATGTACGCCGTGCCCACTGGTTGCTCTGGAGTCCGTGTGAAGGTAGCAAGTTCCTCTGGGTCGGAGTTGTAAGTTCGCAACCCACGAGGAACAGCTATGTCATGGTGTGCCCCACAATGCGTGCGCGGCATCGTCATCTGTGGGGGCTTCGGCACAGGGTCGATCATCGGGACCTTGGGTAGGTTGGGCTTTGGGCAGGCGGCAGTTTGGTCGGCGGCCTGCTGACTCACTGTTCTGGGGTGCGGTTCCTTTTCCGCTGGCTTAATGTCGACCGTTGGCAGCTGCACTGGGGGCAGCTCGCTAGGGTGGAGGCGATTGGTGCTGTTGACCATGGTTGGGGAGGCTGCTTTGAGCGCGTACTGGGCCTCGAGGAGCGTCGTCTCTTCTCGAGGTGTATCTCTTCGGTTTCGCCGAAAAAATCATCCGTGAAGTACGCGTGTTGCTGATCCTCAGGTGCCGTCAGGTAAAATATGTCGTAGTGCCGCTTGGAGAAGGCATTCCATTCGGCACGGAGTGCGCATTTGGTTGCCTCAATTCCTGTTGGACTTAGTTTGTCCTGTGCGCTGAGGAAGGTGCCAGAGATTCGTTCCTGTGCCGCGAACTGAGCGGCGGTGAGTTCCTTAATCGTCACTGGTTGTTGTACGACAGCTGATGTTGAAGGCACTTTGGTTTGAACTCTCGTTGTAGAAAGTTCGTCGTCCTGCTTTCGTTTTGCAGCAACAGCAGATTCCGACTCGTGTTGGTGATGAGCACGTGTATGATCTCTTCCGACCGAGAAATGTCGTCGGGGAACCGTTGTCAACGCTGTCGCCGTCGCCGCCGTCACCACTGTCGTTATCATTGTCGGCTCCGTTGCGCATAGTGTTAAAAAGCGTATGATCTCTTCCGAGCGAGGAATGTCGTCGGTCGAGATCTTTGGTGTTCCGCCGACCGAGGAATGTCGTCGGGGAACCGTCGTCCCTACGGCGGGAATTTTCCGGGTGCATTATCCGTGATGACGATCCGGGTGGGGGACCGGGCAACATGCGCATGTCAGGTGTTGGTGGAGATTCCGGGCGCCGTAGAGGTGGCCGGAACATCATTGGCGTCGAAAGACTTGCGGGCGGGGAGAGGCTCGGTCCACGCTCGACTGGTGACGGCATTTTGTAACATCAGGGGCATCGGTTTCACCAATACGAATGTAAACGACGTCCACCAATATTTGCAAACAACGAAACCTGACATCCTTGCCCTAACTGAGACCCAGGTCGATTCGTCAACTGATTCGACATATCTTAATTGCTCAGGTTACGACTTACATTCGAGAATCCTTTTTAAGGGCACAGCCTGAGTCTTCGTGCGGTCCAATCTGGCTTGCCAGAGGATGGAGGCGTTGGAACCCAATAATATGGACATCATATAGTTGAGGGTCGTACTGAGGAATTCCGTTAAATTTCTTTGTTGTCTTTACCGCTCCCCGAATGACGATCGGGGACATTTTTCGATCATCTTTCATATACCGTCGACTGGATACAGATCAACCACCCAGCTTTTGAAATTGTTGTCCTTGGTTATTTTAATCTGCACAATTCCGGCTGGTTGTTACATTCTAACAGAACCGACGAGGCTGGGAGGCTGGTGGAGATGTTTGCTCTAAGCCACAACCTGACTCAACTCGTGGGGGAGCCAACGCGAATACCGGATGCCCGAGGCGATTATGCAAACACCCTGGATCTGTTTTTGACATCCGAACCGAGTATTTACACCGTAGATGTTTCTGTGCCACTGGGAAACTCAGATCACTGCTTGGTATCTGTCGCGCAAGCACTTGCATATCAAGCGAATAACCGCCCTAGGCAGCTTCGCCATGTATGGAAGTATGGGGCTGCTAACTGGGACGATTTGCGAGATTTCTTCGCATCCTTTCCATGGTCCACGGGAACTCCGATGTTAACGCTTGCGCGGAGTCGGTATCAGAGATTATTCTCCTGGGAATGGAGATGTATATTCTACGTTCCATCAAACGAAGTTCGTCTGATAAACCTTGGTTTGATAAACAACGCGAGCTAATTACAGCGGCAAAAAATAGAGCTTTTAAGCAATGGCGCTCCAATCCCACCGATGTTAACAGAATGAATTTTGTTAGAATCAGAAACGCGTGCAACCAGGCGATTGATACCGCGAAGAAGACTCACAACGACAGGATGATCAATAAATTCCTTCGATGCCCAAACTGGTTCGCGCTCCTTCTGGTCAATGGCAAGGGTTGTCAGCAGTAACTTCGCATGCTCCTCTTTCCCTCCGCTGGATAAAGCTAATGTGTTCGCAAATCTATTTTCGGCGAATTCAAACCTCGATCCCGGCCTTATGGAGCCACCTGTGATCTCGCCGGTACAGTCTTCCATGCGGGATGTGAGATTTCGTCCGCGCACTATTCAACGCATTCTACGTGAACTGGATTGTAGGAAGGCAACCGGCCCGACCGGAATACCAGCAATAGTCCTTAAGAACTGTGCTCCAGAACTATCGGCGGTTCTTGGCAGACTATTCCGCTTATCTTATGCACGGAGGACCTTTCCTGCCTGCTGGAAAATCGCTCGAGTTCAGCCAATCCCAAAGACGGGAGAAAGTGTCTGCCACAAAATTACCGTCCGATAGCATTACTGTCTATTTTATATAAGGTAATGGAAAAAGTAATCAATACAGAGTTGGTTAAGTATTTGGAGTGCAACGGACTTCTGAATGATCGTCAATACGGATTCCGTGGCAGGCGGTCCACAGGAGACCTTTTGACACTTATAACCGATATATGGACATCTGCGATTGAACGGCATGGTGAGTCAAGGGCGGTCGCATTGGATATCTCCAAGGCTTTTGACCGCGTCTGGCACGGGGCGTTGCTGAGCAAACTTCGTTCATATGGACTTGTGGCGGTGCCGCCAAAGCCCTACGGTACACTTACCTAAAAACCCCCATAACCTCAACCCAAGTGTCATAAGTTTTTGCTAATGCAATCGCATTAAGCAACTGAAAATGCTTCACGCATTAATTAGATCAATGCTATAATCGTAAAGTCCCTGTAAAGAAAACTTACCTCTTCGTGCATCTCTTCGCATACAATTTTCCGTAAGATTCCCTTCTTTGCTTATCTGGAATTCCAAACCAATTCGGCACCTTCGGTACCAGACAAATTCCTGTAAACAAAATGATTCGGTTTGCATACAATATCATTCGGTTTGCATACAACGTCATGACAGGGACCATAAATATTGCGCCGTCTATTTTCCAACTTCGCCATGTGTACGATAAATTTCTTCACGTACACATTGGCCGGCAACCTTTTTCTCCCAGCTATAAAATTCTCTAACTCGCACCATGTGCAAACAAAAGCAAATACACGCATCTAGCTACGGCAAGGCAGATGGTAGAGCTTCCACACTTCGGCGGAGCCGGCGAGGAATAGTTGTCGTCCAAAAGAACAATTAACGACACGGCATCCGCTTATAGCCATGCGAGAATCTAGTGCGTTTACAGAGAGCGTTACAAGAAGCACGTTTTGGAAGGCGCGGCGCATTGGCTTTGGCTGAATTAACAAAGCTAAAGAGCCTGCCCCAAACGGCAGAGGACCCGATGGACATGTGTGCATTTTCCAGTCAGGTGAAAAATTCCGTGGCCAGCATTTGTGCATTGGGAAGGGCACATTACCTGTGCACCGGAAGCGATAAAGGAATTGATCGTCAAGATGCCGTCATCAATGAGGTACAGGTGGTTCTCATACCATCATAGCCACATAGGGGAAGAACAGTCTGAGCTCTCGCTTTTCAGGGGTTTCTTGGAGATGGAAGCGGAAATGTGTGGTGATTTCGCGCCACCGGAAGTGTCTTGGGAACCGAAGAAGAACTCCCAGGCGCATCCATTGAATGAGATGAGACGCGGTTTGTTGAGAGGAGCTGTCCACGTTGTTCAAGGAGATGAATCGGTTCTGAAGGATGGCAGACTGATGTGTCCCGTGTGTGAAGAGGGACATGGGATTCTTGAATGTCTCAAGTTCAACATCAGAGGTCAACTTGCAGGTCGCCTTGCAAAAGATGTGCTAGGTGGCATCACACGATTCTTCACAGTGCTTCAACAACAACGATGCGAGAATAAATCAAGCTGCGCCGTAGTGCGGCCCGGCAAGGGAAAGCCAGAGGAATATCGCATGACATCAGTGGTATTTGGGGTTACGTCATCACCATCAACAGCTATTTACGTGATGAACAAAAACGCAGAGGAATTCAAGGAACATCATCCAGTCGCAGTGCGTGCTGTGCACGAGAACCATTACATGGATGACTATTTACAGAGTTTCGAGACAGTAGAGGATGCTATGGAAGTGACGAAGACCGTACATAAAATCCATGAAAGGGCAGGATTTCACCTAAGAGGATGGGCTAGTAACAGACTCCAGGGCTTCAACAGGAGGAGAGGAAGGTAATCCTAGATCTAACAAAAGAGGAGAAAACCCTTGGACTCAGGTGGTTAACAAAGGAAGACACATTGGCATTCAGTGTGGGGTTTCGGAACAATCCTCCGGACATACTTAGTGGAATTAGGACTCCTACCAAGAGGGAAGTTACTAGTGCGGTAATATCCACTTTCGACCCTTTGGGACTCGCAGTACCAGTCTTTATACAAGGAAAGAAGATTATACAAGATATCTGGCGCGCCGGCGTTGGATGGGATGACAAGATTCCAGAAGAATAGGAGGTGGCTTGGACGAAGTATTTGCGAGAGGTATCCCTCCTCGGGCTCCTCGATAGTATAGTGGTTAGTATACCCGCCTGTCACCCGGAAGACCGGGGTTCGATTCCCCGTCGGGGAGCCTCTGGCGCAAGGCTAATGGCCTTGCCCAGAAAAAATAAACCATTATGGAAAATTTAACAAGCCTCAGGAGTGCTAAATAAGGCCAAGACCGGTTCCCGGTTGTAGTGCCGATGATGATGATGATCCATCCTCAGAGAATTAACGATTCCTCGGTGCTTGTCGTGGGACCGTCTCAGTGCCACGACTGGAACTACAAACAGCATTGCTAGGCAGCAGGCTATCAGCAGCAATCGAAAGAGAGCTCAGAGGGAAGATATCATGCAAATGGTATTGGACGGTCTCCAGCACAGTTTTGCAGTGGATACAGTCAAGTCCCCGCCAATTCAAAGCTTTCGTGGCGCACCGCCTTGCAGAGATCGAGAGAGTTACCGAACCGCGGGACTGGAGATGGGTGCCGACAAAAGATAACCCAGCCGACGACGCTACAAGAGGGACACCTAAGGAATTCAGCAGTGACGCAAGATGGTTTAAGGGTCCCACCTTTTTGTACGAAGATGAAAGCAAGTGGCCCGACCACTGTTCCAAAACAAAAATGAACACCAGCACTGAGGAGGAGAAGAATAGGGAAGTAACAGCTACGGTAAGTGTCACCGAGTGGTACACGCTAGATCCAGAACACCTTTCCAGTTGGATACGGCTGTTAAGAACTACGGCACGCATGTTCCAATTCATATATGTGTTAAAATGGCGCAATCATGATCAAAGAAAGGATACTATAGCGTTTGAAATAATAGTGAAGAAGATCGTGTGATTCGAACTGATGCTATGACAGTTTGAATCACGAAAAAAATTGAACCTAAGCGTTACCCATCAGGCTACTGACCGTGTTTAGAATTTGATTTCAAAACTCGACTATACTCCACTGATGTGAATTGTTATGTTATCGCTTGGTATACGGTTCTGTATTTTCTTATTCGATTTTTCGTTCGGTGCTCTTCCCTATTTTGCTTGTGAATTGTGTGTGTTCTGTTAGAGTCGCCACAATACCATTGCAGATAAAAAGGATGGCCGGAAGTCACAGAGAGACCACCTTGAGAAGAAATTGCGCATGTCTTCGTCAAAGAAAAATAAGAGAATCATCATACCCATAGAAAAGGAATGTTTAATAAGGGCTGAAGAAGAATTGCTCAAGTTAAGCCGACGAGAGAGTTTTGACGAAGACATGTCTCTTTTGCGGAACGCAAAGCCACTGCGAACCTCAATTCGGACGCAAAAAATGAACGTTTACCTTGATGGAAGTAGCGTCTTGAAGTTGAGAAGTCGAATTGGGAAGGTGTCCATACCCAATTGGGAAGTAAATCCTGTTATATTGGACGGAAAGTACATAATCAGTCACCTCATTATAAGACACTACCACGAGAAGTATTTTCACGGCAACACAGCCACGGTGATGAACGAAATTAGGCAGAAATATTGGATCTTGGGCCTAAGGACGACGACAAATAAGGTGATACATTAATGTCAGTGGTGCAAAGTCAACAGGGGCAAGCCCCAGGTACCGCCTGTCGGCGATCTACCCAGCGCACGGCATCACCACTGCAAGTTCCCCTTCACTAGCACGCTAGTGGACTATTTCGGTCCAATGAAAGTCGCTGTTGGAAGAAGAACAGAAAAACGCTGGAGTGCTCTATTCACATGCTTGGCCACAAGGGCTGTGCACTTGGAGTTGGCGAACTCACTCAATGCTAGTTCCATGATTATGGCCAGACGAGGAGCTCCGAAAGTGATATGGAGCGACAACGGGAGTAACTTCGTGGGCGCAAATAGAGAGCTGGAAGAGGCGGCAAAGGGGGAAATGATCCAGTGGTCATACCGCCCGCATGTCCGAACGTGGGAGGTTCATGGGAAAGGCTCTGTGCTCGGTAAAGACAGCTTAGTTTGCCGTTCTGCGCACGAGGGTCCCGCCATAGGAGGTTCTCCATACATTAATGGCTGAAGTGTAGCATGCCATAAATTCACACCCGATTACTCCCATAAGTGCTGATCCGGAAAAGAAGAAGAGAGTCTGACACCCAACCATTTCTTGCTGGGGCGATCCTGCGGAGCAACATCGCCTGGCGAATTCAATGACTGTGAGCTCGTGGGAAAAGCGAACTGGAGGACCGCCCAGCGGTTGGCGGATCATTTTTCGAATAGGTGGATTAAGGATTATCTACCTACTTTGATGCCGAAGAGGATTTCCGGACGACCCCGTGCGGACTCACATGTTGGAGACATAGTCCTGGTGGTGGATGCGTCACTACCACGAAACACTTGACCTCGAGGGGAGGTCCAAACCGTGTATCCGCGACCAGATGGGAGAATTAGGACCCTGGATGTGAGGACTATGTATTTTACGGTGCGTTTACCGTATAAATTCGAAATAACGACAAAAACGAGCGACGATTCAACAAAATAAATATATATAACAAATGTTTCTCAACTGAGCGAAATTCGAAATAACGACACGAACAAAATGATAAATATACGAAAACTGTTTAATTAAGCACATGCAAATAGACATATGTAATACGACACGACATACAATAAATCGAATTTAGCAGATCAACTGCCATTCTTGAGGACGACGAACGAAGCGAAGGAAGTGTGAAGGGATCTTTACCGTTGAAATCCTTAATGGCCGCAACTTAACGAAAGCGTTCCTTGGTGAACGGAAGTGGGCGGGGCCACCATGGTCACGTGGTTGATTAATAGAAATTGCAGAACGATAACTGGACGAACTGGACGATGATGTGACGTACGACTTATGACAGTTAGGGCGTTAATGCAATGTTTGATGCTCGTCGTCTTTCGATTGATGTTGGCAGTCAATGTTGGCTATGCTATTTTATTAAGCAAGATGCGACAGACTACATTTGGAGTACTGCTAAGACCAACCCACCGGATCGTCGTTTTGGAAGTGTCACCTCAACAGGATGAAGTGCTTTGCACTGCGGGCGAGACTGTTGGCGACGTAACACACGAAGCCGAGGACGGAGCATCACACGACTGCTGACTGGGGGAAAAAAAATGAGATGGCGAGAAGCCGACTTTAGGGAGACAAGGACAAATGTGTCCTTCATCTTGTCTCTGGCTTCTGGTCATCTTGCGATAACCAGAATCACCCACATCCGTGAAGATGTTAGGCTCGGTCTCAAGATATCTAAAAAGAAAGGGGAAGGACGTATCTAAGGATAGTGTGGACAGGGTTAGTTCAATTGTTCTCTAACTACTTGGATGGGGGGATGGTGGAAAAGAAATCGTACAAGACCGGTGGGTCTTGAGTGTGGTAGTAAACGCAGATCACGTCTTTGGCGTCTGATAATCTGCGTTTTGGTCGGTGTGTCTGTGTGTGTTTGTGCTGTCTTGTACTGTGCGTGGGTGTTTGTAGTGTGCCAGCAGTAGACCCTATGGGATGGGTCCAGGAATCCTCTATTATAGAGGGGAATGTTGTTGGGAAGGGTGCTTTCTTCAGTTTTGTACTGAAGAAGAAATTGTGGTGGTCTGATTCGAAGAGATCAAAAGAGAGAAGGAGGGTTCTCGCTGTTCTGAATGCTTTCGAGGTACTTATATGCTTATTGTAGCAAGTACTCATCGACAGGGATAATCGAGGCACTTTCGTATAGGTGAGAGTTCGGGTAATGGCAACCGTCAGGCCCTCTAAAGTGGAGTTTTCTTTCGAAAACTCCAAGTCTTTCCATTTGGGCCGATGATATGGAGGACCATATGGGAAAGGCGTATGATATTCCAGATATATAGCAGAGAAGCTTAACTTTGGTGTCAACATTGGTGCTCCACTTCAAGATGTTGTGCAGTTACTTAGACCGACCGAGGCCGGATTGAAGAATGCGGGTCACATGTTTGATGAAATTCATTTTAGAGGTATAGATGACCCCAGGATATTTCACCCTGTCCTGTGGTCTAATCGTAGTACCTCCTATTTGTATTCGGATATTCTGTGAATATCGAGAAGTAGGTTAGGAGTGTTTACTACTCAGAATTATAGTTACTGCTTTAGATGGATTAAGTCGAATTTTCCATCGACTGTAATACTGATACAGTTCGTCCAGATGACGGTTGAGTCGGTTTGTTGCGAGTTTTGGGCTTTTAGATGACGTGGGCTTTTAGGTTACTGCTGACTGGAAGGCTGAGGATCGGCTGTTTATACCAGTCACTTTTTGGTTCTTGTGACAACATACAAACAAGGGAACGAGGACAAAAAGAGAATAAAAGCAGCAACAGTTGGAAAGTACAACCAGTACAACGCAAGCACCGGGCAAGACTACAGCCTCCGTAATCCAGAGCAGAGTCCGCCCTGGTTGTGCGATAATTAAGCAAAGAGATAGTGTAACATTAAATAGTATTATAGAATAAAATTAAGTAAAATAAAATACAGTCCACTTATTAAATAAGGCGATCCGTACTCGCGATAGGTCCACGTCTATTGTGAATCCTCCATATCGCTGTGTCATGTTTTGTATGGATTAAAATTATTTCTGAGACTTTGCGCGCTTGCATTAGAGGGTATGTATACCGATCCTTCAAGTACTGTTTCAGATTTATCGTCCTGTCATTTGAATTGATATTGTTGCGAGCTTAGGGTTCGCTGGATTAATTATTTTTAATAAATGAGAGCCGTTAAATCGATTTTGAATTAATGTAACACTTTATTAAGTAACAGTTATTAGTTACTAAATAATAACCGTTACTTTTACCATACACTTAACGATTTCTTGACTTATCGCTTACTTATCGCGCCTTTTACTACTTACTTCTTGCTTGCTTCACTTTCTACTTCTCACTCATCTCCATGATCTGTGTGCGATGTATTTACACCGTTTCCTCATTTTGATTCAGCGTTTCGTTTCCGCCCGTTCCATAGCCTTGAATGTTCTACTGTTCATAGTGCCAGTTTTCCAGTAGTTTCTAGAATAGTCTAGTACTTTGTTTCGGACTTACTCGAATATTCTAGTACTGATTGTAATATGCGTCACACTACCCTCCGCCTAGATTAGTTCGCTGGTCCTCTGGGCTAAACAAAGTTGCCAGTCGGTCACGATGTACCACTTTCATGTTGGCGTTCGACGGTCGAAGTTCTTGGCCTTCTTCCAAATTTTCTACTGCTCTCCTTTTCGCGCCAGCTCTAGCCTACTGCCATTCTTTCTTTTCCTGACGACGGAATTCCTTTTGCATTTTAGGGATCTCATGCGAATAGTATAAGAGAAAATGCATGTGCACACCCTTAAGCTCTTCTGGAGCTTACATCACGTAAGCGATCTACATCTTCATCTTTAATTACACGCATATCATCTGGTATTGGAGCATCTGACGATTTCATAGCCGTATCCAACTGGTAGTTCCGCATCTTTTCAAATAACTGGAGCGGTTTGTTCTTCTGACAGTAAACACCAGCGTGCGTCGTAGTAATAAACTTTCCGTAGATCGTCGCACGTTAATTCTGGTTTCACGTGTTCTTCTCTATAGAACGCAATGAACGGCACCTCTAGCTCTTGATTACGCCTACAATCTGGGGCTTGCTTGATCTTTCCCCCCGTATGTGATGGCTTACAATAGCGGTCTCGACCTCCAACATCCGTTGATCTCTCTGGTTCGGAAACAGTTGATTTACAAAACGCATGTTTGTAAATCCATTCAGCTTCATCTTGTAGTTCATTGGGTCCCTCTGGAACAGGCGTAACCGGAACTTCGCGCAATTGCATTCGCTCAGAAATATCCGTTTTACGGATTTCATTGCCCAAATCCGTAAAATGATCCCTTTCCAATTCACTAGGTTCGTATTCGGGTTCATATCCGTCCTTGTCATAATTAGTGAAATCCTCATAGTCGAAATCTACACCGAAACTGTTCTGACCTTCTTGCAATGACGCGTCAGTGACTAGAAGTCGTCTTTTCTTCTTCTTCTCAGCAATTGACCTTCCTTCGTCGTCTACAATAAAATCCTCAGCACCAGACTCCGATTCCTCATCATCATTGAAATGTTTTGCCGCCTCAGTTTCCCTGTGACTACGTTCAGAGCGGCGTTCAACATCGTCTCCATCGTCGAATAGCGGTTCGGCTATAGCCTCACGTGCTGAACGTTCATCGACGTGCTGTTCCTCTTCATCACTTTCTTCGTCCTGTGTACGACGCAGACGCTTGGAACGCTTTTTGCGTTCGACTTTCAAACCAAGATTCTCTTCAATATGGTCACAGTCGTCGTTTTCCAGTCGGTCGTCCAACTCGTCATCATCATTGTAAATCCGTTTCGGGAAACGGCCTGAAGCATCAGTGTCTTCACCATCACTGCCGTCCTCTTCAATCGGTTTATCATCGATGAGATCTTTCAGTTCTTCACGTAACATATCATCGTCATCTTCCTCCTCTTCCTCACCGCCGTCGGCCATAGCTTTGCTCTTCATAAGTTTCTTCCTTTCATGTGTCTCTAATTCCTTCGATTCTTCCGCTTCCGAGTCCCAGAATTCTTTCATACACTGCCAATTGACCATCCAACTTTGCATTAACCTCTGCAGCTCGCGCATCCAATTTTGCAGCCCCCGCATCCAATTTTGCCTTAAACTCTGCAGCTCGCGCGTCCAATTTTGCCATCATCATCCTGAACATCTCCGAAATGTCCAACGGTGGCGAACTCTTCTCCGTTACATTGGCACCATCTTGACTCGCTGTTTCTTCTCCATCCGGAGAGTCTGGTCCACTCGTAAAAGCATCTGTGCCGACATCAATGTCGCCTTCCTCTATTGCTGCTTGCAGACGCTGTCGAAGAATTGGCTTCTCTCCTCTGCTATCCAGGTTCCGGTCCTCCAAATGTCGATCTGACATCGTCACAATACACCTCCACAGACTTATTTATTTCACCAATAATTAATCCCACTTCTGACACCAATTGTTGCGAGCTTAGGGTTCGCTGGATTAATTATTTTTAATAAATAAGAGCCGTTAAATCGATTTTGAATTAATGTAACACTTTATTAGTCCCTTAATAACAACCATTACTTTTACCGTACACTTAACGATTTCTTGACTTATCGCGCCTTTTACTGCTTACTTCTTACTTCTTGCTTGCTTCACTTTCTACTTTTCACTCATCTCCATGTTCTGTGTGCGACGTATTTACACCGTTTCCTCATTCTGATTCAGCGTTTCGTTTCCACCCGTTTCATAGCCTTGAATGTTCTACTGTTCATAGTCTCCAGTTCTCCAGTACTTTCTAGAATATTCTAGTATTTTGTTTCGGACTTTCTCGAATATTCTAGTACTGATTATCATATGCGTCACAATATGAACAGACTTCAAGTGTTTAGGGTAATCTCCACTTTTTGGAATCTGAGCTGAGTTTAGGTATGACTATTTTCAACGCGGGAGACCGGGGTTCAATTCCCGTCGGGGAGCCTCTGGCGCAAGACTAATGACCTTGCCCGGAAAAAATAAATCATTATGGAAAATTTAACAAGCCTCAGGACTTGCTAAATAAGGCCAAGACCGTTTTCCGGTTGTAGTGCCAATGATGATGATGATTTCAACTCCCTGGCGGGTGTCGTTCCTCAGAAAGGTGTATTCATTCAGACTAATTTTGTGGCGTTCGTTGAGGTGCGCTGCTTGAATTAAAGCAATCAAAATGTTTTCTATCATCATCGTCATCGGCACTACAACCAGGATTCGGTCTTGGCCTTATTTAGAAAGTCCCCGGGCTTATTCAATTTTCCATAATAATTTGTTATTTCGGGTAAAGTTATTAAAAATGTTTTCTTTACCTCTGTTACGGACCGACCTTGAGTCCAGGTCCCCCCAACATCCACTAATCCCCTTTCGTTAGTTTCCCCTCTTTACCGCAAAATGGAGAACAACTCGCCAAGTAGTTAATTTGCATAAACTACTTTATGCAATTTCTACTTGGCAGAGAAAATAATAAAAACCGGCATTGGCGCCGAATAATAAAATAAATCGTCAACGGCGAAAATAAAAAATAAATAATTCGACGTTAAACGACACACAATAAAGTCACCAAATACGACCACAAAAGTAACAGTAAATCAACCACGACGACACTATCTAATTTACAATTAGGAAAAGCACAACTGTAGCTGAACAGGGGAGCAGCACGCTCAACGCCCCCTGCAACGTGACAGCAGCTTCAGCAACACTAAGTGACCGCTCCACGGTCACCCAAGTAAGTCGTTTCACTTCTTTTAAATGAACTAAATATATAAACTATATTACAATTCAAATTGTCAAATTAATCATAACACCTCTACAAAATCCGATAAGAAGCAAAAGAAAATTTCTGGTCCGACTTCCGTATGTAATCTACTACGTTCACAATATATAGTTGTCACTCGGAGTGTGGCACATACTTCCGCGCCTTAATGTTGACATGTTATTATCGTAAGAAAGTGATAAGTAAATTAAATTGAGCGAACTGCTCGGAAGTTGTGATACGAACAATGGCTGGGTCGTTATCACATTCGGCAGTTGATATTTCCCGCTTGTCCATAAAAATGTGAGTCATTCGTAACTCCAGTGCCAATATGCTGCGGGTAATATCAAAACGAAAAGTATTCCTTCTGTTGATTATACTCGCAATTTTCCTAATTTTGCCGCTTCTGAAGAAGGTAAGGGCTCAATGCCATCGATTAAAATATCTCACCTCATTTGCAATAGGACAGCCAACTTGTATTCGATGGATCCAACCACTTTGTACTCCGACGCCGGTATCCCCCACCGATAGTGTTGTGGTGGACAGAATTGTTTCCCCATTATCATCAAACAAAGGAATGTGGTTTCATACAGTGCACATTTACGGTTGACCGCCGCCTAATTTACGATGATAATACAAGGGTGACTTACTCCATTTTATCTGTTAGAAGACTGACATTTAAAGGTATTTTCAGGCCCTGGTGTTCTACGGCTCCGATATGAATAAAACCGACTTTCCACTGCCTCGGCGATCACATCATTTATGGGCTCTGTTCCATGAAGAATCTCCTAAGAATGTGCCATACATACAACATGAGAACGTCCTCCGTCATTTCAACATAACATCCACCTTCAGTCGATACTCGGATTTTCCACTGACTACTCAGTATATAAAGAATGTAAATGACATCACCGACAGGAAGTACTTGGTGCCCATAGGCACTAAGTCCATGCTTCGCAAAAAGTTGGCTCCTGTCGCGTATATTCAGTCCATCTGTGATACCCCTTCCGGAAGGGATGAGTATGTAAAACAACTGATGCGGTATATTGATATAGATTCGTACGGAAAGTGTCTGCATAATAAGGACCTGCCGAAAGAGTAAGAGAGGTTTGAACACTAACCGAATAATCATCCGAATTCTTTTGTGTACCTTTTCAGACTGGTGGGCGATTACCTGAACACTATAGAGAGTGATGAGTTCTACAAATTTTTCGCCCGCTATAAGTTTATCATCGCCTATGAGAATGCCGTGTGCAACGATTACATTACTGAAAAGTTCTGGCGGACGCTTCTAATTGGATCTATTCCCATTTATTTCGGCTCGCCGACTATCAGAGTAAGGCCCTTCATGTAATCATTTAATTCCTCTCATACATGATCAGAATTTTATCGCATGGACTTTTTGCTTTATATACAGTTCTTTTGTTGATCTTGCACCTTCACTTTATAGTCTTTTTATTTATTATATATGTTAGTTTTTGTTGGTTCATTATATTAATTTTTACCGTAGTTTCTAGGCAAAATGCATAAATCTAGACTAATCATCCATCCAAACTGTGCTTTGGCATTCGAGGGTACGTCCAAGTTGGTGCGTTTCCTGCGCAAAAATCCCAGATGCGACTTTCATTTGGCGCTGTTGGGTCTTTATTATTATAACTTGCATGCGAAGGAGAGTATTTTTTTCTACCCTTAAATATCAGAGCACAATAATGCACTCAGCCATTCATTATACAGTCTCCAAAGGTTCATAAACCACTGTGATTTCTAAAGAACCTCTTTTTAGGATTGGCAGCCAACGCAAAAATCGGTCATATACATCTCGGACTTTTCCAGCCCAAAATTGCTTGCAGAATTCTTACAGAAACTTGATGAGGACGACTTTGAGTACAATACATTTCTTGACCACAAATATTCCTATCGGGATCCAGTCACCAGTGAACTTTTGAAAAGCAGTCTGTTCGACAGAATTTTTGACCCTGATCAGCTGTTTGAGCACTTTGAATGCTACATTTGCAGTCGTCTCCACCGAGAGAACTTTCATTCGATAGCCAATGGAAAACACTACGACTGTGGGGATCGATTACAGTTCCCTTCTTCCGTGAAAGACTCTATGGCGAACTCCGATTGGCACTCAGTAACGGCCATCGGCAAATGCCAGGCGAATGTTTTGAATATGCTTCTGGAGCGCAATGTGAACTTCACTGAGCAGGAGTTTGACGATTTATTGGAGCTGAATATTAAAAGAGGAAATTGCCATTTGGGCTAAATGGCCTTTGACGATTTGAGTGACAACAGCCTAATGGGTAATGGAGTGAAATAATAATATTAATAATAAACAAACTCAGATTTAAATTAAATATAATTTTTATTATTTACGCGGCCATTGGAGATGTTCATTCGAGAAAATGCATGTCGTGGGAGTAAGATGTATGCCCACTTTGCGGAGAATAATGTCATAACTAAAATAACACTAAATGTCAATCAAGAGATTCCGAGGATAAACGAGATCATAAATCAGTCATTAAAAATTGTCTACGATCAAGGCAAATCGCAAATCGACGCATTGAAAACATTAAAAGTGCGTGCTCCGGACCCACTCCATAAGTTCCCCACTTTCTTATCTCATAAGAACCCAATGTAGGTTTTAAAACCATATTTTGACTTGTTGGAAAGTGAGAAGTAAATTAATGATTTTTCTTTGTGCCCTGCGCCAAGTGACTAAAGACTGCGATATATCGCATTACATACCACGTGCATGAATTAAATATTCATCGGACCACACTAGGCAGCCCTTTTAAGTTGAAGAATTAAAAAAGTGGTACATATCAGTGTAATAATAATTGACATTAATATTGTAGCGAGCTTAGGGTTCGCTGGATTAATTATTTTTAATAAACAGCGCCGTTAAATCGATTTTGAATTAATGTAACACTTTATTAGTCCGTTAATAACCACCGTTACTTTTACCGTATACTTAACGATTTCTTGACTCATCGCTTCCGTACTTATCGCGTCTTTTACTGCTAACTTCTTACTTCTTACTTATCTTCCCGATCTGCGTGGGCGTATTTATACCGTTTTTCCTCATTCTGATTCGGTATTTCGTTTCCGTCCATTCCATAGCTTCGAATTTTCTATTGTTCAGTGTCCAGTTTTCTAATACTTCCTAGAATATTCTAGCACTTTGCTTCAGACTTTCTAGAATATTCTAGTACTGATTGTCATATGCGTCACACTACCCTCCGCCTAGATTAGTTGGTCCCGAACTAAGTTCACTGGTCTCCTGGGTTAACAAAAAGTCGCCAGTCGGTCACGATGCACCACTTTCATCTTGGCGTTCAGGCTTCGCTGAATCCTATGGACAACGTCGTTAATTCTTGTGAGAATCTTATACGGTCCTTCCCAATGTTGCTGCAACTTCGGAGACCTTCCTTTTTGCCGATGAGGGTTATAAAGCCACACGTTATCGCCTGCATTAATTCCAGATGCGTTGGCTCGAACGTTGTACCTTGTTTTCATCCTGTCACTTAATACCTTGATTTGCTTTCGAACCAAATGATGAATCTCATCGAGGCGATTTCTCCATTCGGCTAAGTGGTCTTCGGTCTTATCTATGGCGTCTGGAGGTATTCCGAATCGCAGATCGGCTCGTAATCGTATCTCTCGTCCAAATATAATTCCTGCTGGAGAATGGCCTGTCGTATCGTGATTAGCCGATCTATAACTCATGAGAGAGGTTTGTAGATATTTGTCCCAATCTCGTTGGTGATCACTAACGACCTTCGATAAATGCACTTTTATTGTTCGGTTGAATCTTTCGACCATTCCGTCTGACTGCGGATGAAACGGTGTGGTCCTGGTTTTCCTTACGCCCAGTGCCGCACAGATGCCTTGAAATATCTGTGATTCGAAGTTTCGGCCTTGATCGGAATGAAACTCACGGGAACTCCATATCTGCTGATCCAATTATTGATAAGCTGCTTAATGACGGTTGTTGCTTCTTAGTTTGAAATTGGAAGGACTTCCACCCACTTGCTGTAGTAATCCATGATGACCAACATGTATTTGTTGTTGTCGTTTGTTTTTGGGAATGGTCCTGAGATGTCAATCGCAATTCGCTCGTAAGGGGCACCCACGTGGTACTGCTTCATAGCGCTTCTTGGTTTTGCTGTTGGTCCTTTGGTCGCAGTGCAAGTTGTGCACTTCCTACACCAAGACTCGTCGTCATCTCTCATGTGAAGCCAGTAGAAGCAAGATCGTAATTTTGAAAGTGTCTTATTAACTCCCAGATGTCCACCAGAGGCCCCGTCGTGCATTTCTGTTAGTACATCCTTCACTTTTGATGGTGGGACAAGAATCTGCATTCGATGGGATTTTCCGTCCGCGGCTTCCCACTTACGCTTTAGAATTCCATTATGCCCACTATGCCTTAAATGTTCCACTCTTGTCGGAAATATTGTTCCAAGTTGGCCGCTCGTTCTTTTCTTTGTGTTCCAGAATTAGCGACATATCTTCATCCTGAAGTTGAGCTGCGCGTATAGCATCACTCGTCCACCCATCTAGTACTTCTACTTGTACATTTCGAAGGTCGTACGCCTCTTCTTTCTCTTTAATCATGTTGCCGACTTCTGATTGTTTGGCCAATGGTAGTCGACGAGGTGGCTGCCTTATAGGTCTTGACTCACCCGTGTCAATGCGATGTTTAACTATATCGGTGCGTCCGAATTTATCATTTCCTGTCACAAAAATTTCAGAAAAAACCTTCAGGAGTGATTTAACGCTTGCCTTTTCTCTATCTGTTAATCCGATTTTCTGGGACATCAACCTATTAACCACAGAGAATGCACCAGAGGGCTGTTGAATTGAATGGTCCTCTCCCCTTGTCTGAATTGAGCTTATCATTGCCACGGGTGCACATTCTGCAATTAGCTCTCCTTTTCTTATTGTGAGCGGCTCCTTGGACGCATTTAGTACTCTGACGGGTACGATGTGCTTCTTCGCATCGATAAGGGCTTTCCCAACAAGGATGTTCCCCCATACGCTGATTTTGTACAGCCTCGGTGATGTAACATCGATTGTCACCGGGATCACTCTCGAGACTGGTCCAAATTACCGAGTCTGAACGAGCTGGGATCTCATCCTCCTCACGCAAATAGCATTTCAGTCTTCGTAATTGTTGGTCCTGCAGTGTAATAGCAACCTCCAAGTTACCAATTCGCAGTGTTCTTTGCCCGATATCTAGAACATCTTGGTGCTCCTTCATGAAATCCATTCCAAAAATTGGTGGGAGATGGAAATATTGCCCAGCACTATTATGCTCTCGACTTCTCCGTAGACTGTAGAACATTCTCCTGTGGCAGTCCTCAAAGCGTATCTTCTATTTTTATTAAGGGCAATTTTGCCCATGACATCCGGCCGAATTATGGATCTCGTTGGTCCAGTGCCGATAGTCACTGTTGTTGTCCTTGGATTAACAATCGAAGTTATAACCAAACTTTGGTTATTCCGTTGGAATTGTGATACAGTTACGATGCTGGGGCTGCACATTCCACCAGGCGACTTTCGCCCCGTAAAGTCTGCCCTTACAAGTTTCCCGAGCTATTGACCTCAGGTTGGTCCGTTGATAGTCTCCTCTAATGATTAGCACATGAACAACAATTCTCAATTGATGTTTCATTCATTCGTCGACGTTTCCTACAGTCAACAGAGATGTGGCCGACTTCGCCGCATGTCCAACACTTCATATCAGGTCTCGGGGTTCTTCGTTGTACATGCCCGATTCTTTGGCAGGAACATTCCTCGACGGACGTTTCTCGGACTCTATATGTACTCCTGGTAGCCAGTTTAGCAGATTCATATGCCAATGCGAACGCCAGTATTTCATTAGTCGTCTTCTTTCCTGCCAAACGAACGGCTTGTTGCAAGTCCCGATCTTGTAGTGCGTTTATAAATGCATCCATTGCTACCTCGTTCAGAAATTCCTTAGTCATATTTGAATAAGACAGGTTTGCCAACCGCTCAATGTCTGGCTGCAACTGTTGAAGATTTTCTCCAGGTTTCTGCGTTCTGCTCCGCAGTTGCATGCGGTAGACCTGCTGCATGTGGTTGTCTCCATACCTAGCTTCAAGGCCGTCTCTTACCGGTTGGAAATCTGGTTGCTTCTCTGCTGGTATGGTTTGTAGCAATTCTGCAGCCGCACCGCGGAGTGACAAGATTAGTGATGTTGACTTTTGCTCATCCGACCACGTTATAATTGGCCGCGGGGTGACGTATAAATACGGAGAAGTGTCCCGTTCCATCGAAGGTTGGGGATTGCATCTTTGTATCTTTGTAATCATGTTGATTGTTAGGCGATGTCTTATTTCTCTCAACACACTTAAGTCTCTTTTCGATTCGCGTTATTTCTTCGGGGACTTTCTTAAATTCAGCTTCGTTTTTTAGATCCAGATTTTCTACTTTGTTTCGAATGTCTTCCTTAAAGTGTTGAAAATTACATTTCATCCACTGCGTTTGGGCATCCAATTTTGCATTCAAATCTGCAGCTTGTGCGTCGAATTTTGAATTTGGGTGTCCAATTTTGAGTTAATATCTGTAGCTTGCGCGTCCAGTTTTGTAATAATATCTGTAGCTTGCGCGTCCAATTTTGTCATCATCATCCTGAGCATCTCGGAAATGTCCAACTGTGGCGAACTCTTCTCCGTTACATTGGCACCATCTTGACTCGCTGTTTCTTCTCCGTCCGGACAGTCTGGCCCAATCGTAAAAACATATGTGTCGACATCAATATCCTCTTCCTCCATTGCTGCTTGCAGACGCTGTCGAAGAATTTGCTTCTGTCCTCTGCTATCCAGATTCCGGTCCTCAAGTTCCTTCTTCAACTCAGGGACGCGAAGATCCTCCAAATGTCGATCTGACATCGTCACAAAACACTTTAACAGACTTATTCACTTCACCAATAATTAATCCCACTTCTGACACCAATTGTAGCGAGCTTAGGGTTCGCTGGATTAATTATTTTTAATAAATAAGAGCCGTTAAATCGATTTTGAATTAATGTAACACTTTATTAGTCCGTTAATAACCACCGTTACTTTTACCGTATACTTAACGATTTCTTGACTTATCGCTTCCGTACTTATCGCGTCTTTTACTGCTTACTTCTTACTTCTTACTTATCTTCCCGATATGCGTGCGACGTATTTATACCGTTTTTCCTCATTCTGATTCGGTATTTCGTTTCCGTCCGTTCCACAGCCTCGAATTTTCTATTGCCCATAGTCTCCAGTTTTCTAGTATTTTCTAGAATATTCTAGTACTTTGTTTCAGACTTTCTAGAATATTCTAGTACTGATTGTTATTAACTAGAAGATGTACAAGAAGTAGGGTATTGGAAATTGCCGAGTGCAGACGTACTTCGAAAACCCTTGAGTGATTTATTTAAATATATACATACCATATACTTAAAGTTGTTCGGGTTTAAACGGGCATTTGCTTAAAAAATGGGCGTTAGATTTAATCAGTATATTTACCTAAAATGAAGCGCCATAAACTTTTAGTGGAAAACGTGAAAACGATATTAGAGACAGTCTCTCAGAGGCTGGGAAACTAACTTTTTAAATCACAAGCGAATCAAAGTCGAGGAGCAATTTTAACTTCAACTGTAGCAAGACGTCTCTAAACCGAGATTGTGGTCTGATTCCAGAAATAATATTGTCAATGGTAACACAATTGAATCTAAGAATACTATTCTCAACCAACCAACGCAAACCATCCTAATTCAACTACTTACGATTTTGTTTTCTTTGTTTTTTAATATACTTCTCTCGGGAGAGGCGAACCTATAGCGCCGGCACGGCGCCCCGAAATGCCACCGAATAACTGTTGCAGTTATTTTTGAACAATTGCAGGTTGCGACGCTCCGGGAACACATGAGTTTCCTTATGCGGGGCCGGGGTCCTCCAACATTGGGTGTACTTCTATTTCCAAATCAAGGTGTTCAACTTTCTTGCGGCTGCTTATTAAAACTGTCTCCGTCTTATGTCCAGCTAGTTTCAGTCCGGCTATATCTAACCAGCACTTAATGCTCTGGATTGCTTGGGAGCAAATATTCGCCACTATTGTCAAATCATCTGCGTACCCAATGATTCTAACCCCCTGCGGTACATTGACTCTGAGTACACCATCATCCATTATATTCCATAACAGCGGACCTAATACAGATCCACAAGGTACCCCCGCCGTTATTTTATATTCCTGTGGTCCCTCATCTGTGTCATAGAGCAGTCTTCTATCCGAGGATAATTTGCTAGTATACGCACCAAGTAGGATGAGACTTGTAAATCACCCAACGCTTCTAGAATCCGATTTCAGTTCACCGAGTTAAATGCATTTTTAACGTCTAGTGTCACCACCGCGCAATATTTTTTCGTATCTTCTAGACATCGTGCTCCAGCTATCGCATTGCGAGCGTTGTCGCACACCACAGATAGTGCCTTACCGGTTGATCTACCTTTCCGGAATCCATATTGCGAATCAGAGAGCCTCGATGTCCCCTCAATGAATTGTTCCAGACGAGTGGCAATTACTCGCTCAAGCAGTTTTCCTGTCGTGTCCAACATGCACAACGGGCGATAAGACGACGTCGCATCCGGATTCTTGACTCCTTTGGGTATAAGTACAAGCCGCTGTTTTTTCCATCGTTTGGGAAATTGTCCTGTTTGAAGGCAGCTTGTGAAGAGACTGCTGAAGACTACCGGGATTTCTTGTTAAAGCAATCTTCACTACAGCGTTAGGGTTACCATCCAGTCCCGGGGTCTTGTTTTTTTTTTTGACAACCCTTGCAACCAAGAGCACCCCTTCGGTGGTCACGGGAGGTATCTCTCCTTCAGTGATACTCCACTCCTCTTGCACTCTCAACACCTCATCACACTGTGGGAAGAGAACAGCAACGATTCTTGCCATGTCAGTTTTACTTTTTTGCATTTGACTACTGTTGTTCTGTAGTCTTTTCATGACTATCCCGTAGGCGCTGCCCCATGGGTTGTTATTTTATTCATCCCTTATGGAGCAGAACGCGTCATAATTATTTTTGGGGATCACATTCCTCAACTCTCCGTTTGTTGACGAATTCCGCACGCAACTGTGGGTAGGTATTACGGTTTCTTGCCCTTTGTCGCAAGCGTCTTAACCTATTGCACTCCGATCGCACATGTGCGATTTCTGAGTTCCAGCAAAACACTGGTTTGATAGCTCCTGCTGGTTGTCTTTGTCGTGGCATAGAAGCATCACATGCGGTAGTTAGCCACTTCATGACTTTTCCAGCCTGCCTGTTCGCATCGGCCTCTGCGTCAAAGTGTGCGATTTCGTCTTCCAGTATATAATCGAGCAGTTCCGCATCGAGGTCCTTCTCTTTCCACCGATTTTTTTTTTTGGGCTTTCTTCGTCAATTTGCCAGTGATGAATCCCTTGTGCGGTAATATTTCGTACATCACGACTTTGTGGTCACTATGGGTGTAGGTGTCCAAAACTCGCCACTCCATACTTCTTGCCAAGATGGAGCTGGCAAATGTGATGTCGATTTTGGACTTTTATCGTTTATGAAGGTGTCATCGATACCATCATTGAGAAACACTGTAGCGATTCTAACAGATACACACGATTCACAAGCGAAATAGTGAAGAACACGAACGAAAAATCGAATAAGAAAAATACATCAGAACCGTATACCAAGCGATAAATAACAAAAAAATAATTCACACCAGTGGAATATAGTCGAGTTTGGAAATCAAATTCTAAACACGGTCAGTAGCCTGGTGTGTAACGCTTAGGTAAAATTTTTTTCGTGATTCGAGCTGTCATAGCGTCAGTTCGAATCACACGATCTTCTTCACTATTATTTCAAACGCTATAACACCACATCTAGGACTGCGAAGGCTTCAAGTAGTGCCTGGCCTCTACTGTTGGGCCTTGTGCTTCCCCATTCTACTGCCCAAGCGTTGAAATCTCTACTGCCCAAGGCTCTTATCTCTAGCTTCTTGTGTTATTCTGTCCAAAAAGCATTTGAAATATTCTATTTCCCACCTTGGCAGAGTGTAACAACAGTAGAAATGAATTCCTCTGATCTTAGCATAGGCAATTCCTTCCAGCCACTGGACACTTCTGCATTCCATGGGGGAATTTCCAGTTGTCCAGATGGCCATGTAATAGTACCAGTACCAGGCATCCTGTACTGCTCATTGATGAGTATCACGTCGGCACCATATTCCTTAACCGTTTGATTTGAATGCACTTAAACCTGTCCATTTTTATTGAGAAGATTGGACATCGCGTTTTTAAATGCTCGGTATTTGTGGTGGTTATCGCCTTCGCATCCTGATTCGCAAAACTAACTTCGCCAGTTATTGGAATTTTAAAATTTCCTTTGGAGAGCATATTCTTAAAAGTATAAACTATTATTATTATTATTATTTATTGGCCTGGAGGAACCCGGATGTTCATGACCTCACCGACTCGACTCCGCCATCGTTCCCTGTCCCATGCACTCTCCTTCCACGCCTGACCATCTGATCCGATCTCATCGAGGTCCAACCTAACATTGTCCTCCCATCTCCGTCGCGGCCGTCCTACCGGTCTATTTCCCGTTGGTCTACCGTCAAGTATTCTATAAACTATAAGAAAATATTTAAAAAAAATCGACTTTTTCAAAATTCTAGACCAGAATACCTCCCTAATGAGTAATATATTGTTAGTTTTGTTTTTCACGCTTGCGACTGAGGTGATATATTTTAATCGATTGTTATTTTGTTTTTCACACCTCGCTGAAATGATTTTTTATGCACTTTTATTTTAATTTTATTTAATGCACTGTGTTGAATGTTGAAAATATTTAATTTTCACATTTATTCTTCGGTTTGTTTGTTTGTTTTTTTAAAATTTATATTCGATTATATTTATTATTTCCGTATTTTTTGACATGCGAACCGAGTATTTATACCGTAGAGGTTTCTGCTCCACTGGGAAACTCAGATCACTGCTTGGTATCTGTCGCACAAGCACTTGCATATCAAGCGAATAACCGGCCTAGGCAGCTTCGCCATGTATGGAAGTATAAGGCTGCTAACTGGGACGATATGCGAGATTTCTTCGCATCCTTTCCATGGTCGGAGGTGTGGTTCGGAAACTCCGATGTTAACGCTTGCGCGGAGTCGGTATCAGAGATTATTCTTCTGGGGATGGAGATGTATATTCCACATTCCATCAAACGAAGTTCGTCTGATAAACCTTGGTTTGACAAAAATGCGAGCTGATTACAGCGGCAAAAAATAAAGCTTTTGAGCAATGGCGGTCCAATCCCACCGATGTTAACAGAACGAATTTTGTTATCTAATAATAATACCTCGATCCCGGCCTTTTGGAGCCACCTGTGATCTCGCCGGTACAGTCTTCCATGCGGGATGCGAGATTTCGTCCGCGCATTATTCAACGCATTCTACGTGAACTGGATTGTAGGAAGGCAACCGGCCCGGACGGAATACCAGCAATAGTCCTTAAGAACTGTGCTCCAGAACTATCGCCGGTTCTTGGCACACTCTTCCGCTTATCTTATGCACGGAGGACCTTTCCTGCCTGCTGGAAAATCGCTCGAGTTCAGCCAATCCCAAAGACGGGAAAAAGGTGTCTCCCATAAAATTACCGTCCGGTAGCATTACTGTCTATTTTATCTAAGGTAATGGAAAAAGGCATCAATACAGAATTGGTTAAGTATTTGGAGTGCAACGGACTTCTGAATGATCGTCAATACGGATTCCGTGGCAGGCGGTCCACAGGAGACCTTTTGACACTTATAACCGATATATGGACATCTGCGATTGAACGGCATGGTGAGTCAAGAGCGGTCGCATTGGATATCTCCAAGGCTTTTGACCGCGTCTGGCACGGGGCATTGTTGAGCAAACTTCGTCCATATGGACTTCCTCAACAGCTTTGCGACTGGACGAAAAGCTTCCTTGAGAATCGATCGATCCGGGTTGTTGTGGACGGCGAGTGTTCGGATCTGTATCCTGTTGATTCGGGGGTGCCCCAAAGTTCTATTTTGGCTCCAACCTTGTTCTTGCTTCACATAAATGATTTGTTGGAGACAACGGATAACAAAGTGTTCAGTTTTGCGGATGATAGTACGCTTGTTTCCTCCTTTTCGGGTGATCGGCCGATTGGTGCATCAACGTCGCACCAGCTGAGATGTGGACAGGTTGACTCTCTGAATCGGGATCTGGATAGAGTCCTGCAGTGGCGAAGGGCCAATCTCGTCGACTTCAATGCAGCGAAGACACAGTATACAACATTCACAAAGAAAACTGGATCATCGGTTCCACAGCTGATGATGAACGGCCGGGCCCTCGAGGCTGGGGAAAGTTTGAGATTGCTCGGCGTCACGGTCTGTGGAAATGTATCATGGCATAAACACGTGTCGAGTATCGCCAGGTCAGTCTCAGGAAAACTGAGTTATCTTTTTAGAGCCAAGAAATATTTTACTCCGGCCCAACTTCTTCTCCTATATAAATCCCAAATTAGACCCGCGCTCGAATATTGCCCTCATATTTGGAGCTCGGCTCCTAAGCATACCCTCGACCTACTTGAGAGCATACAGAGACGAGCGATCCGCTTGATGGGGGACTCGGCGCTGACGTCGGGACTACAGTCGCTATCACATCGAAGGCGCGTAGCCGACGTCTGTCGTTTTACAGATATTATCACGGGTGCTGTTCTTCGGAGATTCTTGGCATTGTTCCACGCAATTCAGTTTATATGCGCTCCACAAGACAATCCGACGGATCGCACCCGTTTGTGGTTCATCTCCCGACGGCGCGAACATCCCTGTATCAGAACTCGTTCCGTTACAGAGCGGGGAAGCTGTGGAACTGCCTTCCCACGCGAGTGTTCCCGGAGCGTTACAACCTGCAACTGTTCAAAAGGAACTGCAACAGTTATTTTATAACATCTCGGGGCGCCCACTCGCCGCTATAGGTTCGCCTCTCCCGAGAGAAGTCTAATTAAAAAAAAAAAAAAAAAAATTGTTTTTATCACAGTGAAGCAGCAGCACTTTATTTATCCCTCAAGATAAATTACAACAGTTTGATAAACTTTAGTTTCGCGAAACTATCCTATAGATCGGTTTTAGAAGAGAACACAAAACTCCTCTTGGCGTGCCGCTACGAGGTATGGATTTTTCATGTATTCGAGTTTATCATACTAAAATCTCGAATTTAACAATATGTTGAAATACCCGGCACTATTTATACACATGCACACTCGAGAGGCAAGATCGCACGTTCTGTCTCGCTGACAGCTGATTTGTGACGACCTCATTATCGATCCTATATCGTGTATGTCGATCGATACCTCCTTTCCTTGTACATCGATAGCTTTTTTGTTATCCTCTATCTCTTCTTCCGCTCGTACTGTGCTTAGATTAAAGGGTATCTCAAAATACCCTTTTGTGCGTGCGCCCGTGTTAAAAAAAAAAATCATCAGGATATGTTAAATTCATTGAATTCCGAATTCAACGCCAATTGGGATTATCTAACCGAGTAGAATTTAATTCATTTAAAGCGCTGTACTTGTTGCCAAAGATGAACCCCAATGTAAATACACGGTCTCTTCCTGTCTCTGTTCTATAGATATGAGCAAACTTTGGTCAAGTGAACTCGGTATTTGGTATTTGCAATCTTGATGCTAGACAATTATTCATATGTGTGAGTTGTCAATCAAAGTGGTTCACATGAAAGGTTAATTCTAGATAGGTGGATAAATAATAAATCGCTCTTCGGTTGAAGTACACGGGTGTTGAGCCACATCCTACGCTATTACAACCTACAGCTTTTCTGTTTTTTTCCTAATCCTTTTCCGCTTTATTTTACCTGCAGTAGGGATACCAAGAACTTCCTGGTACGTTCGTGGGTTATCAAATCATATGGATTTTTAACCTCTCCATTACACAACAGCTGTATTGATGCGTCATTGTTCACGTATAAATAGGTCCACCTACTCTGAAAACGACGAAACCTTAGTTGAGTCAGATACTCTTTAAAAACAGGAAAGGGTGGAATTGTGGGGAGATTAATCATCCGAGAGAAGTTGTGAAGTGGTACTGGAAATAATATTCCTAGCATATAATGCTAACCATAAATTTAAGGTTACTGCTCCCATAGAACTACAGAGGAGTGTGGGCAGATCAATCTCTAATATCTGATCTCATATTAACTTTCGACGTTATAAACATATTAGGAGGTGAAAGCATTGAAATACGATCTGTTTTGTCCGCATGAATTATAAAATATGGTATGTCCATGATGTAAATTATTCTTCTCTAATTTTAGTTATATCTAAAATTATAATACAAGAGTTACGTTTTGTGTTTAGAGAAATAGTCAAATGCCGATGTTTCTGTTTTCGTAGTCTTATTATGATGCTCTAATTAGAGATCCAGTTTGTGCTGATCTCATTTTTTTTGGCGGTGATCAGACACAACGATATAATTGAATGGACACCGGCCTTCCCCTGGATTGGCAGTAAACGCCAAAAACGAGTTTTGATTTGAGACGAATCTGGGGAATCACTTGTAGTATCCACGGGGATTTATTTACTCTGTAATTTTTGTCTTGCTTGAGGAGGGAGTGTATATAATTAGATTAGCATATGCATGAGGTAGTTTAGGAAACTTCCGTTTTCATGTTCTTGGCCTTGGAAAGTTTACATTTGATTATTATTAAATAATTATTACTTACAATTGTTTGTAGTCGCCATAAATAGATGACCCCTTTTTAGCATACCACCTTTCACGGCTTTTGGAGGAGTTTATCTCCCTTTTAATGCAGTAGCTTAAATATGTAGAAAGACTTATGACACATGTGCGCTTGATTGTGATATTAATAATTTGTTTCTATAAAGTAATACAACTTGTAAAACCCTAGTTTAACATGTCAGTTATTGCGATATCGTTTTTGCTAGGCATAGTTCTAAGCGAAATATATAACACCAATAAACAGGGATTTATTGGGATATCGTGGCGAGTGTATGCCAGCTAAAAAAAAATCTTTTATTGGTGAGGGTTATAGCTTAAAAAGTTGTTGTTTTTTATTCTTTTAAAATTAGTGAATTGTTTACTCGAATATTCATTGCAATGTCAAGAAACTTTCCATTCATTGCGGTCGTTTTTGCGGTTAAAATTTAAGGTAATTAGCGATGCAACTGAATACAAGTTGTGCGATTTGGTTTAATTTTGCGTTCAATAATCTTACATTTTAAATATTATGATCCAGAACTTTCTTATATAATTTTCCTAAAACTGAGGCTTTCACAAAATGCCGAAAGCACAAATGTAGCATTATTGATGAAAGGTAGTCAAATATTGGAGGAGACTTCCCTTTAGGATGGCAGTATTACATTTTCATTTTTCATTTTTGCAAATATGTTGTATTTCTTTTTTTTCTTAGCTTCTAAATTACAGGCTGCCCAAAATGCTTAAATTATAGTTATAACTTACTGGTCTTGTCCATCTTAATTGTGGGAGTAATGTTAGTTATTTTCACCGAAGTAGTGTAGTTCATTAATGTTTTGGGATAACTGATAATGCTGGAATTGGTGTAGCGATTTCTTCCTCGTATTTTTTATGAGTCTTTTCATTAATTAGGTTAAGAAAACTTTCGGGTATCTCCTGAAGTTGTATTTTTACCCTGAGATCACTGGTAATTCGTAAAGGATTAAATAAATTTTAATTACACAAAATAAACAGACCTTTTTTATTTCCTCTTCATTTATATTTCTGGAATAGATTTGTCATAATTAAGGGGTATGCCCGCCTTTTTTATCATACAAATTTTTTTTTAGTTTAGTGAGGGCAGAACCCTAATTTATTAGGCTTAATCTAATGATAAATAAATATAATACCTTACAGACTAACTTAAAATCTAAAGTAGTAATTCAAAAAAAAAAATAAAAACAAAAAAAAGGAGAAAAAACCAGGAAGGTGAAAAGGACTGGGCGGTATGGGAGGTAGGCTGGGGAAGGCGAGTGTGTGTGCGGGTGGCAAATGTGGCATTTGTGAGACAGCGACGTGCGGCTTCCGTCACCCCATCAATTAATTGTTTTTGATATAATTTGTTTTAATGTAGTGCGATGGTAAGGTGGTGGAAGAATTGCGCGATCCACTTGTGAGTGTTCGAACACGCCCCGATTCGAGTGTGGATCGTGGGCGAGTTCCAATTCTGTTTATTTTTGTTTTCGGAGTGGACGTTGAGGGAGAGCGAGGGAGAGAGGCGGCAAGACATTTTTGGATGCCGTTTTGTCTGGTTTTTCGTTGAGAATACGGTAGCAGAAAAGGAACAGTGGGAAAACGGTTAACAGTTGATAGTGGCCAAAAGAAGAATTTTGAAGAGCAGAAAAAGTGGTTCCCGTTTTCGTTGTTCTGTTTTTTGACCATAAAGTAAAAGAAAAAGTAATTTTAATCAATTGCAAAATAACTTTAGAAGAGTCGTTCAAGTTAACAGTTGGAGGATTGTGAACAGAAGAATAAATTGTACAACAAAAACATTTTGGAAATAAACACCAAGAAGAAGAAAAGAAGAAGACTTTTTCCTTTCGTGGAGCGCCGTTTACGGACCCAGGTGCCCAGACTTGAATTGGGGAAATCTATCCATCGTGCTTCGCTATAAGGTCACCAGTTGGCGGTGGCCACCCAGGTCGTACTAAAAGGGAGGAAACTGAAGGAGCCTGAAGAGGAGTCCTAATGGAAGTCTCGGAGGCGAAATAATAGACGCCCTCCCTCACTGAGAAAGAAAAAACCAGGTAACCAAGTTGTAATACATATTTAGTTTTCTGTGGCAAAAACTGTCACAAACTGGCGCTGCGGACAACCCTTCCGGACGGACCACGGCAGGTTTGATTGTGTTTTTCTTTTCATCGAGCCGAACGAACCTGTTAAGCTGCACCAAGTGATGGATACCGGTGCCTCATTGTGTTTCTAATGACACAGATGAATTGCTGGCGGCGAAGGAATTTCGGGACTCGACGGGGGAAGGTGTAGATAAAGGAGACCACCTTGATACAGAGTGGAACCACTGTATACAACACGACACCATAGAACAGCAGCGAAGGGCGTGAAGAAGAAGGACATTTTTATTGTTATTTTTTTTTCTTTTCTTTTTCCTCCTCTGAATCGATTAATGTTTGTTATTTATTTATTTATTTATTTTTTACCGTGAAGTGGAAAAATTTGTATAGTAGAATTGTTTTGGTTTTAGTTTTAAGCTGTTGTTTGGATTTAACTTATTTATTTATTTATTAATTGATTTATTTATTCATTTTGTGTGACAGATGTCAATAGGTGATATTTTTTGTAAGTTTTAATATTAACTTTAATCGGGCTCTAAATTTTTTGTTTGGAATCGGGAATCTGTTTTTCTTCCTTTTCGGCTGCGCGTTTGGATTTCGTTCGTTTTTTTTTTTTTGTTGGGTTACAAAAGTGACCAAAAAGTGTTTATTATATCTGCTTCCCCCCTTTCTCCCCCTCTCTCCTCTCGGGCGTTGTGGTGTTGATGTGATTGCAAATTGTCGTTTTTTGTTTTTTTTTGAGTTGTCTTCAACGTGGTTTGCTTTCTTGTCCTGGGAGTTTTTATTGCAGATTCGATTGGATTTGTGTTGGATTTGTCGAGCTTTGCAGGATTTTTTCTCTCCATTTCTCGCCCACTGGGGACTGCGTTTGTTAGCTTAATTGTGTTTTTTTTTTTTTTTTTGTTTTGTTTTGAGTGACACGGGTGCGGTGTGTGTTTTTCTTTTTTCTTCAATTCCCCTTTGAGAGTGTTGTTTGTCTGTTGTGGGGATAGTGTTCCTTGTTGTTTTTCGCGCCCCCTCGATTCGCTTGCGGACCTCTCGGTTATCGAAGGGATGCTGGTGCCTATGCTCCGGCCTCCTCTGGCGAGGGAGCGTGGTCAAACACCGTGCCTTCCCTGAGCCGGAGTGGAGAGTCGCAGAGCTTGGCTCAGGGGGCGTATGTGCCTCAGGATCGATCGGGTCGGGACAATCCGTTCAGGGATCCAGTTGGTCGATCGACGCACCCCCTGGAATCCCAGACCATATGCAATTTTTGCCATCTGAGAGGTCAGGTATACGACGAGTGTCTGCAAAGAAGAAACACTCCCTTCTGTCGCGAGTGTTGGCGGTATGGCCACGACATAGAGGTCAGCAGGGCGGATTCGCGCGGCAAGGACCGCAATTTCAGGGGAGAGCCCTACCGGAGCCACAGCCCCCGTCTACGGGTGGCGGGCCGGCGGCACCAGGCCTCAGGGTATTCAGCGTCCGGTGCTGTTGCGAGTTTTGTGGCCAACAAGGTCACAGCTTGCGCGGGTGCGAATACAGACAAAGGTGGGAACAACAACAGGGTTCGCAGGGCTCTCCCCACAAGCGGCACGCCGGAACAGCACCTGTTGCGGGCCGAGAGCAGGACGCCCGGGCGGAGACTGGAGGAAGCGCGAGAAATAGGCGCGGAAGGCGTCGGAGACAGCGACGGCGCAATCGAGAGGCCGATAGTAGTCGCGCGGTGGACTCCCGGGAGGTGAGTGAGGATAGTGGGCGACGATCCTCTGTGTCGGGCGGTGGCGGTAAGCGACCCGACTCCATGGATTCGAAGTCCTTGAAACAGATGCGAGGCATGACGCCGCATCAGTCAGCGCGGGGAACCGGGAATGGCGACCCCGGCGCATTGGGCCCAAAATAGGCCATAAAAATAGCTCCAGTTCCGCCAGTTCGGAGTCCAGTGGGACTCCTGAGCGGAACATTCCTGAACGGAGGAGCGGATCACTGTGCGAGTTTTGCGGTCGACACACTCACAAGGCGGCAGAGTGTCGATATAAGGCAAAATGGGAGAGTTCGGGAAACTCCCAAAGGTCGGGTCGGCAAGATCCAACCCGACCGCACTAGAAACGCAACCCAGCTCCAGCTGTTCTCAGTTTTCGCCGACTCAGGTCCCGCTTGTCACTCTCCCTTTAGACATTGGCCGTAGGAACTCTACGTGCCTAATCGTGGACACAGGTGCTGAGATCAGCCTGTTGAAGCTGAAGGCACTCCATCCTAGATATGGCATGGATGTGCATAGATCTACAACGCTCCAAGCGCTGTTCGTTAAAGGCAAGTCGAGGGAATGCTGCTCTGGGGATTTCAAGTTGCACCAGGAGATTCCCTGCAGTTTCCAAATAGTGGACTCCTTGCCGGGTTTGGAGGAAGACGGATTGTTGGGGTACGACTTCCTGTCTCGGAATTGTAAGGTAGACGGGCCGGGTGGTCGTTTGGTTTTTCCCCGAACGACCGTAAATCCCGTGCCATTCTCCATTCAATTTGTCAACTATGGGACGGGAAGGGTTGAACATGTGGCAGCTGAACGGGGAGACGTGTAAAAGGGACCTGCTAAGGTCGATACTGCGGCAGGTACTCGGCCGGAGACCCTACCCATACATGGGAGGGCTGCGAAAAGATGTTCAACCACGTGCTACCCACGTGGTCATCCAGATAAACCGCAAACAGCGGACGTTGATAGTAACATAGTTATAGACAACATTTTTTATAAAAAACAAATAAGGAAAGGTTAAGCCTTCCTGTAACTTGGAGCCCCTGATCCTAGCTGGCCAGACTCTGGTTTATCTCCGGAATCTTCGTCCTTGTAAAGGACCTTCGTCCGGGGATACCAAATATTGAGTCCGACGAAAAAGTCTTTAAGGCCAGGCCTAATGCTGCAGGCGCATTCCCAGCGCAGACTGCAAAGGCAAACCCCAGTGCTGGGGGTTGGATCATGAATATGAAGTTGCGAAAGCGCACCATAATGTCGGGTGATGGTAGGCAACCAGGCCTGTTACGTGCGGCTTCCGCCACCCCCATCATTTAATTGTTTTTGATATAATTTGGTTTTAATATAATTTGATGGTAAGGTGGTGGGAAAAGCACACGATCCACATGTGAGTGTGCGAACATACCCCAGTTCGAGTGTGGATCGTGTGCAAGTTCGAATTCTGTTTTCGGAGTGGATGCTGGTGGAGAGAGAGAGAGAAGCGGCAAGATATTTTAATTCCGTTTGTTTTGTTTTTGCTTGCTCGGTACTGTTTTTGAGTGCAGTTAGAATAGAGTTCAGTTGCAGCCAGTAGAAAGGTAGAAGGGCAGAAGTAAATTGTCCCGTTTTCGTTTTGAACAAAAACTAAAGTTTAAAGTAAAAATTTAAAACTAAAGGTTAAAGCAAAAAATTTAAAAAGAGGAAAAGCGAAAAGAATCTGTAACATTTGCCAAAGTGAAGCGTTGAAATAAAACGTAGAAGAAAAAAGAATAAAAGCTCGTTTTAGTGAATTCGTCAATTCGGAGAAACACATTAAATTCTCTCTAAAATCACCATCTGGCGGTGGCCGCCCTGGTCATGTAAGGAAGAAGAACCAAGGTGGTGGAGCAGCCTCTGAAGAAGAAGAGGAATCCAAAGAGCTGGAGAAGGATTTATTTATTTGATGACCAGATTGTCCAGATTGAATCGGATAAAAAGCTGCTGCACGGACCTCAGCTCTCCCCAGAAAACAGCAGAAAATGGCAGGAAAACCAGGTAACCGATTTTACATTCAACTATCCAATTTTTTGTGGCTTTATACACCACAGGCCATTTATACCGCGAAGAAAGCTCATAACGACAGAGTGGTCAAAAAACTGTGTATCTGTTAGAAATGCCACACTACTCCCTCCTCAGTAACTTTGTTACGATCAAATTCGTGTGCGAACGATGGAGCGAGGAACGAGCGAGCGAGAGAACGTCGGATCAGGCGAGTGTGCCGGTGCTCTATGCGGAAGTGGTGATCGTAGTGGTAAAGTTCTGTTTACTATGGGAAAGTGTGTGTGTGTGTGTACAGATCACGTCGGGGTCACTAATTATAGTGTTTGCGATGATAGTGAAGAACGTGTGATTCGAACTGACGCTATGACAGTTAGAATCACCAAAAATTGAGCCAATGCTTAACACATCAGGCTACTGGCCGCGTGCACGAATTCGATTTCTAAACTCAAGTACACTCAACTGATGTGGATTTGTTATGTTATCGCTATGGTATACGGCTCTGATGCATTTTCTTATTCGATATTCGTTCGGTGTTCTTCACTATTTGGTTGTGTATTGTGTGTGTATCTGTTAGAAACGCCACAGAGCCCCCTGTGATCTCGCCGGTACGGTCTTTCATGCGGTATGTGAGATTTCGTCCGTGCACTATTCAACGCAGTCTACGTGAGCTGGATTGTAGGAAGGCAAACGGCCCGGATGGAATACCAGCAATAGTCCTTAAGAACTGTGCTCCAGACCTATCGCCGGTTCTTAGCGGACTCTTCCGCTCACCTTATGCACGGAGGACCTTTCCTGCTTACTAGAAAATCGCTCGAAACTACTGTCCGATAGCATTACTGTCTATTTTATGTAAGGTAATGGAAAAAGTCATCAATACTGAGTTAATTAAGTATTTGGAGTGCAACGGACTTCTGAATGATCTTGAATACGAATTCCGTGGCAGGCGGTCCACGGCAGACCTTTTGATATATGGACATCTGCGATCGAGCGGCATGGTGAGCCAAGGGCGGTCGCATTGGATATCTCCATGGCTTTTGACCGCGTCTGGCACGGGGCATTGCTGAGCAAACTTCGTTCATATGGACTTTCCCAACTGCTTTGCGACTGGACGAAGAGCTTCCTTGAAAATCGATCGATCCGGGTTGTTGTGGACGGCGAGTGTTCGGAACTCTATCCTGTTAATTCGGGGGTGCCCGAAAGTTCTATTTTGACTCCAACCTTGTTTTTGCTTCACGTAAATGATTTGTTGGAGGCAACGGATAACAAAGTGTTCAAAGAGTGTTCGGTCGGTTGGTGCATCTGCGTCGCACCAGCTGAGATGTCGACAGATTGACTGTCTGAATCAGGATCTAGATAATGTCCTGCAGTGGGGAAGGACCAATCTCGTCGACCTCAATGCAACGAAAACACAATATACAACATTCACAAAGAAAAGTGGACCATCGGTTCCACACCTGATGATGAATGACCGGGCCCTCGAATCTGGGGAAAGCTTGAAATTGCTCGGCGTCATGGTATGTGGAAATGTATCATGGCATGAACACGTGTCGAACATCGCCAGGTCAGCCTCAGGAAAGCTGAGCTATCTTTTTAGAGCCAAGAAATATTTTACTCCTTCTCCTATATAAATCCCAAATTAGACCCGCGCTCGAATATTGCTCTCATGTTTGGAGCTTGGCTTCTAAACATACCCTCGACCTACTTGAGAGCGTACAGAGACGAGCGATCTGCCTGATCGGGGACTCGGCGCTGACGTTGGGACTACAACCGCTATCACATCGAAAGCGCGAAGCCGACCTCTGTCTCTTTTACAGATATTATCATGGGTACTATGGTTCGGAAATTCGTGTTGTTCCGCGCAATTTGGTTTATATACGCTACACAAGGCAATCCGACAGATCGCACCCGTTTGTGGTTCATCTCCTGAAGGCGCGAACATCTCTGCATCAGAACTCATTCGGTTACAGAGCGGGGATGCTGTGGAACTCCCTTCCCATGTGAGTGTTCCCGGAGCGTTACAACCCGCAACTGTTAAAAAAGAACTGCAACCGTTATTTGGTGGCATCTCGGGGCGCCCACTCGGCGCTATAGTTTCGCCTCTTCCGAGAGAAGTGTAATTAAAAAAGAAAGAAGCGATTTTTCCTTTCCAGGAGATCGCACCCTCACTTGTCCTACGATTTCGTATTGTTCGTAGGAATACTGTGTAGATGCACCCCATACACACATACGAGAACGTTGCTGTCCGTGTGGCCAGAGATATGCCGAAGATCGCTATCACATCGAAAGCGCGTAGCCGACCTCTGTCTGTCTTACAGATATTATCACGGGTACTGTTCTTCGGAGATTCGTGGTATTGTTCCACGCAATTCGGCTTATATGCGCTCCACAAGACAACCCGACAGATCGCACCCGTTTGTGGTTCATCTCCTGACGGCGGGATCATCCCTGCAACAGAACTCGTTCCGTTACAGAGCGGGGAACCTGTGGACCCCCCTTCCCACGCGAGTGTTCCCGGAGCGTTAAAACCTGAAACTGTTCAAAAAGAATTGCAACAGTTATTTGGTGGCATCTCGGGGCGCCCACTTGGCGCGATAAGTTCGCCTCTCCCGAGTGAAGTGTAATAACAAAAAAAAAAAAAAAAAAACTTTATTGGAAGTGTATGTGTATTGAGTGCTTTAGCCTGTTTGGTAGGGGTTTAATACAAGGATCCCACCGCTGCCGTCAACATTTTGTAGTATGGTTCGCTTCTGTGCTTCTCGCTCAACGAGGAAGAGAAGCGCACGATGGATCCTGAATGGATACTTGTTGTTTGTTGTTGTCCTGGTCCCACTGTGGATACGTGGATACGCGGCCGTGTCAAGGTAGCCACTATGGGATGCGTTGTCCATGTGTGTCTGGCACTTTAAATGGGGTCAGAGTCCATGGGAAATGGGTGAGAATGTGGATGGGAATTTGGGTCTATTTGTGCATGTCATAAAACATCTGGTTACAATGCGTATGTATTGTGATGTTTGAATTGCCGGAATTGTGTGTCGGTAGCTCAAAAGGACATGGGTTTGTTTGGACACGTGTTTGATTTTACATACAATGCATGTGGAAGTATGCATTGTGATGTTTGGAATTTTGGAATTGAATTCAATGTTCGACAATTGAACGTTTGGTTTAATTTGCTTGATGTTGAATTCAACGTAGACTTATGAAAGTCTGATGGGAATTCGATTTGTATCCATTATGGATGTATGGGGAAAAGGAAATGTCTGAGGAAAATGGTAGGGCTTCTTGGGGCACTACAAGTGCACTTCAGTGTAGGTTAGAAATTAAGTTCATTCATATGGATAAATACAGATAACCATATCTATGTGGAATGCTCTGCTGGACCATATGCTTCCCCTTCATTATAATTTCCAGACATTCAAGACCAATGTATGCCGTTACTTTTTTTCCTTAATCTCTCACTCTTCTTTCATCAAATACATCCATAGCATTGCATTGAACATCACTTAGATGATTTCAGAAGATGTATATACGCTCTACTTAAGATTTTCTGTGAGTGTGTGGGGCTTTTCAGGCCCCGAAGAGCCACGCATCGCTTGATCCCCACCATTACCAGCAATACAACTTACCTTAAAGTTGAAATTTCGGCAAGATTGTACAATCTTGCTGGGGCATTAACCGCCACCCAATTAGCTGGAATCAATTCGGTTATCCCTACGGATAACCGACATAAATACATATTAGGCAGCTTACCTTTTTTGGGGGCTGTTCCAAGCCTCTTCTCCACGGTCATTCCTGAAAGCATAATTCATGGCAAGATTATCATCTTGTCATGACATCAATTCAGCATCAACCGAGCTTCCGCGACCGAAAAATGGATGGCACATATCCACCAACACACGCTAATCTTTCCGTGTGTTATCTTTGTACCCATCCATTGTCCTAGTAGTCATTTCGGGTTGATTGCACATCTGCAAGCCAGATTTTCAACGGCATGTTCTATGATCTATCTTTCCTAAAGTAGAGAAGATCAAATTAAACATTGGCCTTTCAGGCGCGCATATTTGCTTGGATATCAGCATGACCGATTTTATGATCCGTTGCCGTTTCTTGGAACGATCACCAGCATCGGTCATGACCACCAATATTTACATAAGCAACGAGTAGCCACGATTCTCACGCTGGCTATCGAAGCTGTTTTCGTTTACACAAGTAAACACTCAAGCGGATACTTTCGCCTGACAGTACTTTCAACGGGATTAACATATCCCTAAGACAACATGCATCGAATCATACATGACCGAAATATGTTTATTTTAAATGATCTAGCAACGGCCATACCCAATGTTTGATTCATTTTTCTAAAATAGATTCCTGCCTTCGGCAAGGGTTTTATTGACTCACGTCAATCAAAGCATCTATCCCTTGCGGATGGCGACAGTTTATCTCGCCCAAACATGTAGCAGCAGATTTGACCTGCTACATGAGTTTCCCGTTTTCTTTTTGTTTTGACCTTCGCCATTGGCCTCCCTTCGTCGGCGAATCCCTTAGGTTGGTTTTCGTTGGATGTCTGAAAAGAGACATCCAAGAGGTAGTCAGATAATATCCAGCTAACCGGAAACACGTATCGGGCACGTCGTGCGTCAGATTGAAGTAAGCAAAAATAACACATACGTTATTGCCAAGTCGGAAGTTTAGTTTTCTTTGTTTCTGTTTACCGTGTTGATATCCATCACCAATGGATCGTGTGAACTTAATCGGTATAACAAAATATCGCTGTCTAAAGTGAACAATCCAAAAGGATTCTCCTTGTCCATCACTTAACTAATTATAACTTAATGTATCCTGTTGATTATACGAGGGTTGCCTTTTATATTTCGGGATTAGAGAACAAAAACAAATGTTGATCATTGAAAATCACTTTGTTTTTCAAAATATTCCCCATGAAGATCTATACACGTTTGCATGCGTTTGAGCCAATTGTCGAAGCACTTTTGCCACTCTGATTGAGGTATCTCCAACACATGCATTCTGAATGCAGCAACCGCTTCTTCAGGTGTCGAAAAACGTTGACCTCTCAGTTTGTTTTTTACGTACGGGAATAAAAAGAAGTCATTCGGTGCCAAGTCAGGACTATACGGCGGATGACCCATCAAATCGATGTTTTGGGTGCTCAAAAATGCGGTTGTCGCAGCCGATGTGTGAGAGCTCGCATTGTCGTGGTGAAGAGTGATCCGTCTTCGGCGGTTGGTTTTCCTGATTTCTTGGAAGACAACTGGCAAACAAATGGTTGTGTACCACTCAGAATTGACTGGTCTGCGTTGTTCTAGTGGTACGGTTGCGACATGTCCAGTTTTTCCGAAAAAAAACAGGCGACCATTTGCTTGGAAGTGCTTCGTGCGCGAACAACTTTTGTGAGATTTGGCTCATCTTGAAACACCCAGACAGTCGACTGCTGTTTACTTTCAGGCTCATACCCGTAAATCCACGATTCATCACCTGTCACGATGTCATAGACGTGTTTCGAAGCATCGCGAGCGTATTTTTTGAGCATTTCTTTCGACCAATTGACACGAGCCTTTTTTTGGGCGATTGAAAAATTGTGTGTGAACCAACGCGAAAAAATTTTTTTGACAGTCAAATGTTTATGCAATATTGAATGTATGCTGGTCCCACTAACGCCTAAGGTTGTCTCAATCTCACGATAGGTCACATGACGATCTTCCAATATCAGTTCGCGCACAGCATCAATGGTTTTCGGAACAACAACTGATTTTGGACGACCTTCACGAAATTCATCTTGGAGTGAACTACGACCACGATTGAATTCACCATACCATCGATAAACACTGGTCCTTGATGGAGCTTCATCGCCAAAAATTGAATTAAGTTCATCCATGCACTGTTGCTGAGTTAATCCACGCCAAAAGTTGTAAAAAATAATCGCACGAAAATGTTGACGATTTAATTCCATTTTTGGGCCGAGCTGAATCTTTTAAGTTACTGTAAACAACACAAATAGCGCTCGTATGTCAAAACGTTCTGAGTGCGTATAACCTCAAAAATGTCCAACTTTACGACAGAGCTGTCAATTGCCGGGTTGCAACACTAGGGTTGCCAAATCCCGAAACATAAGAGGCAACCCTCGTAAAATGTGCTGACAGTGCAAGTAACTCTTTTATGTTCCATTTAAGTGCACCACTACAGTGCAACCTTTAACGTTCGATTTAACTAGATGTATCTTAACGCACTAAATAGCAATTCTTCAGTGTCGCTGAATAGTGGACTAACATTACGTTTTTGTAAAAGGAGCTCAATATTATTTAGTTAACGTGGAGTTGAAATTTGTGTTAATCCAGAGATGAAAAGAATAATAAACGTACATACAGCATAAATCCACCAGTGCCTTTTTTATTTATCGTTGTTCTTGGTGCCGGTGTTTTTGAAGACAATTTGGTGAACAATCTATGGCGTGTATGTGAAACCGTGTCCGTGTTGACATACCAACATACACCCCACAAGTGTCTAGCAGTTTACAATAAAGGTTAATTTGTAAGGGTCAGATAAGTACAGAGAAATCTTATTCAGTCGAACTACATGAGCTTGAAGCCAAGTCAAGTGATCCCCTGGGGTATAATCTTCAACAATTCATATCAGCGTTTAGTCACTTACGTATTTATTTTAAAAAAGTAAAATCAAAATACATTCTTAAAAAACAGGCATATTTACAATATTTGATTCTTATTCTACTTTACAAAACATGTATATCGACATCTCCTTTTTCTTGAGCACACTAGTTACAAAGAGAGATATCCGAATTTAACTTCAAACGTATGGATAAACACAGAAAATCGTCCTCGGTCATACATTTTCTGGTCATTATAATTTTCAGGCATTTAAGACCCATACACATATATCGGGTTTTCAATAGGGACACAACAATTCGGTATTCAAAAAAACACTGAATAAATAATAAGACAAGTTAAGTATGGGAGATCTTCACGCACAATTCGCCGCAATGTGGTTTAAGACATTCTCAATTCTTGTAAAAGGTAAATGAAAGATTTTGAATGATTGATTTCTTGACATTGACAAACTTTGAAAGAAGTCTATGGGTGCTTTCGTGTTAAAGTACTACATTGTATGTCTCTTTTCAAAAACACGTTTTTGTTATGTACCTTTTGAGAAACCGCCTAGAATACATCATTTCCCTATCGTGTCCTTCCTCTAGAGCAGTGGTTTAACATTTAGTGGTATTACAAAAAATGCTTGTGCGTCTGTTCTAAAAAAAATATCGTCATTGAATAAACAGCGACTAATTAACATCTTGTTATTTAGACCGGTTTTCTTGTTGAGACTATAGTATATCGTGTTGGGAGCCTTTTCGTTAACATTGTCAGTGAAAATTCAGTTGATACTACTCGGGGGTAAGAGGTGGTTGAACACGAAATAATGATGATAATGGGCTTACTAAGATTGGATTGAAGATCATCATATCCAACCTTTTGGTCGCAGACCGACCAGAATAAACTTGCCTTGTACGCGTTAAAATCAAACGAAATAACCTTCTCGTGTTTTTAACATTATTACCGTATTCGAATTCATTCAAAACCAAGTTCGTACCTCGATTAAAGTAAAACTACAAAGCGTGTTCAAAAACGAACGGGCATTTTTTAATTTTACAACTTCATTATGTCCCGAGCTTTACGATGGAAAGTGTATAAATTTAAGGTGCTAACGAATGATTAATATGGGCTTCCCACAAGTCGCAGTCTAATTCGTCCAATTTAAACAATGACCTGAGTCATTTGACTAGCTTCTGTCACTTTATTAACTAACTTAGATGGTTACTAAAATAACTTAAGCGATTTTAAAATAAATAAAAGTGGCTTAACCTAGAGATAACTAAATACCATAAAGCCGGGGCTAGCCTGAATATCACGCTGCCTCCTCTCGCATCGTTTAATTCTTCCTTCTCCTCTAATCCAGGTACGTAGTCCGAGCACTGAGGAAAGTTCCTTGGTGTTGGCATCATCTGATCGTTTTCGCCGACCTTTATAATAAGAGCCATACCAATTTCTGCGTGGAATTCGATATGACAATGCAGCAGCCAGTAGCCAGGATTGTCTGCTCTAAATCGAATGATAGTGTAGCCTCCGTCAGGTACCGTCACTGTGTCCTTAATTGGCGGCCTGTCGAAATTTCTCTGCAGTTGACCTAGTCTATCCATATCCTTGATCTAAAAATAAAGTAAAGACATATCATTAGGAATTATCTAGACAAAGAAGGGTAAGGTTTGTTGCTTACTTTTTCGATGGTGACATTTCGTCCCACTCGGTCAAGACCAATCACATGGAAGGCGTATCCATGTAAATGGAACGGATGGTTGGCATCGTAGGCTACGCCTTCATCGACAAGTATTATTTCGACGACGGAATCTAATGATGCCTTTAGTATGTGGTGGCACTGGCAAAACTCTTTACGACAGTTTATGCCCTCCCTTTTCAGAGAAGTTTCATCGCAAAACATTGAATCTGTGAATTCCTCCCTTCTGGGGAGTAGGGGCATTGAAGGCATTGCCAATGAGATGTGGTTTAGCTGGGGTGTTAGAACTTTATTAGCGGTAGTTAACGTCTCGTTGAACCCGTAAAGCTCGGATAAGTGAAAGCTGGGGTTATTCTTGGGATAGAAATCGTAGTATACGTAAAATTTGTGATCGGGTTCAGCCTTAAGTACATCCTTGTCATAGTCGATGGTATACGCTGACTTCAGTTCATTTATAGTTACGTGTTTATTATATCCTGGTCCGGTATTCAGGGAATTGAGTTCAATACCTCCGGGTGTGAAATCATAGCGTGGTGTTCCTTCGGGTTCGAGATCGGGAGCTGACTCATAGTGAAGAATGGCTACTTGGAATGCCGACTTAAACCGTTCGTCACAGTCCATTAAACCTTTAAAACGAATCCAGTAGTTGCCAATAGGCTTGTTAGCGTTGAGTACAAAGTCGAAACGTTCACCTGCATACGTCACAATAGAGGCAACCTTGATAGGCTCTACATCAAAGCCATCAGAGGCGATAACTGTGATAGTGTGATTGTCTACCGAAATGGCAATGGGACAGTTCAGGTATTCTGCGTTGATTACACGGAAACGATACTTTTGTCCGTAAGTCACTGTAAAGCGTTCAAGGGGGAAAGGATTCGAAAAATTGAAACGCGACCGCGTAACGCGGCTTTGTGAGGCTTTTGTTTTTATTCCCTTTTCCGAGTGTAAGTGGTGCAAGATAATTTCGGGAGCATCCGTTGAATTGGTTGTATTTAAGGTTGTGATTGTAGGATCTGAAGGATTGTGATCTGTCGTATTGAAGTCACTTATTGCTTCCACGTCATTTTCCATGTCCTCCTTGAGTGTCGGTCCTGTGTCCATCATTTCAGGGTAAAACCTTCCGTGACCGTTGACGAGGATATTTGGCGGTTTGTTATCTCCCAGTGAGTGATGATGCGATGTGAACATAGCTACCCCTGGCTTATGATCCCAATCTTGTAAGATAATTTTATGTTCTGGTAAATCGTAGTCGTAGAGATTTGCATGTGTATCCAGTTCTTTCGGCTTCCGAATGATGAGCGAGCCAAAGAGACCATCACCTCTTTGTATTCCTGTGTGCGAATGCCAGAAATGTGTGCCGGGTATGGCGGCTTTAAATGTATACCGAAATGTTGAGTGCGGTTGGATGGGGCACTGTGAAACAAGGGGGACGCCATCCATATAAGGAGTTTCCACCTGATGCATTCCATGCCAGTGTATTGTTGTAGTCTCGCCCAACAGATGATTCTTCACATCAACAACAATGGTGTCATTGTAGCAAACCTCTATTGATGGTCCGGGCATCATTCGGTTGGCAACGGTTATACTGCGTCTACGGCCATCTGCATGCAAACAATGTGGTCTGTAGCAGTCTGTCAGGTTGTTCGGACAATTGTAGCAAGCTTTGCTGAGGGTTTCATACCATTCGATCAGAAAACTGTAATTACATGTCATAGGCTTCGCTCCAACAGAACAGTTTCTAACACATGGGTGGTGCCTGTAAAAGTCCTTGTCACCAATTTCTCCTTCATTCATATGCACACCAAGGTCGTTCCCATATCGAGAATGCATCGAAGGTTGGTTGCGGCAAAACGTACAACAGTCCTCCGTATAGACGTCGGATTGTGGACAATCTGAAGGAACTGGTGGGCACACCTTTTCGTACGCAGATATCTCTGCTTCACCGTTCATAAGTCTGCATTCGTATACCGTGCAATTATCCGAGTTAAGCCAAATATCTCTAATTGAATAGAATTTAGAGTTGAAAAGGCATTTTGTTTTGACACATTTCCCACAACAACGGCCCTTCTGTTGACGATGCTCATATTCCTAAAAGCTGAAGAGTTATGCTTATCCTATTTGCCTACAGATCGGAAGTACTTACTCCTTTACAGGTGACACGGCAGACCTCTTCAGTGAGCTTCTCGAAAGCAGTACCCTCGTCGTCCACTTCGCACGAGTGCTCTACGCAAGAGTCATTTGTATACCACGAACTGCCTACCGCCTTGATTATCTGTTCCCCATCAATCGTCACAACGCACTTCGATGGTTGAGCATCTGTAAAGAAATTAAATTATGGAAGGTTGTGGTTTACGAGGAGGTTCTTCTTCTTTAAATCAAGTCTCGTGATAAGATTGCTGTTTATTTTTCGCTCTTACAAAGTAACGAGTCTCTGAAGATGTTTGAAAGAACCAGATGGGTGACAATAATATGAAATGAAACGGTCGTAAACGTGAATACTATATTGTAATAAACTATATTTATCTGTCTAGGTGTTATCTTTTAGAGAATTGTTGATAACTGGGGATTGATAATTGAGTAATAAAAGGCATCCGCGTCATGTTGTTTGAATTTCGCAATTAGAATAATAAAAAGGAATACAAATATAAGTGTCGGTTTTCATTCTTCTGTCCCTTTGAGTCATAACATTTTTGATGGAGTGTCTACGCTTTCATCCGGAAAATAAAATGGAAGCCCTGGCTAACAGATATAGCTCATCAGCCAAATATTCAGGCATGCTTTTTATACGTTTGGCTTTTTTTATATGTTTTGGTTTTTAATTTTTCGCCGAAAACTTGTTACTTACCTAAAAGGGTGGACTGACTGTCAAAGTAAAAGTAAGAAAACTCGTAACTCTCAACAAATGTAATGTTTTACTATCAGAAAATAAAAATGATTCGACGTAGAAATAATTTGACAACCTAGGTGGGTGCAGTTAAATGATTCATAATTTTTTTCATAGGTTTATCTATGAGTGTTGTAATGTAAGTACCCCATTTTGGGGAACGCTGGAGTAGATTCAACTTATACCAAACGAGTTGTTCAATTGTACAAAAACAGTTACTCGACCATTCATTAAATTTGACATATCTTCTGCGGTTTGCAGGATACCAAATTTAGATGTAGATGACTTTAGGTTAAACTTAGCTCTAGACTCGGGTAAATGTGTGCCTCACTTAAATGCTTTGTTCAGTTAGCCTAGTATTTGGAAATCTGCCTTCAGTTTCGTGCGCTAAGTTAGCTAAAGTCATTCTATACTTGGGGGGAGACTATATCGTTTGAAATAATAGTGAAGAAGAACGTGTGATTCGAACTGACGCTATGACAATTTGAATCACCAAAAATTGTACCCAAGCGTTACCCATCAGGCTACTGGCCGATTTTAGAATTTGATTTTTAAACTCGACTATACTCCACTGATGTGAATTGTTATGTTATCGCTAAGGTATACGGCTCTGATGTATTTTCTTATTCGATTTTTCGTTCGGTGCTCTTCACTATTTTGCTTGTGAATTGTATCTGTTAGAGTCGCCACAAGACCTTTGCGACCCTTCGAGTTGAATTGTTCCAGTTCGAAGATTATATTCAACTAACCTAGGGGCGTGCATTCTATCTACGTGGTCATATAGCCCGCTGTTAGATTTTCTGTTGCAAACATATTTCTCACGATCAGGATAGAATAAAGTAGGTAGAAGTTTGAAACTAAATATATTTTCATACGGTTTTATTAATCCCTATACGTATGTGTCGTAGAGAAGGGTTGGGATAATTTCCATCTGTTTAGTTTTATTTGGCATTTCTATGGAATCCTTCGAATATCCATTCCATAGATTGATGTTTGCCAATAGTGAGACTGGCGCAGTGTTCGTTACGAAGAGGTTGTGACCTCAGTTTCCGCAGAAATTGAGAGTAGGGCACCTAATGTAATGGCTATATTACGGATCTTATATTACATCCATTATAAGACAATGTGGGTCCTTTGGGCCAAAACGTTGTAATAATACGAGAGTTCCGCTCTATTTATGCACCAATCGCGGCTTAAGACTTAAGAGGGAACTTCCTTGCTGGCTGTGGCCACATATATAAGCAAACTCCAACTATTCTTGTGCTAAGCCAAGCCTACGTAATGATCGACTTCTGTTATCCCTACATTGTGGTACAGACATATACGTCTTGTGGTTAAAAAATAATGTTGTTTTTTTTCAGGTGGTTTTGTTCAAGCAATCCATTTAGGTTAATATGTGGATTTTGAAGTAAGTTGAATGTAATTCCCCCGCGGGTCGGCGTCTTTTCCATCGTTAGAATCACTTTTTAAACTTATTTTCTGGTATCCTTCGACAATTTTTTTTATGTGATCACTTTGGTGGAGAGGTTGGGGGGGGGATCCTAACATGATACTTTGGAGAAAATTCCTTTTTTTTTGCTGTTGTTGGTTTTAAATGTGCCTCCAAAAACTGTTCTATTTTTAATCTATTCTAATTATTGGCCTGTATGAACCCGAAGGTTCATGGCCTCACCGACTCGACTCCGCCACTGTTCCCTGTTCTGTGCACTCTGCTTCCACGTTCGGCCATCCGATCCGACCTTCTCTAGATCCGACCTAACATTTTCCTCCTATCTCCGTCGCGGCCGTCCTGTCGGTCTCTTTCCCGTTGGTCTACCGTCAAGAATTCTACGCACTGTCCTATTGTTGCCCATTCCGCCACATGCCCGGCCCATCTTAATCTTCGCGACTTGATTACTCTCACTATTGTAGGTTTGTGGTATAGCTCTTCCAATTCGTGGTTGTGGAGTTTCCTCCATTGTTCTGCTTCCTAGTCATATTTGCCTCCAAAGATACCCCTTAAAACTTTATTCTCGAATACGTGGAATTTGTTTTCTTCCCGTTTTGTGAGAGCCCATGTTTCGCATTCGTATAGAACAATCGGCATGATTATGCTTCTATAGACACGGAGCTTTATGTTACGTGATAGCAGTTTGGATTTCAGCACTTTACTGACTGCGTGCCAACTAGCGTTGCCGGAGTGTAGTCTTTTGTTAATTTCCTTCGACATATCGTTACTGGCCGACAGTATCGTTCCCAGATATTTAAATTCTTTAACTTTTTCGAATATCTTGCCTCTGACCTTTGTATGTGTTTCCCGAGTTCCATCTGCTCTCACCGTAATCATGTATTTTGTTTTGTCTTCATTTATTTCTAGGCCCACATCTTCTGCCGCTTGCATGATGATTTCACAAGGTTTTACTTACAGTTTCTAGATTATCGCCAAGAACGGCGATGTTATCCGCATATGCGAGCACGTGTGTTACCCCGTACATGGATGATCCGACCATGTTGTCGTCTTGTACTTTTCTGATGACATACTCGAGCACAAGGTTAAAGAGACATGGTGAGAGGCCATCCCCCTGTTTTAGTCCGTCCCGGATTTCAAATGGTTCTGAGAGGTGGTTTTCTATTCTAACTCGCCCTTTGTTTTCGTTCATGCAAATTTGAATGAGGGCGGCATATTTTTTCGAGATTCCCAGCTCAACCACAATATGGTAGAGTCTTTGCCTTGCGACTGAGTCGTAGGCTTTTTTGAAGTCAACGAACAGTTGGTGAACCGTCTTTCCGTATTCCCACTTCTTTTCCAGTAGTCGCCTTATTGTGAACATTTGGTCGCTTGTTGACCGATTCCTACGGAATCCGCATTGGTAGTCTCCCAATATTTCTTCTGCGTACGGTGTGATTCTCGCCAGTATGACATTTGTTAGTATTTTGTATGTGGTTGGGAGCAATGATATTCCTCGGTAATTTTCGGAGTCAGATCTGTCACCGTTTTTGAAAATGAGGACGACTATTGAGGTTTTCCATTCTTCCGGAATGACTTTGTGGCGTTTCCATCAAACGCCAGTGCTTAGCTTTCCATTTAATAAGCTGAAAACCCATAAAAACAAGTATTATGGCCGTTCCATTTGAACACCATTACTTATCTTGCTATTAACTATGCAGAAATAATCACCTAAAACAATTACAATACGCTAATGCAATTGCACTAGCATCAACAAACATTTTCCCCAAGGGCATGCTTGCATTCAACGCATCATGTGCCCGGCATTAAATTCGGTAACGACATCACGTAAGCGACATAAATCCCCGAACATGCCAATGCACTTAACGAACAAAGTATTTTGCCGCACACCTGCATGGTATGTTCACCCTTGTTTTACTCCACAGACCATCGGTCGATCTTTCGAACGACAATGCACAGCATATCACACCATTGGCCACCGAAGGGAATCGAGTGTTGCATAAGGTAAATGCGCACATGATAAACCGACTCTTTGAAGGCGCCAGCGATATGTGCACGATCAGCGTAAATGCTGTACGCAGTTACTGATCGGGTAAACACCCCAAGTATCGTCTTCATGATACTTGCCCAGCTGCAAACACGTCGTGTAACATTTCCTTCTATGGAATTCGAATATCCACGGTTCACATGCTCATGGAGACACAGCCTGAGCGTGCGAAGCAACATATCTATGTGCGTGCACATCCTCACCGTGACCAATGTATGGAAATTCATCCCCTATTGGTCACTGAAACGATAGATGAAAATTAGTATTCTGTCGTTTCGAAGAAATTTAATCAATCGCAATTCGGATTCCGTGGGGGCAAGTCGCGCCCTCCACGTAAAACGTCGGTAATCAATCGAGATCGGGCCGTCAAATAAATTAGAGAGTCGATTATCAACCACTATAGCGTACGGACCTAGGGTGTCGGGTAAATACGTTGGCTGCCGCAAAGAAGTACCTTTTATTAAGTTATGAATGAGTTTATAAGCTTCGTCAGTGACAATTGTAATTAAAATTACTTCTTATTAATGTTACGAATGAGTGTTATAAGCTTCGTCATTGACAATTTGAATCTAAATTATCTGTGTATTAAGTTATGTATGAATGTTATAAACCGCGTCATTGACAATTGTAATTAAAATTACTTCTTATTAATTTTATGAATGGGTGTTATAAGCTTCGTCATTGACAATTGGAATCTAAATTACCTGTGTATTAAGTTATGTATGAATGTCATAAGCCGCGTCATTGACGATTGTAATTAAAATTACTTCTTATTAATTTTATGAATGAGTGTTATAGGCTCCGCCAGTGACTATTGTAATCTGAATTACCTCTGATTAATTTTATGAATGAGCGTTATAAGCTTCGTCAGTGACTATTGTAAATAAAGATTACCTTGGATTAAATTTTGTTTATTTTTGTTGAATGAATAAAGAAAACAAGTTGAACTACCAACAGGAGTCTGCAGTGTTTTATTTTCTTGCGTGGGGAAGTAGTGACAGTTGATTAGGGGATCTTAGTGGACCCGTGCACTTGCTTGCACATACCAAGACCAAACATTAAATAATAACACCACATTGGTGACGTATCAAATGAACTTATGCACGGAGGAACGAAGTGAACCCCCAGCGCCGTACGCCGGCGCACATACTTCTTTCCGACAACTTCCTTATCCCATATTGTTTTAATCAGTTGGTGGATCTTTCGAGCGGTTGCCTCTCCTCCACGCTTCACAACCTCTGCCGGTATGTAGTCGACTCGGGGAGCCTTGTTGTTTTTCAATCGATTTATTGCATCTACAACTTCATCGAAAGAGGGCTCTGGGATCTGAGGCTCGGCTGCATGCACCTCTGGTGCGTTTATTTGTGGTTGATGGGTGCGCACAATAAGCAGGTTTTCAAAGTACTGCTTCCATCTTGTCACGATCGTTTTTGTTTCTGTCATCAGACAGCCGTTTGTGTCTCAGATTATTTTGGCTCTCCCTCGGTAGCCATTTCTAATTGAATTTATGCCGCCATACATACCTCTGATATTCTTTGCTTTGGCATTTTCTAGATTTTTTTCGATCCGAATCTTCTCCCATTCGCGTTTTTTGCGTTTGGAAAGTCTCGTTGTCTCTTTCCGAATTGTCGCGTATCTTTCCGCGTTGACTTCATCACATCTTTCTAAGTAGATCACTCTGAGGCGTTTTCGTTGTTTGATCTTTGCCCTGTACTCATCGTCAAACTAAGGTTTGGACTTAGTTGTTTTCTTAAATCCTAATACCTCTTGGGTTGTTTGTTTGATTGTGTCTCTGATCGATCCCCATTTAGTGCCCAGATTATTGGTTTCCTCTTCCTCACTACTCCCATTCTCTAGAATATTAAACCTATTCGTCAGTTCCTCTTGACATTCAGCCCTTTTGCGCAGGTCTTTTAGTTTATCAATGTCGAATTTTTTGCTCGTCTTCCGTGATTGCCCATGTGGGATTGCTGCGAGGCGACTCCTGATTTTGCCCATCACTAGGAGATGATCGGAGTCGCAATCTGCTCCTCTATATGATCTTACGTCAAGGATATTCGAGTGGTATCTTTTGTCTATGAGGAAGTGGTCTATTTGGTTACGCGTTACGCCGTCGGATGATATCCATGTGGCTTTATGGCTTTGTTTGTGCTTGAACATCGTGCTTTTCACTACCAGATCTTTTGATTCCATTAATAATTCGGATTCCATTATCATTTGAAACGTCGTGTAGGCTCTCTTTACCTATAGTTGGTTGGAAGATGTCTTCCTTTCCAATTTTCGCATTGAGGTCCCCGAGGAGGATTTTAACATCGAATGATGAGATCCCAACGAATACTTCCTCTAGCGCCTCGTAGAATGTGTCCTTCATTTCTTCGTCCGTAGATTCTATTGGGGTGTGAACGTTTATAAACATATAATTTTTAGCACCGACATTTGACCTAAGCGTTACACACCAGGCTACTAACCGTGTTTAGAATTTGATTTCCAAACTCGACTATATTCCACTGGTATGAATTATTTTTATTTTATCGCTTGGTATACGGTTCTGATGTATTTTTCTTATTCGATTTTTTTTTCGTTCGGTGTTCTTCACTATTTTTGCTTGTGAATTGTGTGTATCTGTTAGAATCGCTACAGGACCATTGTCAATTTTACAGATATCCTGGGATTGCTTCTCGGAGATTCGTGGTATTAATTTGGTTTATTTGCGTCCCACAAGACAATCCGACGGATGTCACCAATTTGCGGGTTTCTTTCGACGGCATGCACATTTTCGTACCAAAAAATGATACGTCACAAAACGAGAGAGCAGTGAGACTTTCTTCCGCAGTGCTACAACCTGCAATTGTTCAAGAGGTAAGCAACCAATTATCTAATGGCATGTAAGGGCGCTGACTCAATGCTATGGGATCGCCTTTTCTGAGGCAGGTATTAAAAAAATATGTTGGCCTCCCCAAAATGAAAAGAATAGGATATTTTTTCTGGTCAGATTGTAGTGTCTAAAAATCCCTACCACCTTTGTCCTCATTCATACATCCGAATCCCAGTAATCCTACACCAAAACCTTAAATCTAATCAAAACCTAAACTAAATCCAAAATTCGCAATATCCGAATCAAACATCCGTTTATCGCTTAGCATTTGCCCCCACGGCATAATTTAATCAACACTCCTAATTAAAATCAAAAATCACAATAAACGAATCAAATATTTGTTTATCGTTTTACACTTGCCCCACAGCATAATCAAAATTCAAAATCCGGAGATACGTTATCTCAATCTGGAAAAATTCCTAATAAACTGAACAAACAAAAACCCGAATCCCTTTCCACATCCACATTTGCGCAATAGTTTCATAAGAACTCAGGAAATTGAATTCTTATTTTAAATAAACATTGAACATCTCACTCAGGATACCAAAATCGGGATTTTGGTATGAAATTGTGCATTTTTGAGATACAAATCTCGATTTGTTTCCCTTTATAAAGAAACGGTAAAGTGATCTCCGGGTCGCAGTATCTTAATCCTCGTGCCGAAGAGCAGTAGTACACTGATTTAACATTAAATTTATATCTGCATCTGTATCCAGGAGCAATAGTACACTGTTTTAAAATCAAATTTATATCTGCATCTGCATTCAGGAGCAGTAGTACACTGTTTTAAAATCAAATTTATATCTGCATCTGTATCCGAGAGCAGTAGTATCGTAATATACCTCTTGCCTTGGAGGCATCGCCCCCAGGAGAATCAACGTTTAATAAACCTGAACTGTAATTAAAACAAACGCATTTTATTATTATTTTGGAATTGTGCGTCGTCACAAAACGTTGGCTGATTCTTTGAGTACCGGTACGACTCCTAAAAATAGGAAAAGGAACCGGTGAGTAGAGTGGTGTCAAGCCCAAAGTTTTAACCCTTACAGCGTCCACGATTACGGACCTCAACAGAAGGTACCAGGTTGCAAGGTACAGGGACGCTATTCCCTAAGTGACGTCCCACGAACGATCGGTTGTTGCTCTTCCCTCAAGGTTTGAGGAAGCACGGCGGCGACCGCAACGGGTCCCCTCAGGAGCAGTCTTAAAGAGATCCCTCATCCTTTTCAGGACAAGGAGACACGCTACCTGGGGGCGAGGCCAGTAGTAACATCTACTACTACAAGATGATCAAATATTCCGAAATCTTCATGAACTCCTAATATTTTAAAATTAATTTGCGAGCGTAGTCTAGTAATTCTTCTGTTCACCACAATAGTTCAAAGTTGACAGATGACAATTTGCAAATCGAAAAGTTGAGAAATATTTTGTTTCTTCACAAGAATATTAATTCTGTAGTAATATTTTTTATTACCATACATGTCATAAGGTGGACATGTCAGCAAATTATCTACTACAGGGTGTGGATATTTCGAAATTTATGGGGCAACGAACCATCCTCTCCTCCCCACGGACACCCTGCGTAGAGACTGTACGGATACGTCTTTTGGCGATTAGATTGAGGTAGTCACAATCGTTTGATTTGCATTAGTTGCTATTCAGATCGTCCGTTAATCATCTTATATACCAAAACATGAAAATACCACTGATGTATTAAACTTTGTTTATCATAAGATAACAATGTATCTACATCTACTTAGGAACCCTGATTTGATTGGGTTTAATCTATTTATTATCCGACGTGCATCTATCCCGAAGGGAATGGAAACTTTGTCTAAATGTCAAGGCCATGTTCTTCTTTAACACTCCACATCAATGATTTACTGCTGCTGAAGAGAAGGTGGGTGAACCGTTTTGCCAGAGCTATATATCTTATTAATTCAGCAAAACATCTGCTGCTTAGAGACGACCCACCGAACGAGACAAGATTTATTGCACTAACTTTATCGGGGTAGGTACGAGGTGATTGATTGAGCTCGTAATGCCAAGTGGTCATGTAATCGATTGCGAAATTACACCGATCTACCACCATCACAAATGGCAAAGACAATACCAACTACATTGTTATCGATCAACACCTTTGATTAAAAACTCCAGTCGCCGATGGCCCACTGCTCTTCACGTAACAAGATGGACGTATGCTGGTCACCACTGACCAAATATAAATTGAATCAATCTTAGCAATCAGACAATCTTGTCACGTATGCCCAAATAGGTTGCTGGAGTGCAAGAGCTGTTGTTGTTGTTGAACTCTTACTGAAGTCTTGTGTACATGGCTTTGGATTGACGAATATGCTTTGCGTCTAAGTCGCTCTACAATTAATAACGCGGTTTTCCCACTCAGGAAAGAATGCGATAAATGCCCCGGAATATCCGTCGGGCCATTATATACCACAAACTAGTTTGATGACAATGATTGCTATTCTGGTCTTGCTCAAATAAAATAAATATGACTCCAGAGTTCCCGTGTGTAAACAAAGCAGATGCTAATAGGTTTTTGAATTTTCGCATAAAAACCCGAAGGGACATGTGAGTCAATCATAATTTCACAGCTAATGGTCGCTTAATTAAGAACTGCCATAATGACTGTATCTATTCTATCCGGTTTGTTTCATTGACCATTTGGCGGTCAAGCGGGTTGATGGCAGGAACGAACACTCGAAATATAAGCTTTTTATTTGAACGAACGTTAGCCCTCGCAAACATTAAACAAACACACTCAGTAGCCCTGATGATTTATGAAGCTGTGATTTGTATATTCTTAATGATTAGATAAGTTGCTGATGAGACGTGCTTGGTTTGTAGTTTTTGAAGTCCAGATGCTTGTGTGATCTAAGACTTACCTGCAGTAACAATTGTTCCGCCATTAACTATCGACTGAGTTGCATACATCAACAGAGCCAGCAATGCAAATGTTCGGCTGATTGGTCCCATTCTGTTTGCTTATAGCCACTGATGGGTTGTTTTATTCCCAAGTCTGAAAATAGACGTTAACAAGGATTAGAATAGCTGAAAAACGTTATAATGCAGAGTTAAATGTTGCGTGGGTGCCTTTGCACGCATCCAACTCGGAGTGAGGTCGTAGATATAACGTAGTCAGTGGGCGTCATTTAAAATCAATTTCCCAATCCATCGCATTGTTTAATTACGGATCCATGCATAATTAATGAGTGTTGCAAATTAATCAATAATATTATTTTAATGACACCTCTTAATATGAACGCTTTAGAAGAGTGCTAAATAAGTCGTTAATTTTCAACTGCTCTATAAGTATATTAGTATAAATTGGGGTTCGATCCAAAATCTTGTTTACTGCTCTAGAAAATGCAGTCATACCGCAAACGTTAGTCACGGAATCTACAAAAGGCTAAACCTGCTATCTCTGTGTAAATTCTGAAAGCTGTGTAAAAACAGAACGTGGAATAAAAAGTTGAAAGGATTTACCATGCAGATGAGTGTGATTCGGACACCGACCTAATTTAGTACGACCTGGATTGTAGACTGCTTTTTAAGGAAGTTACAGCATTATATGTATAGTTTACAGTAAGAGGTAGCTAGATATGGTTCAGGCATCTGACGATTTTTAATAGAGCCGATGCCATCTCATCTTTTTATTAATGTGATTTCTGTTCAACGGTTTTACATTCACCATGAGTGTATAGGTAAGACCATCTCGGGTTACTTTATCAAAGTTATAAGGCCCTTGAAGCAATGGTACTGGTTACTACTTCAATTAATGGAGTCTGTAGTGGCCTGTGATATTTATGTTTGCAGCTAGATATATTGAAAATGACGGCTAAATACGTAGGCGAAATGTATTTCTTCAATTTTTTAAGAGGTAACGCTATATTAATTGGTTTCGAAGATGATTTCAGCTTTATGAAATACTGGCAAATATGTTATTGCTTGACCAAATTAGTTTCCTTGAACCTTTGAGTAACAAGACTCCGAAACAACTACTTGGTCAAAATATTCCTGCTACAAATGTATAGCCTAATGATGGATAAACCCAGTAACCAACTCGCCAAACACACCTATGGGTGTTATACTGGAACCTTCACCGACTGAGTCCGGATCAACAATTGAAATCTCTATTAATTACACGCTGGACTCTCTTGCCAGTATCACATTCCTTCTTTATTTGAAAGTGTAACATGGAATGTACTTCCAGGGCACACCACACTTGTTATTTGGTTGTTTACACAAGTTCGGTTAATATATTATTTCAATTAAATCAAAGTAAGTTTATTTCATTTTCAGTCGCACACTATATAATTTCAATTAACATAAAGGTAACTCGTAGTTCATATGTGGTGAGGAAGTAATGTACCTGCATGGGTACTCCGTTCTACTTCCTCCTCCATCATGTATTGTTCCCGCGCGAAGGTTCTTCCGTTGTTCCGCCGGCACAAAAGGAAAAAGCAGACAGCGATCAATTGTCACAGAACATGCCATCACCAAGTGAAAATATAAACACGAACACATGACCAGTAAACATAGATAACACACTATTTCTTGGTTTAGTTATATTTGTATTTTAAAAGGAAACAAAGAAAACTATTATTGTGATTAACTACAAAACTAATCGGAGCACTTATTGTACGGACTTGGGGTGCAACACGAACTCGAACACAACTCGAAATATATATACGCGTCTCCGCAGTGACGGCGGAGAGCGGGAGTGACGCGTGCGACCAGCGTGGTCGGAGGATGGAATAAGACTCAAACGATATCCTCACCAATAAGGATATCGTTTTTTACCTACCACCAGGGAAACGTAAAGTCTCTCTTGGTGGTATAGGAAACCAGATCTTGTAATACAGGTCATGGTGGTATGTGTGGGATCGTTGAGATCAATGCTATTCACACGTGCAGTGGAACAGCGAAACAGGCAGGCGGCAAGGACAAAAGAAAAGGCGACCAAAAGGGTTCGCTCTTTAATGAGGGTCATGTTTATACGATGCCTCGTCGCTATTTTCGACGTTAGGAGAAAAAGGTGCTAAAAGCAAATTGGATGTTTATGGCATCTCTGGCTGCAATAGAAACCGGGTTCATATTTGCATTAGGAAATGCTGGAGAATTTGGTTTCAGCGTCTATTGCGCTAATTATATGCAGCTGCTTGGGTTGTTTGTTGGTAAGACAAACAAAAAAGGTTGCCAGGCAATGTGTATGTATGGTATATGACGCGGCTGGGAAAATAGACGGCGCGATATTTATGGTCCCTGTCATGACGGTTACATTGATTGCAATCCGAATTATTTTGTTTACAGGAATTTGTCTGGTGCCGAATTGGTTCAGAATACCAAATAGGAAAACAAAGAAATCTTATGAAAAATTGTATGCGAAGGGATGCATGAAGGTAAGTTTTCTTTATAGGGATTTTAGGGTTATAATAATTGGGTCTGTTTGATGCGTGAAGCATCTAAGATGCTAATGCGAATTGCATTAGCGAAAGCTGGTGCAGACCCGGGTTATGGTTATGGGGGTTTTTTCAGGAAGGCGAGCCGTGGGATCTGGCGGAATCGCCACACATACACAATAATATTTTGATTTAAATTAAAGTAACTCGCAGTTCATACACAATATTATTTTGATTGAGATTAAAGTAACTCGCAGTTCATACACAATATGTTTAGATTAACATTAAGGTAACTCTCAGTTCATACACGATATTATTTTGATTAAGATTAAAGTAACTCTCAGTTCATACACAATATGATTAGATTAACATTAAGGTAACTCTCAGTTCATACACAATAATATTTTGATTAAGATTAAAGTAACTCTCAGTTCATACACAATATTATTTGATTACATTAAAATAAGTCGCGGTTCATACACACACTATTGGATTAACATTAAAGTAACTCGTAGTTCATACACAATATGATTTTGATTTAAATTCAATGTAATTTCCTTTCCTTTTTTATTTCGCACACTATATAATTTTGATTAATATAAAAGTAACTCGCGGTTCACCCAGACCATTATTTTGGTTAAAATACTATATTATTTCCGCATGAAACAAACGCCACCGATGCGACAATTCAGACTCGCATGTAAGGTTTAACGATCCCTTGGGACGGCCCAAGAGGGATGTAAATTAACGTGAGGGCGCGACCTGCCCTCACGGAATCCGAATAGAGATTAAATAATTTCATCGAAGCGATAGGATACCAAAATCCCATTCGCTTCGATGACCAAATTTGGTAATATATCCCTTCTGCGTTTTGTTCAACACAAAAGGGGCGGAAATACACACACGATGATTGCTTCTGCTGCTCATCGTGTGCGTCCGCAAGTATGCAGACATAGCATAAGTCCACATCTAAATGTTCGCACAGGTGCGAGTATCTCAACGGCAAAAGGGTTGAAATGTTTACACGATCGACGGCTGCGTAAAGCATTATTGCTGATCGTGTACATTTCGCTGGTATATTCTCGCAATCGAACTCTGATGGTAAATTTCCATTTGCGAATTCGACTGCCAGGGCGCCAGCCGGATGCCTTCATGTATCGGTCGATCGGGTGATCGATCGAGGTGGGCATGCTGTGCCAAGGCAAGATACCTTTTCCTGCTGGTGTGCAGCTGCCGCGCAAAAGAATATCGTGTAGATATTGCACAGGCAATATTGGTTGCTTGGTTGTTAAACCAAATTGCCTTGAAAATATTGTATTTGTTGCCGCTGGAATTTCGTATCAGCGAGGATTAATGTTTCACCGGTTTTTCTAATGTTACAGGTACGGCATGGAAGGTAAGTACAGGCTTTTAGTATATGTCAGGAAACTGTTCCCTTTTGTACCTGTAAGGTAAGTAGTGGCGTTCAATGGAACCGCCACGGTACTTGTTTTTCTTTTTGGTTGTATGCCCTAGATGGGGGTTTTTACTTAGGTTTATTGGAAGATGGTTAGTGGCGTTCGAAGGAAACGCCACACCCCCCCTGTTTTCTTTTTAATCATACTGTATATTCTTTAGTTTTAAGATAGTTAAGTTTTATCGCTTGTACTAAGCTAAATACCAGCTGTACCGGTGTGAAGTGAGCGTTAAGATACAAATGTATCCATAGGTATATGAGGGTTCTGCCCTTACTAAATTAAATTAAATTTACTTTTACATTTCTAACTTCCGTAATAGTAAATAAATAAATAAATATACAAGAAAGCTGGTTAGAGTGTTTATTTAAATATTTAAGAACAAAAGTTCCTTAGTGTCAGTACATGTGGACAAAAAGTTTTAAAATATTATTCAACTAGCATAAAAGTCTTGAAAGTCGCATTTGATACTGTTGTGTTCAATTTGAATGGTGGCTTGACGTATAATTTATGAATCATAAACATTTTGGATATTGACGCTCGATCATACGTTTTTGTCATTAAGTCTTCAAGGGGATCAAGCACGTTGGCCTGTCTTCGATAGGTGTGGCAAAATAGGCACGATCCACATAAAACCTGTATTATTTACTAAGCTTTCTCTACAGCTAAAAGTACGATCATAATATCTTGAACGTCATAGACTGTTGGCGAAGGTTTTTTTTTTTTGACGCTAACGCGAGTACAAAAGGGGATTTTGAAGTACCCTTAAATGTCAGAGCACAGCGCGAACGGATATGGAGAGGAAGCGGATAAGGAAAGGAGGATGTCTGGACATCACAACGACCAGGAAACACATGATCAGGCAGAACATTCCACATTCGTGTGATTCGGCTAAAGAATGACTCTATATGTTTATTTGTGCGCCTGAAGTCCATTTTCAACGTGAACTGAAGCGCATTTACAGATTGACGGGTATCGCGGGAAAATGTCTGAAGGGGCGGAACACATCAGCAAGTTCAGTTGAGCAACGACCGTAGTAATAGAACTTATAGAAAAGAGATAGGCATGATACGTTGCGCCTGTTTTCTAACGACGGAATTGATCGACTTACGGCTGGGTCCCCAATAAGTTTCACTGCTCGTTTTTGCATCATGCCGAGCACGTGTAGTGCAGTTTTGGATGCTCCTAACCAAATATGGGAGTTTAACTCCACTTTTGGACGAATATACGCCTTATAAATAGCGGCCAAGTTGGATGAAGAAAAGTATCTTTTGCATCTCTTACGGAACCCTATACATTTGGCTGCACTTTTCGCATTCCAGTTGAGAGTCGAATAAATTCGAGCGCCAAGGATTGATAGTTCCTTGGCTTCGTCGATGCAACTGCCGTTCATAGACAGTATATTCACTTTGAGGTTCGCATTTGACGACAAGAGGCAGCACTGAGTTTTTAGGGCATTGAATTCTAATCGGTTAGACAATCCCCACTGATATATCTTGTTGAGGTCTGAATTCAATGTATCAAACATAAGTTGCTGGTTGGTAGTGACGTTCGAAGAGTTTGGACGGGAGTGTTTGTATGAGTATGAGAAACTCAACGTGGTATCATCAGCAAACGAGTGGCTTGGGTTGTGGGTAATGGACAAGAGAATATTTATAAAGATGAGGAAGAGAGTGGGCGAGAGTACCGAACCCTGGGGAACACCTGCATTAATTTGATGTGAGACCGGTTTGACATGTTGCAGGTGGAAAGGCTGTGCGGACATGAGTCGGCACAACTAATGATTTAGCTGTATATTTCCAGTTGCTTAGTAAACCAATGCACCTTTGTTTATAAAACACCCCTCCTTTTGTCATTTCGAAAAGCATTGGTCGGGATATAAAGCCAAAGGCTGTATTGCTTTTTTTGTTATTGTCAAAGGCAGGCAAATACCTGCATAGGTTACTTCTCCACAGTTGGTTTGTTCAGTTCACTATTCAACTTCACTATTAAATATCATACTGAGCCATAAATTCACCTACCAAGCATGTCTAGGGTGCAAGGCTATTAGAACACAGATTGAATGCATTTTGTCTTACTTTGTTTTACAGATAATATCAACAAGTAAAACTAACCGCCGACGAGTCAGCACATGCGCCTCTGACTCGTGATCCGTACCATCGGATCAATTGTGTAATCCGTTTAGGTTATCTTAAGTAAACACAAGATACCCTAATTGCACTATCGGTTCGCGCGTCGTCTTCTTTGGGATCCGAAGTAAACAAATGGATCACCACATTAACTATGCAAAAACTTCCACCTAAAACACATAAACCCATAGTTTTCGCTTGCATTAGCATCTATAAACATTTCCCCCAGGGGCATGCTTGCCTACAACGCAGCATGTTCCTGAAATTCAATTCGGTTACGACATCATCCCCGAACTTGTCCATGCACATAAATAACTACAATTTTTCCTCTCACGTGCATGGCGTCATAGCGACAGACATTTTCCCCAAGAGCATGATCGCACGAAACGCATCATGTGCCTAAAAAGCAATTCGGTTGCAATGCCAAGCAACCGATTTAACTCAAATCACATCGGCGCCCATATCCCCTGTCGAATTCTTCGGCACACAAGCAGGATATATTCTCTCCTTTCCTTTTTGCGGCAAGCACATCGGTCGCTAAATCGATCGACAGGACGCAATAGCACATCTCACCACTGGTTGCGAAGGAAATCGAATTCTCGCTAATGTAAATACACGTACGAGAGTTCGACCCTTTCACGACGCCACCGACTGGTACATGATCAGCATAAGTGCTATACGCGTTCGCTGATCATGTAAACACCAGTTCATGATTATTGCCCAGCTGCAACCACTCCAAATAACGTTTCCCTTTTAGGAAATTCGGATGTCCATGGTTCGCATGCTGGGTCATGCATGGCATGGGCAGCAATTGCGACCATCGTATGTGTGTTTGGCGCCCTTTGCTGGGATCAATATTGGAGAATCATCCCCTATTGGTCATCGAAACGATGGAATTTGGTATTCTGTCGTTTCGAAAGAATTGGTTATTCGTAACTCGAATTTCGTGGAGGGAAGTCGTGCCTCCATGTAAAACGTAAAAAGCAAGAGAGTCGATTATCAACCATTATAGCGTGCGGACCTAGGGTGTCGGGTGAATACGTTGACTATCGCAAAGAATTACTTCTTATTAATTTTACGAATGAGTGTTATAAGCTTCGTCATTGACAATTGGAATCTAAATTACCTGTGTATTAATTTATGTATGAATGTCATAAACCGCGTCATTGACAATTGTAATCAATATTACTTCTTATTAATTTTATGAATGAGTGTTATAAGCTCCGTCAGTGATTATTGTAATCTGAATTACCTCTGATTAATTCTATGAATGAGCGTTATAAGTTTCGTCAGTGACTATTGTAAACAAAAATTACCTCGGACTACATTTTGGGATGTTTTTGTTGAGTAAATAAAGAAAACAAGTTGAACTACCAACAGGAGTCTGCAGTGTTTTATTTTCTTGCGTTGTAAAGTAGTGACAGTTGATTGGGGGTTCTTAGTGGACCCGTGCACCTGCTTACACATACTAAGACCAAACATTAACCAACAACCCCACACTTGCACTTAGCGAGACTAAGGTAATATCTAATACAGATATTTCCGATTTTACTATACTCGGCTATAACCCAGTGCCTTTGTTCTTTCCACATCGTGCCCTAGCTATATACATACGAAGTGATATTGCTTATCAGCTTCTGCCATAATATGGCGTCTGCTCCAATCCAGAATTTAATTTCTCGTAGCTAAAACTTTAGGTTCGTAACCATATCATTCATTACTGCTTTCTTTACAGAAGCTCACATTTGGATAGAAACGCATCCTTTAACGAATTTGATGCTCTATCTGATTCTATCGATAAGATCTTGACCCTATATCCCCACACTGAAATCGTTGTTGCGGGTGATTTTAATGTGCATAACTCTCAGTGACTTAGCCACTCTGGATACACTACACCTGAGGGTAAGTATGTTCAGCTCTTTACAGAGTCAAATAATTTAACTCAGCTCGTCAGTGAGCCAACACAGGTACCAGATATAGATGACCATTCCGCCAACACACTGGACCTGTTTCCCACTTCCCACCCAAACAAATACACAATTGAAGTTTGTGGGGCTTTTCAGGGCCCGAAGAACCTCGCATCATTTTTAACCCCATAAAAATCCTATAAATCTCATATCTACCCTTAAGTCGAATCCCTGGCAAGATCACACAACCTTGCCATAGTATTCACCACTGTCCTAAAATAGCTGAAAACAATTCGGTTATCTCTAGGGATAACCGACGTGAATATCCCATCATAGCCGAGGAGCTTTCCTCTACACCAGGCATGTCATTTTTACCGTTTAACTGCAGACCCATCGGCTGATCGTCCTATCGACGATATTCAGTGTAGCCATTATTGGCTACCTACAACCGATCGGGGACCATTCAAAATAACACTCACTCGATACATCGACTGACGGAATGTTATTGTTCAGCAGAACAAACGGTATACAAGCACCGCGTCCATAAATATATGCCGGGCTATTTGCTGGCTTGCACATCTGCAACCCAGACTACTAATAGCCCTGCAATACGAAATACTGAGCGGGATCATAAAACCTAAACAATAAACCTTTCCGGCTTAGGTCCTATGGCGAGCGACCTTCTGTGAATTTCACATCACAGAGGAGCCAATTCCGTAGCCGCATTATTTCCTTATTCGTACTTCTGTCTGCCAAACATAAACAGAGGACAACATTCTCGCCACTATCGGCACCATATTTACCCACTACCGTCTGAAATAATCATGCTCTCAGGCAGCCTCGTGTTTCGATCGATATTTTATCACCATCATGGGAAAACCATTCTCATGATTTATGGCCATATTTTCTGCCAGTCTCAATACCCGTCCCTTTATTTACACACATGTGTATTGGAATTTCCCTGGTACACCAGAGGTATCCGATACTACAAGAAATGTTGAGGACGATTTCTCCGAGAGTCTCATAATAACCTTTACGGTACACGCACCTCCCTTTCAGGTCAGATTTGGATCGTGGTAGAAGATACACCTATCGAGCCGTTTCGTGCAGGAGTGTAATTGAGTTCGACTGTAACAGTTTAGTCGATGTCCTTTTTTTCGAAAATATTGTCGTGCGTGCTTGTAAACGTAAAAATCAAATTATCTGTTAAATGTCCAAGTGCAATCGATATCGTTGCCCAGTATTGTCGAGTGTGATTCATTTATAATCACCAGTTAAGAACGCTGATTTAGTGATTTTATTGTTTGTGCTGCAACCCCGAGTAACCGGATGTGAAGGAACCTTGCAACGATTATATTGTAAAGTTTGTACACCAGTGAATTCAATAAAAATAACATTTTACAACCGAACAATTATACTTGTGTTTCGTTTTCTTATTCGTTCGTCGTCTCTCGGTGGTCGATCACTTTCGTCAGCTTTTACGTAGGTGTTGTTAGTGAATCACCGCCGTACGCCGGTGCACCCTACTACATAACACTACAAGTTTCTTCGCCCTTAGGCAGTTCAGATCACGGTGTTGTGTCAGCTAAATTTCCTCTAACCAACAGCAACGATTACGAGAAAACTCCCGAAAGAATGGTATGGTTCTATGAGAAAGCTAACTGGGAAGGTCTGAACGACTTTTTTGGGAGGTAAATCGGTCGTTATTTTTCCTCAATAACGATGTTGACTCTCTAGCGGACATATTGACAGACACGATTCTACTTGGCATGCGGAGTAAATAGTATCAAACCCAAGAGAAATATGTGGTTCGATTCCGGGTGCAGAGAAACCATTAAGGCTAAAGAGCTGAGCTTCCGGTTGTATAAATCAAACAATAGTGAGGAAAACCAGAACAGATTTAAGAGAGCTAGGAATGACTGCAATGCGTATATTCAACGCGCCAAGTTCTTGCATGACCAGAGAGTGAGACAAAAATACTACACTCTCCCACAGGTAGTAGAAACTTCTGAGCATTTGTGAAAAACATTCAAAACTCGGTCTCTTCATCCATTCCATCGCTTATAGTCGCTGACAGACCAGTCACCAGTGCAATAGAGAAGGCGAATCTACTTGCTGCACATTTTGCAGCCAACTCAACGCTGCCTGAAACCACATCAGTTCCACCGCAACTTGAGCATAAGCAGCACACCATGAGCCAGATTCGCTTCCGAACGCGTACTGTTGCCCGCGCACTCAAAGAGCTAAACGCTAAACGGTCCGGATGGCATTCCGCCAATCCTCTTGAAGAGATGTTCCCCTTGCCTCTCTAAACCACTGCGGAAACTCTTCCATTCGTCTTATTCTACTGGTCGTTTCCCAAATAGATGGCAATCAGCGAACATTCAGCCGATTCCCAAAAAGGGCGACAAATCATCCCTCTCTTCTTATCGTACCATAGCATTAACTTCTATTCTCTCCAAGGTAATTCAATGATATATCAACCCTCAACTTTCGAAATATCTGGAATCAAATGACCCCCTCAATGACCGCCAATATGGCTTTCGTAGCAACAGGTCCATAACAGATTCGATGGCGTACCTTACTGAAAAGTGAAGCCATTCCATCCACTACCTCGGAGAAAGCAAGATTGTAGAACTGGATATCTCGAAGGCCTTCGACTGAGTTTGGCATCTAGCCCTTTTATCAAATAGCATTCATATGGAGTGGACAATTCCCTGATCCAATGGATAAGAGACTATCTTTCTGGTCGTTCAATCTAAGCGGTTCTTGATAGTGTCAAATCTGCCTCCCATCAAATTAATGCAGGTGTTCCCCAGGGTTCGGTACTCTCACCCGCTCTCTTCCCCCATCTTTATAAATCATCTCTTGTCCATTACCCACAACCCAATCCACTCGTTTGCCGATGATAGCGTGGCGTCTCTAACAGATACACACACAATACGAGGGTTGCCTCTTATGTTTCGGGATTTGGCAACACTAGCGTTGCAATCCGGCAATTGACAGCTCTGTCGTAAAGTTGGACATTTTTGAGGTTATACGCACTCAGAACGTTTTGACATACGAGCGCTATTTGTGTTGTTTACAGTAACTTAAAAGATTCATCTCGGCCCAAAAATGGAATTATATCGTCAACATTTTCGTGCGATTATTTTTTACAACTTTCGGCGTGGATTAACTCAGCAACAGTGCATGGATGAACTTAATTCAATTTTTGGCGATGAAGCTCCATCAAGGACCAGTGTTTATCGATGGTATGGTGAATTCAATCGTGGTCGTAGTTCACTCCAAGATGAATTCCGTGAAGGTCGTCCAAAATCAGTTGTTGTTCCGAAAACCATTGATGCTGTGCGCGAACTGATATTGGAAGATCGTCATGTGACCTATCATGAGATTGAGACAACCACGACAATGCGAGCTCTCACACATCAGCTGCGACAACTGCATTTTTGAGCACCCAAAACATCGATTTGATGGGTCATCCGCCGTATAGTCTTGACTTGGCACCGAATGACTTCCTTTTATGCCCGTACGTAAAAAACAAACTGAGAGGTCAACGTTTTTCGACACCTGAAGAAGCGGTTGCTGCATTCAGAATGCATGTGTTGGAGATACTTCAATCAGAGTGGCAAAAGTGCTTCGACAATTGGTTCAAACGCATGCAAAGGTGTATAGATCTTCATGGGGAATATTTTGAAAAACAGTGAAGTGATTTTCGATGATCAATATTTGTTTTTGTTCTCTAATCCCGAAATATAAAAGGCAACCCTCGTACACAAGCAAATAGTGAAGAACACCGAACGAAAATCGAATAAGAAAATACATCACAGCCGTATACCATAGCGATAACAAAACAATTTACATCAGTGGAATATATTGCGTTTAAAAATCGAATTCTAAACACGGCCAGTAGTCTGATGCTTCAATGCTTCGGTTTTCACCCGTTTCATCGTTGGTATAGCGATAACAAAACGATTCACATCAGTGGAATATACTTGAGTTTAAAAATTATGTATATATAAATGTGTTACGCATTGGTTCAATTTTTGGTGATTCTAACTGTCATAGCGTGAGTTTGAATCACACGTTCTTCACTATCATTTCAAACGCTCAATGTAATATGAGTTTCTTATACTCATATGAACATTTCCGACCAAACTCCTCGAACGTCAATACTAATCAGCAGATTATACTTAATACACTGAATTCCGACCTCAACAAGATATATCAATGGGGATTATCTGACCGAGTAGAGTTCAATGCCTTAAATACTCAGTGCTGTCTCTTGTCGTCAAAGGCGAACCCCAAAGTACATATACTGTCTATGAGCGGCACTTCCATCGACGAACCAAGGAACAATCAATCCTCGGCACTCGAATTAAATCGACTCTTAATTGGAGCGACCACATTTTTGAAGCTGCGAAAAGTGCAGCCAAATGCATGGGCTTCCTTAAGAGATGCAAAAAATACTTCATTCGATCCAACCTGGCCACTATTTACAAGGCGTATATTCGTCCTAGCTCCTCAATAGTATACTGGTTAGTATACCCGCCTATCACGCGGGAGACCGGGGCTCGTTTCCCCGTCGGGGAGCCTCTGGCGCAAGACTAATGACCTTGCCCGGAAAAAACATATCATTATGGAAAATTTAACAAGTCTCAGGACTTGCACAAATAAGGCCAAGACCGGTTCCCGGTTGTAGTGCCGATGATGATGATGATGATATTCGTCCAAAAATGAAGTTCAATTTTCATATTTGGTCAGGCGTATCCTAAACTGCACTACACGTGCTCGATATGATGCAAAAACGACCAGTGAAAGTTATTGGAGACCCAGCTGTGAGTCGATCAATTCCGTCGTTAGAACATAGGCACAACGTACCGTGTCTATCTCGCTTCTCTGGGGTATTATCACGGTCGTTGTTTAACTGAACTTGCTGGATGTGTTTCGTCTCCTCAGACATTTTCCCACGATGCGCGTCAATCTGAGAATGTGCATCAGTTCACGTTGAAGGTCAACTTCAAGCGCACAAACAGACATAGAGAGTCATTCTTTAGCCGAACCACACGAATGCAGAATACTCTACCTGATCATGTGTTTCTTGGTCGTTGTAATGTCTAGGCATTTAAGACCAATGTACGTTGATACCTCCTTTCCTTATTCACTTCCTCTCCTTCCGCTCGCACTGTACTCTGACATTAAAGGGATGTTGAAGTACATCCCTTTTTGTGCCGGCGTTAGTGTAAAAAAAAAAATATATATAAAAAATTAAACCCTCCACGAAATGAACTCGAGAGTTGTAGTCTTGTGGGGAAGGAAGTATTGTGCCAAGCACTGGCACTCGGTTCACTTCCTTCCACCAGCATCACAAAGACAAAGTTCCAACGTGCATCAAAGAAAAGCACAAACAGGAGAAATAAAACTGTTCGCCAAGCCAACGCGGAAAAATTAAACACAGGATTCCTTTTGTTTATTTTTATTTATTTTACGGTAGCACTGCGTGAAAGTTACAATGTGAAGTCAATAAAAACACAATCTTCGAAGCCTGCAGCAAATATAATATTCGACATGACGGTTGCAAACACTACACTGTACGTGGGAAATGCGAGTAATGTCTATGAGGCACATGATTTTTACTTATTTTATTGTTCTTTTTTTTTGTTTATAAATTACTACACGCACGCGACTCGGTGATTTTTCGCGTCTCCGTGCGCACCGGAGAGCGGAAGTCGGCATGAACATGGCGGTCAGCGGATGGTAAAGGACTCAGCGATAATCATCTCGTGCAGAGATATCCTCTCCACTAAGGATATCGTTTTTACCTACCATCAGAGAAACGTAAAGTCTCTCTTGGTGGAATAGGAAAGCAGATCTTGTAATGAAGGTCATGGTGGTATGTGTGAGATCGTTCAAATTTGATGTTGTTTACACGTGCTCGAAGGCAATGTAGCAACGACGCAGACAGGCGGCAAAAACAAAGGAAGAAGCGACCGAACGCTTCGTCCGGTAATGAGGGTCATGTTTACGCTGTGTATCGTCGCTATAATAGACGTTGGAAAAAAAAGGTGCTAATGGGATTGGTGGCAGAAACGAATCCCTATCCTGCATTTGTATATGCAGGAAAATTAGTTTGTGGCGACGTACGAAATTGATGATTGTTTGTCTATTGAACAACGAATCGCTGGTCGGCTTGCTACAGCTGTAAAAACAAGCCATCCGTCGTTGCATTTCAATTGATAAGAATGAGTGCCGAATGTTTTGTATTTATGGTGCATATGCACATTAAGGATCTATTTTTAGGAATTTTACCTAGCGGGTTGTCCTTGTAAAAGGAAATGTTTCAGGTATGCTGGGTGGAGATTGCGGAGCAGGTGTGGGAAATTGGAATTTGCCTGGGATCCGAAGGTACCGAATAGGTTTTGGGGTTCCTGAAAAGGTAGAAGAGAAATCTTACAGGAAATTATATGCGAAGAGATGCATGAAGGTAAGTTTTCTTTTACAGGGACTTTTTAGATTATACCTTAGATAATCCTAGATGCGTAAAGCATTTAAGGTGCTAATGCGATTGGATTAGCGAAATTATATGATTGGATGGAAGATATGGGGGTTTTTAAGGAAAGCGAACCGTGGGGTTGACAGAACCGCCACAGTCTTCTTCAAGCAATCGCCTGACAAAGACCTCAATCAGCGCATGTACATCAGATCAATTTCAGACGAAGAGACAAATAGGGCAAATCCTTCTCCAAACAAGCTATACGAATGTGGAACACTTTGCCGGATCAAATTATCCTTCGCGGTTACCATCTGCAACTATTCTAGATCAAGGTGCATCGACATTTTCTTTCTCAATCTATGTGTTCTTTTTCCGCCCAAATTGTACATTGAGATTTAAGGATATCAAACAATCACTTGCGTACGCACTTATTATACAAAAAACAAAAAACCTTTTATTGAGAGATAAATAACGTTTCCATTTACTAATAAATTGATAGATTCATGGGATATTGTTTAATTCCAAGTATATAGTGAGCGGTCGCATTAATTTAATGACACTAAAGTGTTTGGCTAGCGCGTTAGTTAATCCTGTGAAATTATGATAATTTGTATTAAGTTAAAATTCCACAGTGATAAAATACTGATAACACCTTGCACGTCTCGTGTCTGATCTTGTGGTTACATTTTTCCAGCTCTAGTGTAGTATAACTTGATCACATGAATCTATGTTCACCTTGATAAGCCACTAATCATTCCTCTATTGTTTGCCTTTATTATTATAAATTTAGTTAATCGTCGAGGGCATTCATTCATGAACGAGTATGAGAAAAAGTGTTTAAAAAAAATGCAGGCGGCTAAATTTGTCTCCCATTACTTCAGGGCTATCCGCACCATTTAAAACTAAAAACTCATCTACCTTTACTATACAGAGTTTGAAAGAACGAACATTTAAGACTAGTGATATCATCAAACAAAAATCCAAATACCTAAGCCGCCATTTTACTACTAAAATACAAACACCATACACTTCTAGATCAACATGTAAAGCGAAACTTGTTAGTTGTTGCCAAGTACTTTGAATAAACCTCAACCATAGTTCAGATTTAATCACCTCAGGTATTAGAGTCTAGGCTGAAGATTGGCTAAGCTAAAGCCTTTAAAAATGATCAGCATACATTCTAATGAGGAATGATGTCGAATGCTTAAGTAAATATTTGATCGTGTGCATAAACTTGAATCAGCGAAGTTCGTGGCTCCATGATTTGCATGTTGGTGCGTGGTATATAATTTACCAGAGAGTTTATTTAATCTCTTAAGCTACTTATGAAAAGCAATGCTTTATTTATGTGTAAAAACTTCGGAAAGGTCAACAACATATTCAAATTAAATGTATTTATCACTCGTTTGGTTTTATTTTCTTAGCTAAATATTTGCTTCAACATTTTAAATACGTAATTAGATATTTTAATAAAACCAGCAAAAGAACTTGGTAAATAGTGGTTTCGGAGTTTATACTCGTTCGATATAACAGGACGACTAGCTTTGCCCGGACAAAAAAAAAGGAGTACACTGTTGCCCTAGTTTAATTTATCTAAAACTTCGGCTATACTTGAATTGTTCGCATCTATCGGTCTCTTTTACTGTATACCTTGTATGATACTCTTTAGTATTTCTGTTCATGTTATGAATGAAGATCTGAGGTCGTTCATAGTTAAAAACTAAACAGAAATACTTTGTCAAGAAGTTTGCGCAGACTATTCACGTAAATGACTTAAAAGAACGAATCAACGTGCTGGTAGCTTTCAGTAATCTATTCGTCTGTAATACTACAAGTTGTCAGTTTTTCCTTGGACCCTTCATTATAAGAATGTTTTTGGAGTTTGTTGGTTAATTATACGACTTTTCTAGGAAATCTTTTAATTACATGGATAACCGAAATACCTTTTTATATATAATCAGAATATATCTATACTCTTTTTGCCTATGAGAAAACGTACTGCGAAGGGTTGTGAATTGCCTCGCCCCTTTGAGACATTTGAAGTCTGCAAAGATCAGATATCTATCAAAGAGTGCAAGTCGATGAAACTAATCCGGCACAATGAGAACTAATAACATCACGTTTCTGTTATATTAAATTATCTTTAATAGCCAATAATTTCATTTAGCTTCGCTTTGTAAGTATTAGCTCAGAGTCGACCTTCGAGCCAGGTATTGCTGCCGTCACAGACAATTTATTCATTTCAATATCCGTTTGGCAAAGACAAATGAAAGAGTTATTGTTGAAAAGTTGATCAAATTATGTAACAGTAACGACTGGGTTCTGACTTGCGTCACCGAACCAGAACAAAAAATACCCGCATGTCCAATTCCAGTTCAGATACCAGTCTAGAGTCTGCCATCTATCCGTGATGGACAAGTTATTTATGAACTTCAATGCAAGACAACCTGCATAAAATGGCACTGTCGAATAACAATGTCGTTTGGCCTTATGATTCGGTGCTCGACGAACTAATGCCTCGGTATACAATGGATGGATTTGTGGAACGCTTTTCTGGGCGACTTTTAAGTGCTTTTACCTGAATTGGGTAAATAAAATGTAGCTCAATTAATAGGACGAACTTTTGTAAGTTTTTCGATTAACGGATGTAAAGATCTGATGTGTGGCCTTCCGTTCGTAGAGCTTGATATATTCCATGAGGTCCAAATTTCTAACTTGAACGCTCATCCTTTGTAAAATAATGAATTTAAAAAGTAGGACATATAGAGAGTGTTTTTTATGTTCTAGGTCGTTTTTGTCTAGTCATTATTTCGGAGTGACATTTCGCATTTTAATAGCCGTATAAAGTGGTCGATAACAATTTGTTATGGAACAGCTAATGTCGCAACAATGCGTTGAATTTATTAAAACATTTGATTTAAATAATTATTCAATTGTGAATATTCGGGGAAAATAAATGTTATTCTAGTGGTAATCCGGTGCCGAGCAAGTCAACCGTTTAAACTATAATGAATGGCTTCGAAAATATGCATACACTGGGAAATAAAGCTTGTGTGATAATTAAGTCTGCTCCTCGATAGTATAGTGGTTAGTATACCCGTCTGTCACGCGGGAGACCGGTGTTCGATTCCCTGTCGGGGAGCCTCTGGCGCAAGACTAATGACCTTGCCCAGAAAAAACAAATAATAATGGAAACATTTAACAAGCCTCAGGACTTGCTAAATAAGGCCAAGGCCGGTTCCCGGTCGTACTGCCGATGATGATGATGGATGATAATTAAGTCTAGGTATACCAGAAAAAAATTGATGCAGTGAGGCGCAGAGTCGCTAAATATCCATGTACTTCTCATCGACGCTGTGCACAAGAATTGGGAATCCCTCCAGTATATTTGAAAGGCAACTTGCTATTGCAATCTCCAGAGCTCGCGTTGGAGAACGGTCTCACACCTATAATCTTTAGACCGTCGGTTTCAACCGTTTTTAATCCGCAAGTAATTCTTCAGGGGAAAGGGAAAGATCAACTCCTTTTAGGAGCATGGCGACAGTTTTCTCAGTTTTTGGAGTATTCGTGTTATACTCGCTAGTTGTCCTACCCGGAGCCAACAAAGAGAACAGACGCGTTTTCTCTTGCCCACAATATTTTAATTACACCGTGTAGTGATCCTAAATCACTACTCGCATCCAAATCCCCAATATTTCCTATAATCCTAACCCTATTCCCATAGTGAATCATTGAGCGACAAGTTAAACCAAAAGTTAATTTGTCGCACATTGATTCAATTCCTAATTATCTTACCCTTACCCATAATCTAACTCATGTTCCCCAATTGAATCAGATGCACGACAAAATTAAACCAAAGTCCATTTGTCGTACATTGATTCAATTCCTAAAAATCCCAACATCATGAAATGCTTAACTCTAAATGCATTTCATGATTTCTGCTTCCGGGAATTTACTCAAATAAATTCCAAACAACTTCCCGGCATCCAATTCCAATTGAAGCACACAAAAATTTGTTTGTGCTTCTTGGAATTTTTAAATAAAATTTGACAATTCCCGATGACCCAGAGTTTAAAAGGGCGGCACATTTTTATTTCGCCATCAGTGGCCACTCAAGACCTACCGGTCTTGTACGATTTCTTTCCCACCATCCCCCCATCCAAGTAGTTAGAGAACAATTGAACTAACCCTGTCCACACTATCCTTAGATACGTCCTTCCCCTTCTTTTTAGATATCTTGAGACCGAGCCCAACATCTTCACGGATGTGGGTGATTCTGGTTATCGCAAGATGACCAGAAGTCAGAGACAAGATGAAGGACACAATTGTCCTTGTCTCCCTAAAATCGCCCTCTCGCCACCCAATTTTTTTTATTTCGCCATCAGTCGGAATCCAGAGGCCGAGGCAACGGCCAAAAAATATTAAATAAATAAAGAATTAAATTTCCTCTCTTCATCTTGGGACGAGCCAAAAAACCCGGAAGCTAAACCACCGAGGTAAGAGCAACAAAATCTATAAAAATATAACCACCACAACCGGTTAACAGTCGTGTACCGCGGGGATTCGTTTTCTTAGTTCTTATGGTATTCTCTAACAATTCAAACATATATGCAGTGAAAGAACAAATTAATAAAATCATTCTGTGCTACACTCCATCTAAAAGTGCGAAATAAATAAACCCAAAACAAAAGTGCGAAATAAATAAACCCAAAACAAGTGGAAAAACATTGACACAGTAAAGTGTACGAATAAAAACAGTGAGTGAAATCCAGTGCTCCAAACCTACCCCATCCAATCCTCATTTTTATCTACAATCCCGATCATCTTCCCCAAGTGAATCATATGAACGACAAATTAAACCGAAAATCCATTGTCGCATATTGATTCAGTTCCCAATAACCCTAACATTATGAAATGCCTAATTACAAATGCATTTCATGATTTTTCCTTCCGGGAATTTATTCAACCAAATTCCCATTCACTTCCTAGAATTCCGTTCCAATTGAAGCACACACAAAATCTTGTTTGTGCTTTTTAGAATTGCTATGTACAATTATTAAGCAAAACTATGTAGATGCGGAGTATAAAAAGGCGGCGCATTTTGGATTCGAGATCCTATTACAATCGATGGAAAATTCGACTTAACCCATCTAAAGCAGTAGCTATAATTCTGAGTAGTAAACACTCCCAACCTACTTCTCGATATTCACAGAATATTCGAATACAAATAGGGGGTACTACGATTAGACCATCGGACAGGATGAAATAATTTGGGGTCGTCTATACCCCAAACATGAATTTCATCTGACATGTGACCCACATTCTTCAAAGGGGCCTCGGCCGGCCTAAGCAACTGCACAACATCTTGAAATCGAACATCAAAGTTGACACAAAAGTTAAGCTCCTCTGCTATAAGCAGCTAATCCGATCTGGAATATCATACGCCTTTCCCATATGGTCCTGCATATCTTCGGTCCAAATGGAAACACTACGAGTTTTCGAGGCTTCGCCGCCTAATTTTTTTTTTTTTTTTTTTTTTTTTTTTGGGATTCGGGATCAGTCGAAATCCGGGAGCCCAAAATAATTGTAAAATAAAAGACCACTTAAAACCTTGCGTATTCAGTTGTTTTTCTGTCCCAGTAGAAGGAGATTCTCCACCTGTTGGGAACTAAGGCCGGAAACAACCGACCAGAAGGGGTCTACACTGAAGATCGGCTCATCGGGGATGCTTCCGTTAAAGAAGCCGGACACCCCTCTCGCACCGCCAGCTGGGACAGACGTCCACACTAGAAGGTAAGGGTATAACCAAGACAACAAAAATATAACCTCCACAATATCCTTATCACTAAGGAAGTGTATATGCTGGCTCTGCAAGTGATCAACGAATACGAACAAAAAGTGGAACAAATAGAGCTAAAACTATTTGAAAGGTCAGGCAATAAACATTCACCCGATCTAAAGAGGAAAAGAAAATACATTAGCGAACCAAAAAAACAATCATAAAAATGATAACAACACCTTCAGAATACTCGAAGATGACGACACATGCCCAATGGAGATAGAAAAATCAAACAACACAGAACCATGTGCATATATCCATGTGGCCTGTGAGTAGGGCGTTAGAATATACTCACAGCAAGGCCCGCTTGTCGTAAGAGGCGACTAAAGGCCGAGTGGTAGCCAGGGTCCCAACGCCCTGTCGCCCGGTGAAATACCCCCCATCAAGCTTTAGGCTCCGTGAAATGGTGGAAAGAAATCCCTGGCCATCTTTCGGAGCTTGGCTGATGGACCGGTTCGAGAAAAAGTTAGTTTAGGTGGTAGTCAGTCCCAAGGTGAGATGCCACCCCGTCACGCTGTACATTCCCCGTTCTCGTCGAGAGAAATCTTCGACGGTGTTTCGGATGTGTGGCTGATGGCCCGGACTGACACACAAGTCATGATGGTACCTTCTGATATAAAGAATTCCGGAGGTAAACTAGTCTCCCATTCGGATCTCCGGGGGGGACTATGTCAGGGGGAACATCATGCAGATGTAACCGAACTTTAAGAGGGTCGTCATCGCATAACCGGGCTCGCTCTCGAGACTCTGTCGGCATTTTGTAACATCAGGGGCATCGATTTCACCAATACGAATGTAAACGCCGCCCACCACGGAATGTAGAGAACCCGCACAATATCCCGATTGAACTCATACGAGCGTACTGTATAATCTTCAATAATCTTTTAAATAACTATTACTTTCCGAATTATTGGAAAATATCGAAGGTATATCCAATAATAAAAAAAAAGAAAGACCCACCTGATCTTTCTAGTTATAGGCCAATTAGTCTTCTGCCTAATATCGGGAAGATCCTTAAAGTAGTTATTGGTAAATCAATCTTCCACGAATGTAAACAAAGGGAGATTGTACCGCAGAACCAGTTCGGGTTGTCATGAAATTGGTCTCGGACATCAATTGGAATTTAAACGCGAAAATAAGTACAGCTGCCTGTCTAGTAGATATAGAGAGAGCTTTTGACAGTTTAGACCGACGGAGTAATATATAAACCCATGTTACATAATTAAAACCCTCCGAATAATTAAACTGATCCGCATTCGTTTTTTAAAGAAAAACGGTATTTCCTGAGTCCCCACATAAAATTTCCCTTCCTGAAATCAAACCTTCATGCTCCTTAGCAACGGCAAAGGATGGATGGACGACGCTGCTTCTACATTGCGAAACAGTTTCATCTATCACCAATTTATTTTGCACATTCCCATGTAAAAGCAGATCCCAAGCAGAATCCCCCCTTTCCTGTACCAAAGAGTAAAAGCATTCGCTTGGGAACAAAATCAATGTCAGGTGAAGAGTATACTTTTCAACCCCCCCCCCCCCCCCCCATTTCTCCTTCAAGGAGTGCACTTTTGGTTCTGCATTCTGAGAGCAATCCAAGCATGAAACGGGATTATGTGGTCACCCTTCTGGTTTCGCTTTTCGTTGCAAGCCAAACCAATTCAACCCCCAAAGCGTCATGCTCTCCTTTGCAATTTTTCCATTTTTCCTGAGTTCATTGACTGTTAAGTAAATTCGCAAGAGTTTATTCACCTTAATGGGCGGGGAAATGGGGAAATAAGGATGAGCGTGCGATCGGAAATGGGTGATCATAGAGAGAGTACCTGCTGGTGGGGAAGAGTGGGTCAGCAGTCAGTCATCAACGCGATGTTTCCCTTGAAATACCATTGTCGGTAAATAAACCGAACAACGGACGCATACTCTGGTAGCTAATAGCAATTAGCACCTAAATGCCTTGCATGACTTTAACGCAAAAGGCACACTTGTGCAAACAAGGCATATCGTTTCGCTGCCGTCCAATAGTCATGCAATCATAAACATCTTAACGTAGATCGCTCGCTAGATGTTTATGGTTCGAAAATCCTAACAAAGGAACTATACCAATCTCACGGTTCCTTTTATTACCCATCTGAAACGCACAAGAACATTGTTAGCTTAAGCCAGATGGCTAACCTAAACACATCGCACGGAAAGGCGGCATCCGATCTCTAAACAAAAGGAACAAGATTCTGATAACCAACAGATAATGGTGTTGATGATTATGAGGGAAGATTTCTCCTTTTCAGATCCTATGGGAAATTCTCCTTTTGAGATGCAATGGGAAATTTTATGCTGTTAACAGATACTATGGGATAGTCTGTTAGCAGATATGATGGGAAGTTCTGTGCAGAGATGCGCCGGGAAGATTTCCCCTGCCGATGGGGAAGTGGAATTTAGTCTAACAATATAGTCCAACAAAGATATTCGAACTGCGAGGATCTCTAAGGAAGTGATTCTAAGAAAGATAGTCGAGCAGCGTAGTCAAGAGGAGAGAGTCGTTTTAGAAAAGTCTTTATCGAACAGGAGGACAGCGAACCCCACCGAAGAGGTCGAACCGCGTGACAATTACACTAGTAGAAATAACGCGCAGTAAAATTACGAGTCCTTACAACTTTTGAAAGTCGTTCGAGTTGCGCGAAAGTACGCACAAGTTTAGTGTCGCCGTTTGATGGAATAGTGGAAGACATTAAGAGTGCTAAGAACCTAATCGAGTTATACTAACAACTGATCGTACCAAACAGAAATTATTGAAAAGTCCTCGGTGCTTAAGACTGCGAAAGAACACAGTGGAGTCATTGTAACTACGCCAAGAACCAAACATTATAATTTGATTATCAACGAAAAAATGAAAGGGACGTGATCAATAAATAAAAGAAATTTATGTTTCATTTGTGACGGTGTCCGTGTACCAAGTTGCTTTTTTGTACGTGAACAATGTTCGGCGGAATACTCCAGAGACCTACGGCACTTGGACAACATACAAACCCGCTATAGCGTCAATCCACGACAACACCACCGCCAAAGGCCCATTACCAAAAACAGCCCCATGTGATATTAAGGAAATGAGATCAGACGGATGAAAAGTATACAGAACAGGGAACTTTCAGATACGTCTGCGAAGTTTATAAAAATAAATAAATTGTGGATGACAACCTGTCACATAATAGAGCAGAGTCAGGTGCAAAAGTGCACCATTCCTCAAAAATGGAGTTGTTGCGTTTCTAACAGTTACACACACAATACACAACCAAATAGTGAAGAATACAACGAAAGCAAATCGAATATTCAAAGCGTCAAAGCCGTATATCATCGGAATTAACAGAGCAATCTCACATTATTTGAATGTACTAGACCTAACGATCGAATTCGTACACTTTTGGTAGTTCTAACGGTCATAGCGTTGGTTTGAATCACACGCTCTACACTACCGTCGCAAACCTGTGAGTAGGGCGCTAGAATATACTCACAGCTAGGCCAGCTTGTCGTAAGAGGCGACTAAAGGCCGAGTGGTAGCCGGGGTCCCAACGCCCGGTGAAATACAACCCCATCAAGCTTTATGCTCCGTGAAATGGTCGGGAGAAATCCTTGGCCGTCGAGCTTCGCTGATGGACCGGTTGGAGAAAAGGTTGGTTCGGTGGTAGTCGGTCCCAAGGTGAGATACCACCCAGTCACGCTGTACATTCCGCGATATGGCCGAGAGAAATCTTCGACGGTGTTTCGGATGTGTGGTTGATGGCCCGGACTGAGGCGGAGATAAGTCATGATGGAACCTTCTGATATAAAGAATTCCGGAGGTAAACTAGTCTCCTATTCGGATCTCCGGGGATATCATGATAAATAATGGATATCATGATAAATAATGGATATCATGATAAATAATGGAACATTAAGAGGTTCGTCATCGCATGACCGGGCTCGCTCTCGAGGCTCTGCCCGCGCTCGACTGGTGACGGCATTTTGTAACATCAGGGGCATCGGTTTCATCAATACGAATGTAAACGCCGTCCACCAATATTTGCAAACAACGAAACCTGACATCCTTGCCCTAACTGAGACCCAGGTCGATTCGTTAACTGATTCGACATATCTTAATTGCTCAGGATACGACTTACATTCGAGATTCTGATTTAAGGGCAGAGTCTGGGTCTTCGCGTGGTCCAATCTGGCTTGCCAGAGGATGGAGGCGTTGGAACCCAATAATATGGACATCATATGGTTGAGGGTCATACTGAGGAATTCTGTTAAATTTCTTTGTTGTCTTTACGGCTCCCCGAACGACGATCGACCGGCGACATTTTTCGAACATCTTTCATATACCGTCGACTGAATACAGATCAACCACCCAGCTTCTGAAAATGTTGTCCTTGGCGATTTTAATGTGCACAATTTCGGCTGGTTGGTACATTCTAACAGAACCGACGACCCTGGAAGGCTGGCGGAGAAGTTTGCTGTTGGCCACAACTTGACTCAACTCGTGGAGAAACCAACGCGAGTGCCGGATGCCCGATGCGATTATTACACCCTGGATCTGTTTTTGACATCCGAACCGAATACTTATACCATAGAGGTTTCTGCGCCACTGGGAAACTCAGATCACTCCTTGGTGTCTGTCGCGTAAGCACTTGCATATCAAACGAATAACCGCCCTAGGCAGCTTCGCCATGTATGGAAGTATGGGGCTGCTAACTGGGACGATTTGCGAGATTTCTTCGCATCCTTTCCAGGGTCCGAGGTGTGCTTCGGAGACTCCGATGTTAACGCATGCGCGGAATCGGTATCAGAAATTATACTTCTGGGGATGGAGATGTATATTCCACATTCCATTAAACGAAGTTCATCCGATAAACCGTGGTTTGACAAAAAATGCGAGCAGATTACAGCAGCAAAAAGAGCTTTTAAGCAATGGCGCTCCAATCCCACCGATGTTAACAGAACGAATTTTGTTAGAATCAGAAACGTGTGCAACCAGGCGATTGATACCGCGAAGTAGGCTCACAACGACAGGGTGATCAATAAGCTCCTTCGGTGCCCAACTGGTTCGCGCTCTTTCTGGTCAATGGCAAAGGCTGTCAGCGGTAACTTCGCATCCCCCTCTTTCCCTCCATTGGTGACAGAGAGCAGGACGTTAGGACGAATCCAAAGGATAAAGCTAATGTGTTCGCGAATTTATTTTCCGCGAATTCTAACCTAGATCCCGGCCTTTTGGAGTCACATGTGATCTCGCCGGTACAGTCTTCCATGCGGGATGTGAGATTTCGTCCGCGCACTATTCAATGCATTCTACGTGAACGGGATTGTAGGAAGGCAACCGGCCCGGACAGAATACCATCTATAGTCCTTAAGAACTGTGCTCCAGAACTATCGCCGGTTCTTAGCAGACTCTTCCGCTTATCTTATGCACGGAGGAACTTTCCTGCCTGCTGGAAAACCGTTCGAGTTCAGCCAATCCCATGGACGGGAAAAAAGTGTCTCCCACAAAATTACCGTCCGATAGTATTACTGTCTATTTTATCTAAGGTAATGGAAAAAGTCATCAATACAGAGTTAGTTAAGTATTTGGAGTGCAACGGACTTCTGAATGATCGTCAATACGGATTCCGTGGCAGGCGTTCCACAGGAGACCTTTTGACACTTATAACCGATATATGGACATCTGCGATTGAACGGCATGGTGAGTCAGGGGCGGTCGCATTGGATATCTACAAGGCTTTTGACCGCGTCTGGCACGGAGCATTGCTGAGCAAACTTCGTTCATATGGACTTACCCAACAGCTTTGCGACTGGACGAAGAGCTTCCTCGAGAATCGATCGATCCGGGTTGTTGTGGACGGCGAGTGTTCGGATCTGTATCCTGTTAATTCGGGGGTGCTCCAAAGTTCTATTTTGGCTCCAATCTTGTTCTTGCTTCACATAAATGATTTGTTGGAGACAACGGATAACAAAGTGTTCAGTTTTGCGGATGATAGTACGCTTGTTTCCTCCTTTTCGAGTGATCGGCCGATTGGTGCATCTGCGTCGCACCAGCTGAGATGTAGACAGATAGACTCTCTGAATCGGGATCTGTATAAAGTCCTGCAGTGGGGAAGGGCCAATCTTGTCGACTTCAATGCAGCGAAGACACAATATACAACATTCACAAAGAAAACTGGATCATCGGTTCCACAGCTGATGATGAATGGCCGGGCCCTCGAGGCTGGGGAAAGTTTGAAATTGCTCGGCGTCACGGTCTATGGGAATGTAGCATGGCATAAACATGTATCGGGCATCGCCAGATCAGCCTCAGGAAAACTGAGTTATCTTTTTAGAGCCAAGAGGTATTTTACCCCGGCCCAACTTCTTCTCCTATATAAATCCAAAATTAGACCCGCGCTCGAATATTGCTCTCATGTTTGGGGCTCGGCTCCTAAACACACCCTCGACCTACTTGAGAGCGTACAGAGACGAGCGATCCGCCTGGTCGGGGACTCGGCGCTGACGTCGGGACTACAGTCGCTATCACATCGAAGGCGCGTAGCCGACCTCTGTCTGTTTTACAGATATTATCACGGGTGCTGTTCTTCGGAGATTCTTGGCATTGTTCCACGCAATTCGGTTTATATGCGCTCCACAAGACAATCTGACGGATCGCACCCGTTTGTGGTTCATCTCCCGACGGCGCGAACATCCCTGTATCAGAACTCGTTCCGTTACAGAGCGGGGAAGCTGTGGAACTGCCTTCCCACGCGAGTGTTCCCGGAGCGTTACAACCTGCAACTGTTAAAAAAGAACTGCAACGGTTATTTGATGGCATCTCGGAGCGCCCACTCGGCGCTATAGGTTCGCCTCTCCCGAGAGAAGTCTAATTAAAAAAGAGATGCATCGAATCGCTTTGAGTGATCGTAAAGTGAAGTTGAGCGAGTTAGCCGAGGCCGTGGGCAACTCCACACAATGGACGTGATACATTTTATATGATCTTTTGGAGTTGAAAAAGCCATTGGCGCGATAAGTCTCGCGTTTGCTGACGGTCTACCAAAAACAGCAGCGCGTTGATGATTCAACGGGGTGTTTGGAGTTGTTGTGCCGTAATCGAGAGGACTTTTTTCGACGTGTTGCGATGATGCATGAAACATGGGTCCATTACCATATGTCTGAATTCACTAGACAGACAACAGAGTACCTGGAAAGCCACGAAAGGCGAACAAGACGTCCAAAGAAGCAAAGCTCGGTCGGGAAGGTATCACCTCCGTTTTTTTTGGGATGGGCGTGGCTTAATCTTCACCAGTTACCTGCAGAAGGAAAGAACGGTTACAGGAGAGTATTATGCGGGGTTGTTGGACAAACTGAACGAAGAAATAAAGGAAAAACAGCCCCATGTGGCAAAGAAAAAAGTTCGGTACCATCACAATAACACACCGTCACACACGTCCTTGAAAGCGATGGCCAAATTGGACCAATTAGGATTTAAATTGGTTGCTCACCTACCGTATATTCTCCAGGCTTGGCTCCCAGCGATTATTATCTGTCCCCAAACCTCAAGCGAAGGCTCCAGGGAAAGAACTTCAGTTCGAATTAGGAAGTCATCGCGGAAACCGAGACGCTTTTTGAAGGATTGGAGGTTTCGTATTACAGAAAAGGAATGGAAATGTTGGAAAATCACTATGCCAAGTGTCTTGTCGTCGAAGGTAACTTGTCAACCCCCCACATAGGAAGAGTATTGTCGCGAAAATAATTTACATGCATATAGAGTTACATATTTAAGTTAAATTCCCCTGAGAATGGTAGTGAGAACGAGAATTAACCAATGAATATTATTCTCATGGAAAATTTATGAAAATCTATGGTTTTCGATTATTTATGATTTTTCGTCCAGTTTTCACCTGTGAATAAAATTGAATTTTTTCATATTTATAAACCAATTACTTTCATATGAATTATTCTATCTCTATCTACGTCTGCAATGTTTGAAGGAATTGCAAAATCTCTTCGCATAAAAAAAAAAAAAAAAAAAAAAAACTGGGATTTAAAACTAAATCAATGTCCCTGTACTAAACTCGGTATGCACACAATTTCTGTCTGGAAAAATTTTGTTCCGCTAATTGATTAACAAGTAACTTAGTTATTTTATGATTTGCAAACATCTCATTGTTTTGTATCTACATCTAAAGGCTCTTAATTTTGTTTAGCGTCTTATCGCAGTCGGATATAACTCAGCAGATTGTTTAGATATCTTTATGTTATTATTTACCTAAGAGATCGGCATTGAAACGAATTTATTAACTGAGAGCAAACATGGCGGTTAAACATATAGTCTCACATTTCGTGTTTTCTTAATTTCATTTCATCGATTTTCCACAACAACAAAATATTAAAGCAGTTGATTGTCCTTCATAGACACCCAAAATACATTTCTTGTAACAGTGTAACCAGTGTAACGAGGGAAAAGACAGGTTTGGTAGTCGAATTTATGTGAAGGGGAATGAAAACTTAACGATACACGATGCATCCCCGTGGCATTCCACTAAAGTACGGATGGGTAGTAGGCTTGAATGCAATCCCGTGGATGTAAATAGTTTTAAAATTAACGCACTCGTTGTAGGATTTTTAAGTTCAAAATATCGAAGATGCAGGTTTCTTGCTTTCATGGACATTATCATTTATTCACCATCGTTTTATAATCACTTTGACATTGCAAACACACGTACCTTTTATTTGCTAGATAGCACAATCCTGTCACACGATCACTAGTTGATTCTATTGGCGATAAGTCGTTCAAGTGTTTCCCGAACCGATAGAGCGCTGAACTGCACTCAACGCCGGATAAATGTTGACTAACCTGGCTGCAGTCGGCGTTGATCAATAATAAATACCTTACACCTTGCGGTCTAAACAATGAATCAAAGCCGGCAGATCGTGTGATTTCCTTTGGGACTCCTAGTCAAGTGATAAAGAGGTTTGAATATAGACATTACTGAAAGTGATAAAATAAGACGACATCAAAGCGCTTTTGTTGATAGTGGCAAGTAATGTTTGATATGTAATGACCTTGCACACCGAACTGGATTGTTTCGCTTTAACAAGTTCCCTTAGATCATTATATTAATATTTTTCGGTTTGGAGTTTTTTCTAGGGACAGGAAAGTTTTCGGGAAAATACGTGGGGTTCCCGTGGAGTGAAGATGATCGTAAAGAACTGGTTTGATCAGGGAAGCACCTTCGTCTCCATAGCGAGTGGATGCAGTTAGTTGTTTATTTGTGTTGTCTACATATGAAGAGTATCCATTTCACATTAGGTTATTCTAAATGCGATCATTTAGTTCAATTGTGAAATCATTTTAATTTACCACATTGGGGATGTAAGCATTTTTTATTAGAGTGGGACTGCCCGTATTGAACAGGAATCTTAGCGGTTACTCACGACGGGTATTTTCGTTTAGAGTTCATCGTTCAATTAAGGAGGACTAATTTACTTTTATCTTATTGTCGTTTTATATTAGTGATAATTTTTATTTGATGAAACATTAGTGCATACATCTGCTTCTAAAGTGGTTAGAGCTCGTAAATTTTTAAAATATGTTCTTTATGTCAAAACTTGGCTTCACAATGATCGTCTGTGGTGGGAATAAAATGTCAAATTCTTGGTGATTACGAGGAAATTCATAATCAGTAGAGCTTCCACGCTTGTGTGGTTCGATTGAAAAATGATTCTTTTTGATCGTATGCGAACTCTCCGATTGAAGGGTTACAATGGATTATACGTAGGGAGATGTAAGTTTCATCACCAAATCCAGTTGAGCAAACACAGAAAACGCGTCTATGTTTGAAGAACCGTATGGAAGTATTTGCGCCTGACTCACGTATGAATTTCACTATTCTTACAAATGCGGTTGATCAAATACATTCTGTCAAATGTCTACCCAGAATTTCTCATTTATAATTCCCACATAAGCCCATTGTTAAATTTCTTTCGCCACTAAATTGGCACCGCTGTTAGACATAATGGCGTTAATTCGTTTTTTTTTTTTTTTTTTTTAACGCGCACACAAAACGGGGATTTTGGACTACCCTTAAATGTCAGAGCACAGCGCGAGTGGATGGAGAGGAAGTGGATACGGAAAGGAGTTGTCGATGTATAATGGCCTTGAATGTCTGGACATCACAACGGCGAGGAAACACATGGTCAGGCAGAACATTCCTCATTCGTGTGGTTCGGCTAAAGAATGACTCTCTATGTTTATTTGTGCGCCTAAAGTCCACTTTCATCATGAACTGATGCGCATTCACAGCTTGACGACTATCCCGGGAACATGTCTGAAGGGGCGGAACACATTCAGCAAGTTCAGTTGACCAACGACCGTGGTAACACCTATAGAAAAGAGATAGGCATGATACGTTGCGCCTGTGTTCTAACGACGGAATTGATCGACTTACGGCTGAGTCCCCAATAAGTTTCACTGCTCGTTTTTGAATCCTGTCGAGCACGTGTAGTGCAGTTTTGCGTTAATGCGCCTGACCAAATATGGGAGTTGAACTCCATTTTTGGACGAATATACGCCTTGTAAATAGCGGCCAAGTTGGATCGAGTGAAGTATCTTTTGCATCTCTTAAGGAACCCCATACATTTGGCTGCACTTGTCGCAGCTTCAAATATGTGGTCATTCCACTTAAGAGTCGAATTAATTCGACTGCAGAGGATTGATAGTTCCTTGGCTTCGTCATTGCAAGTGCCGTTCATAGATTGTATATTTACTTTCGGGCTCATCTTTGACGACAAGAGCCAGCACTGAATTTTTAGGGCATTGAATTCTACTTGGGGGGATGGGTGCGAACATACAGGGCAAAGTCTCTGATTGCCTTCAACCCGGCGAAGGCCAGGACGATCCTTGTCCCTGTTCAATCCAAGTTGACATGCAGTCTCCACGTGACACCCCCGGATAGCTACTTTGACACCCGCCAAGTAGTGAACCAATGCATGCAGCGACATCCTGAGAAAGGTTGGTGCAAGGCTAATAACCAGGCCCATAAAAATGAATTATTATGGCAAATTTAACAAGCCTCGGATATGGACAGTATACACGACGACGACCACGGAAACGAAAATGGCTAAATGATTTAAGAATTTTTACATGGAACGTACGCTCACTATACAGAGCTCGGGCTGCACAGCAGCCAGCCGATGCCCTGTCCGAATATGAGGATGACATAACAGCATTGGAAGCAATAAGATGGACGGGGAGTAGTGTTATTCAAAGAAAAGAGTATGACATTTATTACAGCTGTCACGCAAAACACCATGTGCTCGGGGTAGGCTTTCTATTCAGCCAAAATTGAAGCCTGCATCATCGGCTTTAATGCAATAAATGAAAGGTTATGCACTCTTCGCGTGCGAAGCAAGTTTAAGAACATAAGCCTCATAAGCGTTCACGGATCTACAGAGGAGTCTCCTGACGGCGAAAAAGAAGAATATTATGAGAACGTCGAACGGGCCCTCAATGCCTGCCCAAGATACGATGTGAAAATCGTTATTGGTGATTTGAATGCGAAAATAGGCCGGGAGCCGGTTTTCAGGCACTACACAGGTTCCCATAGTTTGCATGAGAACACTAATGACAATGGACTACGAGTCATCGAATTGGCAGCATCGAAAAACTTGGTCGTTGCGAGTACCAGGTTTCCGCGTAAAGATATCCACAAAGCCACCTGGGTATCACCTGATGGAGCCACTCGCAACCAAATTGACCACATGCTGATAGATCGCCGCCACTCTTCGAGCCTGATGACGGTACGAACGTACCGAGGTGCCAACGTCGACTCGGATCACTATCTTGTTGGTACAGTTTTCCGAGCGCGGATTGCCTTACGGAGACGTATTGCATCTGCGGATCAGGTTCGAATCAACATGGCTGCCTTACACAATGAAAACACCAGCAACACATTTGGTCATGCGTTAAGACTCGCCCTCGAAGAGCTCGACGGAAGGAGAGTAAGTCCTGGGGCCAGAATGCCGGGCGTAGAAGAGAAATGGACACGCCTTAAGAATACTGTCATTAGTACTGCCAACTCCATCTTAGGCAGTGGTCGTAGAGATCGGAACGACTGGTTTGATGATGAGTGCAAACTAGCGACTGAACGTAAGAATGCTGCATACCGGGCAATGCAGCAGTCTCATAGGACGCGGGTACGCGAGGAGAAATACAAAGAGCTCTGAAAAAAGACCACAGACAAAATAAAAGTGCCTGGGAAAAAAACCTTGCCTGTGAAATAGAGAAAAGTAGAGAGCGAGGTCCGCACCAGGCGCGGAAGTTCTACCAAATAATCCGCAGTATGACGCGGTACATACCACGCTGCACTTACTGCAAGGATAAAGAGGGTAATCTGATCACCGATCCTGAAGGCATTCTGGAGCGATGGGAAGTGCACTTCAATGAATTGCTAAATGGTCAGCTCACAGAAGAATTGGAGGCTCCACCAATGCAAGACCAAGACCAAATGCTGCCGCCACCAAGCATTGAGGAAACATTAAAAGCCATTAGACAGCTAAATCAAATGAAGCCCCTGGAGCTGATGGCATACCAGCTGAGCTGATCAAACAAGGAGGGACAGCGTTACATCACGCAATTCACGAGTTCGTGGTGCACGTATGGGAGCAAGGGGAGATGCCGGAAGATTGGCGTCGTGGTATAATTTGCCCCATACATAAGAAAGGAGATATCACAGTGTGCAGCAACTATAGGGGTATAACATTGCTGAGTACCGCCTATAAGATACTCTCCACTATCCTACAAGACCGGATATCCCCATACGCTAAAGCCATCATTGGTCAATATCAGTGTGGCTTCATCCCAGGCAAATCAGCAATTGATCAGATATTCACCCTTAGGCAGGCGATGGAAAAATGTCTGGAATTTAAGATTCCGCTATATCATCTGTTTATAGACTTCAAGGCCGCCTACGACAGCATAGCCAGGGTATAACTATATAATGCCATGAGAGAATTCAGCATTCCAAACAAATTGATACGACTTTGTAGGTTGACCATGTCCAACGTAACTAGTCAAGTAAAAATAGCGGGATTGCTGTCCAAACCAATAAACATCTATAATGGACTCCGACAAGGGGACGGTCTGGCCTGCCTCCTCTTCAACCTGGCGTTGGAGAAAGCAATCCGTGACTCTGGCGTTACAACAAGAGGGACTATTGTCACCAAGTCCAGCCAGATACTTGCCTACGCAGATGACATCAACATCATCGGTAGAACCGAATCGGCGGTACAGGAATCCTTCACCCAGATCGAGCAGGCGGCACAAAAACTGGGACTGCACATTAATGAGGGAAAAACCAAGTACATGGTGGCAACTTCTGCGAAGAGAAGACCTAACGTTGGTCAAACTATCAGGGTAGTGGAGCACGAATTTGAAGTAGTGCAATCCTTTAACTACCTTGGGTCAATAGTAACAGCCGATAACAATATGGAAGAAGAAATACGCGAACGGCTGATTAAATCCAACAAAGCCTACTATGGTCTATCAAGGCTCTTTAAATCCCGAAATTTATCCAGAACATCCAAGCTACTACTGTAGAAGACCATGGTCTTAGCAGTACTTATGTATGGACCCGAGACCTGGGTGCTTAATAAAAGGCACTCTGAACTCTTGGCCGCGTTCGAGAGATAGGTCTTAAGGAAAATTGTTGGCCCCGTATGTGAGGGAGGACGATTCCGGAGACGCTACAACCATGAGTTGTACGCAATCTACTTTGAAGCTAATGTTGTAAGAAAAATCAAGCTCGGTAGACTCCGGTGGGCGGGACACCTAGCTCGAATGAGCGAAGAGGAGCCTGCCCGGAAAGTCCTTTGTGGCAGGATGTATGGAAGGAGACAGCGCGGCCGACCTTGTCTGCGATGGAGGGATGGCGTAGACCAGGACGCTCAGAGCCTGGGAGTGCTAAACTGGATGACATCGGCTCGAAATCGGGACCGGTGGAGAGATTTGTTAAATAAGGCCAAGACCGGATCCCGGTTGTAGTGCCGATGATGATGATGAATTCTACTCGTTGAGTTAACCCCCACTGATATATCTTGTTGAGGTCTGAATTCAATGTATCAAACATAAGTTGGTGGCTGGTAGTGGCGTTCGAAGAGTTTGGACGGGAGTGCTCGTATGAGTATGAGAAACTTAACGTGCTATCGCCAGCAAACGAGTGAATTGGGTTGTGAGTAATTGACAAGAGATCATTTATAAAGATGATGAAGAGAGTGGGTGAGAGTACTGAACCCTGGGGAACACCTGCATTAATTTGGTGGCAGACAGATTTGACACCATCAAGAACCGCTCGGATTAACGGCCAGAAAGATAGTCTCTTATGCATTGGATCAGGGAATTGTCCACTCCATATGAATGCAATTTTGACAAAAGAGCTGGATGCCAAACTCAGTCGAAGGCTTTGGAAATATCCAAAGCGACTACCTTGCTTTCACCGAGGTAGTGGATGGAATGGCTCCACTTTTCGGTAAGGTATGCCATTAGAACTCCTTTGGACCTGTTGCTACGAAAACCATATTGGCGGTCATTGAGGAGGTCATTTGATTCCAGATATTTCGAAAATTGACGGTTGATAAGATATTCCATTACCTTGGAGAGAATAGAAGTTAGTGCTATGGGTCGATAAGAAGAAAGGGATTGTGGTGGTACGAAGTCGTGGCACCGACATGGGCGCAGGGTTCTACTTCGCCCTCACAAATATCACTATTACTTCATCGGTTCCGCCACTAACCGATCACCAAGGATTAAGTCCAAAACGCAGCAAGACACACAGATGGCGGCCGAGAGAAATAAAACAGTAGTGTTGGTTGGTGATCACCACTTTAAATTTAATTTTATTGTTTGTCCTTTAATTTCTGTACTTTAATTGGAAACGCAACACACATGTCATTACAATGTTCAAATACAGGCGCACGACTTAGAACACGATAGACTTCAACATAACACTACTGACTCGTACTGCACCTCGCGGACGCACTCGACTTCACGCGGGGGTGTTACTTTGCGACTCTGGAATTTACGCCTCCCCGGCGCGTCACGGGGAGTGGAAGTGGCACGATCGTGTTGGTCGGCGGATGTAATTGGACTCAACGATAAACGGGTGGTGCAGAGCCGACTCGCTAATGGGGTGAGTTTGTGGTATGGTGGATATACTCTCCCTTAAGGATATGTTTTTACTTATCACAAGAGAAACGTAAAGTCTCTCTTGGTGGAATAGAAAACCAGATCTCGTAATGAAGATCATGGTGGTATGTGTGCGATCGTTTAGATCTGTGTTGTTTACTAATGCGTGAAGGCAATGGCAATACAAAGCAGGCAGGCGGCAAGGACAAAAGGATCGAGAAGGTCGTTGTCCATGAAGTGCATCGCGGCTAAATAAATAGACGACGATGCATCGAAGAAATGTGGTAAAAGAAAAGATGAGACGAGGGCATCATAAAAGTCTTAGATGAGTAATGCCCTTGTGTAAATATACGAATAGCAATTGGGAAAGGTGCGAATGGTTGCGATACTTTATACAATGAAAATTGTATGTCATATCTTCGTTTGGTGGGTAAGCACGACGTTGTGCTTGTTTGTTCGTTGGAAAACAAATCATGGGTGAATATATTGTAGCTGGGTAAATAGCCGTGTTGCTATTATGCTGGTGATGCTAAAGCAATTTAGGTATACGATGGGTGGTCGTGTATCGCATCTTGCTGAACGAAATGGGGTCGAATTTTTATGCATGTTTACATGCGAAGGAATTCGGTATATGACACTACACGCTAGTGTTTGCTTTTGTCCCTTGGAGAAAAGGCTGCCGAGGCCGTGGAATTGCCAGGAACATGCGGCGTGCACGTGGACAGCGGAATTGCTTGACATACCAGAGTGCCGAATGGTTAAGGTATTCATGATTAGTTAGGGAAGAATTCTTATAGGGAATTCGTATGCGAAGAAATGCATGAAAGGTACGGATTCTTTACAGGGTCTTTTAGATTATAAATTTGCTCTATTTAATGCGTGAAGCATTTAAGGTGCTAATGTGATTGCATTAGCGAACCTAAGGAAGTTGGGTAGCAGTTATGGGGGTTTTTCAGGTAAGGGGGCCGTGGGGTTTGGCGGAACCGCCACAGGATGATTTGTCCATGAACTTGTTTCGCACGAGTTATTGTTGTATTTGCTGAAAAGTAAAAAATATATTTTTTGGAGGCTATGCCTCTTTATTTTATTTTTCACTTATGAATTTACAGGTCACTATGAAAAAAATTTCTGGCGCAAGACTAATGATCTTGCCCAAAAAAAAAAAAAACAAATCATTATGGAAAAATTTAACAAGCCTCAGGACTTGCTAAATAAGGCCAAGACCGGTTCCCGGTTGTAGTGCCGATGATGATGATGATGATGATGAACAAAATTTACTGTTGGTCTATGCTATTTATACTTAAGATACATTTCTTATCTTATGATGAGTACATTTGTGATTATTGTTAGATGGATTTCTTATCTGACTTGTAATGATGAGTCAGTACGTTTCTTATTTTAAGATGAGTACATTTGTGGTTATTGTTAGATGAATTTCTTATCTTACTTGTTATGATGAGTCAGTATATTTCTTATCTTAAGGTGAACATAAGGATGCATATTGGTTGGGTGATTCATACGTTAACTCCCCCCTCCGTTAAAATACAATGTCCCCATTGTTTGTGTGTTGTAATTCTAGAAATCGGTTATTAAAGATTTTTTGGATTTTATATTTATCTTATTTAGTTTGTATTTATTGAACCTCTTACATAGTATGTTACAAAATATACAAAGAAATGTTATAGTTATAAAAAGGAATATACAAATTATAATGCTTAATACCGGATTATCTTCTAACGGTATTATAAATTTTCTCATTGAGTCTATGTTTGAGAATGCATGACTTGAGTTTGAGTATATTATATTATTAATTTCTATTTCTATCTTATTGCTATGGATTACAAATTCATTAATTCTTTCTTGAATATTTTCATATTTCATATTATCTACTATAACTTCTGTTATGAATTTTATCATAAATGTCCCTTCGTACTTCTTGTAATTTATTTCGTATTGACCTGAGATGACTATTGTATCGTATGCCAGTCTTATAATTTCACTGTTTTTTTTTTTTTTTTTTTTCTTTCGTGTCATTTTGCATTTTTTTTTTCACTTAATAATTTTATTGTACATTCATCCGCTTTAAGTCTTTTACCTATAGGATGAGTTAATTTATCGTTACATTTATTAGTTCCAAAAATTGTCTTATTACATACTACTGTTTGTGGCATGATTTGAACTAATCCATGGATTGTATCTAGGGCTAGATTTTTATATCTTTCACATTTATTTATTATCATTGGGTATTTATATATGACGAAGATTATGTCTTTCCTTCTATAAACAAATATGTCTGCGTAGGCTAGGATATTTATTAATGGAATATTTTAAGTTTAATGTTTTGTTATTTCTTTAAGTTCTGACATATCTAATGATCCTGCAAAATAAGTCCCCATTTTTGCGGCTGAGAGTGTGCCTGATCTACTAGTTATTATTATTATTTATTGGCCTGTAAGAACCCGGAAGTTCATGACCTCGCCGACTCGGCTTCGCCATCGTTCCCTGTCCTGGGCACTCTCCTTCCACGCTTGACCATTCGATCCGATCTCCTCAAGGTCAAACCTAACATTGTCCTCCCATCTCCGTCGCGGCCGTCCTACCGGTCTCTTTCCCATTGGTCTACCGTCAAGAATTCTATGCACGGTCCTATCGTTCCCCATTCGCGCCACGTGTCCGGCCCATCTTAATCTTCGCGACTTGATTAATCTCACTATTGTAGGTTTACGATATAGCTCTTCCAATTCGTGGTTATGGAGTCTCCTCCATTGTCCTGCCTCCTCGTCATATTTACCTCCAAAGATGCCCCTCAAAACTTTATTCTCGAATACGCGGAATTTGTTTTCTTCCCGCTTTGTGAGAGCCCATGTTTCGCATCCATATAGAACAATCGGCATGATTATGGTTCTATAGACATCGATCTTTATGTTACGTGATAGCAGTCTGGATTTCAGCAGTTTACTGACTGCATGCCAACTCGCGTTGCCGGAATGCAGTCTCTTGTTAATTTCCTTCAACATTTCATTACTGGCTGTCAGTATCGTTCCCAGATATTTAAATTCTTCAACTTTTTCAAATATCTTACCTCTGACGTTTATATGTGTTATCTGAGGTCCACCTGCTCTCGCCGTAATCATGTATTTTGTTTTGTCTTCATTTATATCTAGGCCCACCTCTTCTGTCGCTTGCATGATGATTTCACAGTTTTTACTAACAGTCTCTAGATTATCGCCCAGAACGGCGAGGTCATCCGCATATGCGAGTACTTGTGTGACCCCGTTCAGGGATGATCCGGCCATGTTGACGTCTTGTACCTTTCTGAAGACATACTCGAGCACAAGGTTAAAGAGACACGGTGATAGACCATCTCCCTGCTTTAGTCCGTCCGGGATTTCAAATGGTTCCGAGAGATGGTTTTCTATTCTGACTCGCCCTTTGTTTTCGTTCATGCAAATTTGAATGAGGGCGGCATATTTTTTTGGGACTCCCAGCTGAACTAGAATATGGTAGAGTCTTTGCCTTGCGACTGAGTCGTAGGCTTTTTTGAAGTCCACGGACAGTTGGTGAACCGTCTCTCCGTATTCCCACTTTTTTTCCAGCAGTTGTCTTATTGTGAACATTTGGTCGCTTGTTGACCGGTTCCTACGGAATCCACATTGGTAGTCTCCCAGTATCTCTTCTGCGTACGGTGTGATTCTCGCCAGAATGACATTTGTTAATATTTTGTATGCGGTTGGGAGCAATGATATTCCTCTGTAGTTTTCGCAGTCAGATCTGTCGCCTTTTTTGAAAATGGGATGACTATTGAGGTTTTCCATCCTTCCGGAGTGACTTCCTTATCCCATATTGTTTGGGTGAGCTGGTGGATCTTTCGAGCGGTTGCCTCTCCTCCATGCTTCACAAGCTCTGCCGGTGTGCAGTCGACTCCGGGAGCCTTGTTGTTTTTCAATCGCTTTATTGCGTCTACAACTTCGTTGAGAGACGGCTCTGGGATCTGAGGCTCGGCTGTATGTACGCTTGGTGCATTTATCTGTGGTTGATGGGTGCGTACATTGAGCAGATTTGCAAAGACCAGACAGCCGTTTGCGTCTCGAATTATTTTGGCTTTCCCTCGCTAGCCATTTCTAATTGAATTTATGCCGACATACATACCTCTGATGTTCTTTGCCCTAGAATTTTCTAGGATTTTCTAGATCCGAGTCTTCTCCCATTCGCGTTTCTTGCATTTGAAGAGCCTCATTGTCTCTCTCCGAATTGTCGCGTATCTTTCTGCGTTGACTTCATCATATCTTTCTAAGTGGATCACTCTGAGGCGTTTACGTTCTTCGATCTTCGCCCTGCACTCATCGTCAAACCAAGGTTTGGACTTAATTGTTTTCTTAAATCCTAATACCTTTTGGGCTGTTAGTTTGATTGTGTCTGTGATCGATGTCCATTTAGTGTTCACACTATTAGCTTCCTCTTCCTCACTGCTCACATTCTCTAGAATGCTAAATCTATTCGTTAGTTCGTCTTGATATTCAGCCCATTTGCGTAGGTCTTTCAGTTTATCAGTGTCGAACTTTTTGCTTGTCTCCCGTGACTGCCCACGTGGGATTGCTGCGAGGCGACTCCTGATTTTGCCAATCACTAGAAGATGATCGGAGTCGCAATCTGCTCCTCTATATGATCTTACGTCAAGGATATTCGAGTGGTATCTTTTGTCTATGAGGAAGTGGTCTATTTGGTTACGCGTTACGCCGTCGGGTGATATCCATGCGACTTTATGAATTTCCTTGTGCTTGAACATCGTGCTTTTTACTAACAGATCTTTTGACGCTGCGAACGCGATAATTCGAATTCCATTATCATTTGAAACGTCGTGTAGGCTTTCTTTACCTATAGTTGGTTGAAAGATATCTTCCTTTCCAATTTTCGCATTGAGGTCCTCGAGGAGGATTTTAACATCGAATGATGAGATCCCATGAAATACATCCTCTAGGGTCTCGTAGAACGTGTCCTTCGTTTTTCGTCCGCAGATTCTGTTGGGGCGTGTACGTTTATAAATACATAATTGTACCATCGTCCCTGTATTTTTAGCACAGACATTCGGTCATTAAAAAATTTCACATCTTTTACATGGGGCGTAATCTTCTTGCTTATGATGAAGCCGGTTCTGAGGTTATGTGTATCGGTACCTCCACACACCAGTGTAAATCCGTTGGTTTCGATTACTTGATGTGGGAGTCGGACTTCCTGAAGCGCGACGATGTCCATTTTATATTGTTTCGTGTTTTCTACGACCGTCTGTATCGCGCCTGCTTTATATAACGTTTGAACATTCCACGTGCCGACGCGTACATCCCGCTTTTTACGTTTTTCCCTACGTCTTCTTTTTGCCGAGTCGGTGTTTTCCTGATGATTTGTCCCCTTATGGTAGTGTTGGCTCATCACACCTACGCCTACTGGGTTTTTTTGTGAGATTGTTTTTTGTGTATTGATCATTCATTTCATTGGATCACTCTGGGGTTTCAAATGGTCCGCCATATCAGAGCCCCTCTTTAATATGGTAAGGTCTGCTTACTGCTCTGATTCGACCCGGTGTCAGAGAGGCCCCGTTATAATACAGCCGGTATACCCCTGGCTGCAAACCATCCAATGGGCACGGTGACGCGTAACACCCTGGATTAGGGGCGGTAGATCTTTGTGTGTTACTCCTCGCTAGCCTGTCTGACATGGGTGGCCCTACTGGAAGCGTATGCTTCCGTCAGCATAGCCTGAGCGAATCATCGTAGTTTAAGCCCTCGCACCACGTCAAGGTTTCTACCAAGCGGGGGCCTGATCTACTAGTACAAAGTTTAAATGATCAGTTTTTGTAGATGCTTCTTCTAGTAACTGGAATAATTTCTTATTTAATATGGTTTGTTTGTTATTATTTTCAATTAGTTGGTTTATTGCTGTCTGTGTTTGTATTAGATCTTGGTGGTCAGGGGTTCCGATCATCCATTTAAGTGTGGACCCTAGAAAGTCGAGTGATCTTCTTTGTTTATGCTCTGATAGTTGGGCATATAAGTTGTTTATTTGGTGCATTATTAATTTTTCCTTTTCTGTTATTTTCATCAAGTTCTGGGATGTGATTTCTCTGTAAGGTCTCATAATTTGTATTAGATTAAATGGGTGAATTAATATACCTGAGCTTTGATATACGAATACGTCTGGGATTTTTGTTGAGGAACATTTTTTGTCCTTTAAAGGTATAATTTCCATATTTCCGGTGATTGTTTCAATTATTCCCAGCACTAAAAAGATCCTTGTGAAGTTTTTTACCTCCATTTCCAATCATCGTGGTTCCTTGATCTTCCACTACAGTGTGTTTCGTGTAACGAGTTTCGTTTTTCCCTCGTCTGTTCTCTTTTACAAAAATAATATCTCCAGGTGGATATATTCTATCTTTTCTATTTTTATTTTGGAATCGATTTTGTTTCTCTTGTGCGTTCTTTAGTTTATCTTGTACGTCTACTGTTACTACACCGGAAAATAACTGGCTTGGTTTGACTTCCGTAGTCGAATGAATTGTTAAGTTGTATTGCTTAACCTATGGGGGTATTATTATTATTGTTGTGGTTCGGGTCTTCTAGTAAGGCGCCACTAGGACGCAGATTCACTAAACTATCCGAGCGTTGTCTTAGCGGAACGCCAACCCTATCTAACTGACGTCCCACACTTCGTGTCATGGTCTTATGTTGATACAAATGAAACGTCCCAAGCACTGCTGATTAACTTTATTTATTAAATGAAAGGTTCGTATAAGGTTTGGTATATAAACAAATAAAGGTTCACACTTAGTTCACGTGGTACAATTTAATTTTTAGTTATTTGAATGATTTAGAATACGTTGAATATATATACATAAAGAATAGTTCACACTTAGTTCACGTGGTACAATTTAATTTTTAGTTAATTGAATGATTTAGAATACGTTGAATATATACATAAATGATAGTTCACACTTAGTTCACGTGGTACAATTTAATTTTTAGTTATTTGAATGATTTAGAATACGTTGAATATATATACATAAAGAATAGTTCACACTTAGTTCACGTGGTACAATTTAATTTTTAGTTAATTGAATGATTTAGAACACGTTGAATATATATACATAAATAATAGTCACACTTAGTTCACGTGGTACAATTTAATTTTTAGTTAATTGAATGATTTAGAATACGTTGAATATATATACATAAATTATAGTCACACTTAGTCCACGTGGTACAATTTAATTTTTAGTTAATTGAATGATTTAGAATACGTTGAATATATATACATAAAGAATAGTTCACACTTAGTTCACGTGGTACAATTTAATTTTTACTTATTTGAATAAGACTCCGGTTTTAAACGTAACGACCGTTTCCCTGTACGCGTGTATCTCGGAATCGCTCTGTGTCCGCTCGTCACGGTGGTTAATATTTGACTCTTTACAACACTTTTTGTTTTTTTTTTTAAACTGTATTTATTAACCATAATTAGAATTTGTACATTTAAGTAATACAGTGACTTAAAATTAAATTCGTGACAATTGCTTACATGTAATTATTATTATAATACATTTTCCAAACAATGTTTTAAGAGTTACAGGCTAGATGTGTGTTTATACATTTAGTAGGGTTTCGTCTTCCTGGAAAAGGTCAGAAAACCAGGAATTTCTTATTTTTACTTTACTTAATCTAAACCTAACCCTAAATATAAATATAACTTAACCTAACTTATTCTGATTATTATAAAGTGAGCTATAAACAAAACAAAGTTTTATAATTAATGTGATTTGAACTTTACAACACGATCGGATGCGGCTTTAATCTGTGTGAAATAAAAATAAAAAAAGACTCATACTTGCTTCGCGCACAGTCCCCCAATCCAGACAAATCCAAAAGGAAAAAGATTCTCCACGACCATTCACACTTCGTATCTCGCACACACATCCACTTCCACTCCGGTCACACATGCTGAGTATTCCTCAGCCTGCGAACCGGAGAAACATCGATACCCTGTATTTCCGTCGCAAGATACAGATGTAGTCGCTAAGGATGGTGCTCATTGGGTTTTGTGACCAACCAATATGCACGCAAACAAGTGTAAAACAGACACAGAGAATGATCAACAAGGGCTGTCGCTGTGCAATCGTAGTATCAAGGGGGACGTCGTATGTTTATACCATCGGGTAATGCGTACAGCATTTCTGATGATCGTATATCCTTATTTGGTAATTCACGGTGTCGCCCCTGTTTGCATCGTTAGTGCCGCCTGGTGTGTTTTTATAAGAGTCCGTCGCTCAGTTAGGCGACCGGGGATGTTTGGGACAACCAAGCACAGAAGAAGTGTTCTCCGCACATGTGCGACGGAATTGGACGAGAGGTAAGCGCGCCCGAATACATTTCGAGTTGCTTTGGCTGTCCATTGCTGCGACCGTATCTCTTTACGAAAATGATGCTCTTGATACTGTTATGCTTTTGGGTGGGATTGATGACGCCATATGGCGACGCCGTGAATATATGAACGAGATCTTTCCTTCAAGGAGTTTTCGAAGATGCAATGAATGCATCTTGTAGGGAAAAACTCTTAAGGGTAGAAATGTCCGCACACAATTGCTGTGAAGGTAAGATTCTGTAGGCTCACCTTCCAGGTAAGTAATGGCGCTCACGTTGGAATAGCCTTAATACTTGTTTTTGAACTTTAGGTATGCCCTAGATGGGGGCTTTATCTAAATAATGAGGAAGATGGTTGGTGGCGTTCTAGAGAAACGCCACAAACCGCGTTGAATATTTCTTCTGACGCTGAGGTGGATTTGTCAAGACTTCTATTGATTTCTAATAATGTTGAGTGAACTCTCTCGATATTTGAATTGGATGTTGAATGGGCTACTGAGGCCAGTATATGTGTTACTCCTCTTTGTTTGAGTAAAAATTCGGTTTTTATTCCTTTGAGGATTGGTGCGTTATCAGTCATGATTGATTCGGCGAAGGGAAGTATTTGAGAGATTATCTCGTCGATGACTACTGTTGTTCGTTGGGTATATTACGGATATACAAATATTTGCTGTATGTGTCTATTGTTGTTATATATATTTTCTTCTCTAAATAGAATGTGTGTGGGTGTGGGTTTTATTACTTGTTTAATCGGGTGTCTTTCATATTTACAGGTTGAACAAACTTCGCAGATTTTTGTTTCGGGTTTGCACATTTGTTTGAATGTGGGGCAGAAGTATTTTCCAGATATTTCTAAAATGTTGTTTCGATAGTTTCGATGAGCTCTTTTGTGTGTTCTTGAACAATTCTGAGTTGTTCGTCCTCATTTATTACATCTATTACAGAATTTGGTGCGATTTTGTCGCAGTTTAGGTTTTCTTCGACTATGTTTCGGATCTCGTGAAGTGTCACTTCATCGCAATGGATAGCATTGGTGTGGTTCGAGTTTATAACCGTTATTAAAACCCCAATGATTCCTGATAAATTACTGATTTTTAAGTGGAATCTTTCGTAATCCGTAAATGTTGTTTTGGGCTCCTCGATTGTATAGTGGTTAGTATACCCACCTGTCACGCGGGAGACTGTGGTAATAATGTATCTTTTACCAACGTGGGCATTCGTATTCTTGGGTAAGGTGCCTCAGGGGCACAGGTCCACCGCTATACCCGGTTTCTGCTTTTGCCGTCGACACAATGAAACGCAGCGTGACTCCTTTCTTTCTCATTTATTGTTAATTAGATAATTCTATATCTTGGGTATTATATTCGACAATGTTAATATTAAGTGTATACAGGAAACGAAAAATGATTACGAAGGTTAACTTGTTGCTCTGGCAATATTCTAAATTAAATTTACGCATAACAGAAACATGTTTTCTCTACAGGTTTGAATTAAATTTACACAATAACAAAAAACAATAACAGAAACTTTGAGATAAAAGTTTGTAATAAAATCCACACAATAACTGAAACTTTGCGATAAAAGTTTGTAATACAATTTACACAATAACAGAAACTTCGCAATAAAAGTTTGTACTGAAATTTACACAATAACAGAAACTTTGAGATAAAAGTTTGTAATAAAATTCACACAATAACTGAAACTTCGCAATAAAAGTTTGTAATAAAATTCACACAATAACTGAAACTTTGCGATAGAAGTTTGTAATAAAATTTGTACAATAACTGAAACTTTTGCGGTAAGACAAAGGCGGACCCTTTTTTTGCGATCTGACTCTATTGGTTTTCTGCTTTCGACTGACTCTTCAAGATCCTCGCATTATCGGTACACCACAAAAAAAACAGCATCTGTAAAACATAAATAAAAGAAAGATTCCTGCTCGCTCGCATCCCTTACCACACCAGTCACCCATGCTGAGCATCCCTCAGAACACGAATTGTGGACACCAAGATACATGTATCGGAATCGGCGCCGTCTGCAATTTCCAGCAGATCACCATGCCCGAGGGTGTTTACTTTAATTTTTCACTGAGGATACAACTGAAAAGGGTTGCAGCTGGGCAATACTCTCTACGTGGACGATGGATGTTTCTACGATCGTCGATCGCATAGCATTTTCGCCGCTCGCATATCTCTAGTTGGCATTTTGTTGGTGCCGCTTTTTGTTTGGTTTTGTTGGATATGCAGGCATAATTCCTTGCATCGCCTGTCGATTGGTAAAGCGACAGATATGCATGAGATGATACAGAAAGAAGAAACATATCCTGGGTGTGTGTGCGGCACCCGACCGGAGATATGCGAGCCGAATTGAATCACCTTTGCATCGTGTTTGTTGGTAATACAATCGAATATCTTCCTTATGAAGATGATACTTTGTATGAAATCATGGCTTCAGTGAATGGAAAATTCGGTAAGCCCACTTTCCAGGTAAGTAATGGCACTCATCATCATATTTGTTGCATCGGATGTTTTGTAGGCTTGGTGGGAATTTTTGGATCGTAGATGAGGAAGTAAGCAGTGGCGTTCGCGAGAGCCGCCACAAGACCGGGGTTCGATTCCCCGTCGGGGAGCCTCTGCCGCAAGACTAATGACCTTGTCCGGAAAAAACAAATCATTATGGAAAATTTAACAAGCCTCAGGACTTGCTAAATAAGGCCAAGACCGGTTCCCGGTTGTAGTGCCGATGATGATGATGATGAAATGTTGTTTTGCGTTCTACTTTGTCTTCTTCCGCAAATTCTATGAATATCTGATTTTTAAATTGATTTACTGGCTTTGCAACGCTTTTTATTTTGTAGACTGGTGAACTATCCACTGAGGATGTTGATGAGTTATTTATCTGTTGTCTACTTAATGCGTCTGCGACTATATTTCCTTTACCTGGCTTGTATACCATTTTTGCTCCTTATTCTTCTATCGTATTTTTCCACCTTTTATCTTAGTATTTGTATTCTTTTCAGACACTGCATAGGTCAGGGACTGGTGGTCTGTGAAAATCGTTAAGTCTGATATTCCCTGTATGTATAGTCTTAGTTTGTCTAGTGCAAAGATTATGGCTAGCAATACTTTCTCGTTTGTTGCGTAGTTTTGTTCTGTCTTTGATAATGCTCTAGAGACGAATGTAATCGGTCGTTTTTCTTGAGATAATACTGCGCCAATCGCAAACGGTTTGGAATAGTCTGGTTGCGATAGCTCCAGGCATTCTTCTAAATGTGCTTTCAGGTCTTCAAATGATTTTCCTTCTTCTTGATTTAATTTAATTTTATAATTTGTACTTCCTTTCTGTGGGACCATTTGATCGGTTTTGGTAAGGTTCGTTAGGGGCTTTGCTATTATGGCAAAGTTTTTTACGAACTTACGGTAGAATCCAGTTAGGCCAAGGAAGGCACGTAGCTCTTTTAGGTTTGTTGGTTCTGGGTATTTTCTGATGGTCTCAATCTTTTCCGGGTCTGTTTTTATGGATTTGTGGCTTATTATATAGCCTAAAAATTTCACATAGTCTTTAAAGAAATGTGATTTCTCTTCTGAAATCGTTAAGTTAGATTTATGTAGAGCATCGAAAATTTGTCGGAGATGGTTCATACGTTCATCCCGAGTTTTCGAGAAGACAATTATGTCGTCGATATATACATAACAGAATTTTGTTACAAAAGGTCTCAAAATGTCGTCCACACAGCGTTGAAATATCGCTGAGGCGTTTTTAATCCAAACGCTAACCTATTATATTCGTATAATGCCCCATTTACAGCAAATGCCGTTTTCTCTTTGTCTTTTTCGGTTATTAGTATTTGGAGAAAATCCGACTCTAAGTCCAATGTGGAAAAGACTTTTGCTTCCTCTAAGTTTTGGATTGTGCGCACAATGTTTGGCCTTGGGTACCTGTCGTTTATAGTATGAAGGTTTAATTTCCTATAGTCATTCACCATTCTTTTCTTTTGTGTGCCGTCTGGGTTTAGTCCCTTCTTTGGAACTATCCAAAAAGGTGGGCAGTACGGGCTTCTCGAAGGTCTAATTATTCCACGGTTTAGTAAACTTTCGATTTCTTTGTTAACGAAGTCTTGATCGGCAATCTTATACGGGTATTGCTTAGACCAGATTGGTTCGTCGTCCTTTGTTTTAATTGTCGCGATGATGCTTGTCGTATAGGGTAAACTTTTATCGACCCTTTTATTTCTGTTCATTAATGCGTCTATCTCCCTTTCGTGTTCTTGATCTTCAATAGTATAGTTTAGTTTCTGGTTTTCATTATTCCTATTGTCATATTCGGTCTTCATTATCATTGCGTACAAATCAATTTCTGCTTTTAATTTCCTTAGTCCCTCTAGTCCAATAACTAAATCAAATTCCTTCAAATCGTTGAGCTCAAACAATTTTAATCTTTTCCCTAAAATGTCAATGTTGCTTTTTGCCTCTATAATACTTTTTCCATGGAGAGTTTTTGTATCTGTTTGTTTTATTGGAACTGAAAAGCTTAAATCTATACTATTTTTGCAGTAATTTTGAGTTGCGCTCGAATCTATTAAAATTGAATATTCTTTTTGAGTAACAGGGTTTTTTAAACTTAAACTAGGCAACCCATTCTTTAGTATAATAAAGACTCTTTAATGATATCATTTTTACTTACATTATTTGCTATAAAGTCTGCTTCTGAGGCTGGCGCTACGTTGTTGATCTGCTGTTGTTCTAGCTCCGTTTGGTGGGCCTGTTGTTGGAATTGCTGGGGTCTTCTGACCGGATTATTTTGCCTTGCTGTTCTGATGGTAGGCCTATGAGTTTTTATATATACTTATTCTAGTGGTAAGGTGCCTCAGGGGCACAGGTTCACTTATATTACCCTGTCGTCTGTCCCTGCTCTCAACTCCACTAAATAAAACTCCCCAGTTGATCTGATCTTTTCCATTTATTTTTATTCGAATAAGAAAACTAAAGTTAAAAATAAAACGCAGATCCAATGTCGGTTAAAAAAATCTTACAATTACGATAACAAAGTCACTTAGCACGATGTAAAATACCATGGTGGTTTACAGTCTTAAAACCAGATGGGCACAACTATTTAGATTAAATAAATTTGGTAATGCAAGAACTCGGTATATTACTGGTTACAATGAACACAACTGTTTAAATTATATAAATTCAATACTGCAAGAACTCGGTATATTAACTGGATACTATGGACACAACTGTTTAAATTATATAAATTCAATACTGCAAGAACTCGATATATTAACTGAATACTATGAACACAACTGTTTAAATTATATACATTTAATACTGCCAGAACTCGGTATATTAACTATGGACACAACGCAAGAACTTGGTATATTAACTGGATACTATGGACACAACTGTTTAAATTAAATAAATTCAATACTGCAAGAACTCGGTATATTAACTGGATACTATGGACACAACTGTTTAAATTAAATAAATTCAATACTGCAAGAACTCGGTATATTAACTGGATACTATGGACACAACTGTTTAAATTAAATAAATTCAATACTGCAAGAACTCGGTATATTAACTGGATACTATGGACACAACTGTTTAAATTAAATAAATTCAATACTGCAAGAACTCGGTATATTAACTGGATACTATGGACACAACTGTTTAAATTATATACATTTAATACTGCAAAAAAGATCCGTTGTTGGTTTTAATTATATTAATTTAATAAAAAGGAGAACTCTTCGTTTCAGACCGACCACTGGTTGATACTCGACTCGACTAGTGGATCTCATCCTCGATCTTCGCTTCATCGGCCAACCAAACATAGTATCTGTAAAACAGATAAAAAACATACATGTTCCGCGCGCATCTTTTACCACCCAGGTCACTCATGCTGAGCATCCCTCAGCATGCGAACCGTGAAACATCGATACTCCGTGTTCCCGTCAAAGGATACGTTTGCTGCTTAGGCAAGTCGTAGAACACGCAGGTGTTCATGTTGCTAAGCACGTAATTCAGTATAAATAAAACATAGAGAATGTTCGATAAGGGTTTCTGCTGTGCACTCGTGGTATAAAGGGACGTCAGATGTTTATACGATGGCAACTGTGTACAGCATGTATGCTGATCGTACATCCCTCGTTAGCAATTGGTGCCGCATTTTCGCTGGTGCTATGTTGGTTTGGTTCTTCTGTAGGGGCAGCTAGGCATGGTTCATACATTGCCTGTGGATTGGTTTAGCGACCGAGATGCTTGCTGTAAAACAGGAACAAGAGAACACTTCCTGCACGTGTGCGGTGGTATTGGACAGGAGATATGCGCGTCCAACCATATTTCAGGTTGCATCGGTTGTTTGGTGATGCGACCGTTTCTCTACGCAAAAAGATGGTGCACTTTGATGGAAATCATGCTTGGGATAAATATCGTTGGCGCCATATAACGCCGCCGTAATATTTGAATGAGATTTCTTTCTCAGGGCTGTTTCGAAGATGTATTACATGCATCTTGTGCGGAAAACTCATAAGAATAGAAATATCTGCATGTAATTGTAGTGAATGGAAAATTGATATGCCCACTTTCCAGGTAAGCAATGCCGCTCAATTATACCTGCCAAAATACTTGTAGTATATGGTTTTTTGTAGGCTTTTGGGATGTTACCCAAAATATATGCGAAACGGTAAGCAGTGGCGTTAGAAGAAACCACCACAGACTCATCCGCGTCCATTGGTTCTGGTTGCGGTTGATTCGTGCTGTTCTTATAAAGCGGTTGCTGTCTCCATCCGGGTCTGAAATATTGCCATGAATCTCTTCCTCTATAGTACTGTTGGGGTCGTTGCACTTCTATATTTGATACTCGCTGTTCTCTGTCATCGAAGTTGCTCGGAGTTTGATTTCTTTGCGGTTGGTAATATCTCTGCGGGCTGTATTGTGGGTGGCTTCTCTTAATCATCCGAAAGTTTGGTGCGATATCAGTGTGTCTCGTATCGTGTTGTACGGCTAGGGCTATGCCGTAGGCTTCTGCTAATTATCCACACCTATGGGCGTATAGGGTTTGTTTTGCCAGTATGTTGTTTAGCCCGTTTAGGAATACCCTTGCTGCTTCTCTTAATGCCTTTTCTCTTCTTGATGACGTGCTTCGAACTGAACTTTCGATATGATTAGGTTTAAGGCTTTGTTGAATTCATCGCAGTATTTAGCCAGCGTGTTTCTTCCTTGCCGAATGCGTGACATATCTTCTTTCAATACATAGAGGGGTCTGTTGTCACTATATGCTGCATCCAATCGGTCCAGTATAGCTTCGAGACAAAATGTCTTCTGGTAGTTTGTTAATAGCCTAGCTGCTTCTCCTATAATTTTATATTTTATTATGGATAGTGCTGTAGCACACCTGGCATGTCCTTTATGGGCTTCACAGGCTTTCATTATGTTGCAGACGTTTTCTCTCCAAGAGGCATATTCCTCTGGGTTCCCGCTGAATTTTGGAAGGTTTTTGAATGCCTCCAACTCAATGTCTTCGGGTCTGTTAAATTTAAATGCTATATCCTCGTGTTCGATTAGTCTCACGGGGCGTACTTCAGGTTCCTCGTTTTTCTTTAATTGTAGTTGGTTCACCGCTGACACAATTGCTTGGATTTGTTGTTTGATGTCTGCCCTGATTGTGGCGTTGTCTGTGACCATTTTTGATGTGTTTTGTGATTTTTCCTCTTGTTTACTTGATTCGTCCTTAGTTGGTTTGTCGAATGGTCCTTCCGTTAATTTGGTTTTTTGTTTTTTTATTTTCATTCATTGGCTTTTATTTTTTCGCTGAATTTAGTTTATTCGTTCACTGAGTTTCTGAAAAATGGGTATTGGTTACCGCCTCCTTCTCTAGGCGTTGTTCCTCTCGATGATCTGCGCAGCTTGATCGGGTCCGGAACAGGTGAGAAAATCCTATGATTTTCTGGTCGATATATTTTAAAATTCTTCCCAGAATTTCTTAAGTTCCAACTCAAATTAAACTTTTAAAGTGAGTGGCAGGATCGCCAGTTATTGTTGTGTTTGTTGAAAAGTAAAAAAAATATTTTTTTTTGGAGACTATGTGTGTATCCAACAAGTGTTGAACACACCTTCCACACACAGAGGGTTGTTGGTTTGGTGTGGGCTGCGTCAGGAACACGATGGTGTCTCCTGGCGTGTGATGATGACTCTAAAATAATCTGGAAATTACTTTGAAAATAGCAAAGAATACCTTTAAAGTGAGACGCAATCCAGAATCTAACAGGAATTCTCAAGAGAATCGTCCCAAACAAAAGAAGATTCCGCGAGGGTTGATTTGAGTTAATAAAAAATGAGTTATTTTATTTGATGCTATCGATTTCCTTGGATTGGAAAAGAATTGCGGCTTGTGTCTTCAAGAGATTAACAACGAAAAAAACCAAAACATAAAAATGGTTGTTAAGTGACAACCAACAGAATTCATAAATGTCAGCTGATTGCTGACATTGTTAATGGTGATGCCACATATTGTTAAAGGTGATGCCACAAATTTAAATATTGCGAATTCGCCGGATGTTTCGAATGTGAATCCGCAAGACTATGCCTCTTTATTTTATTTTTCACTTATGAATTTACAACTCACTATGAACAAAATTTGCAGTTTGTCTCTGCTATTTATACTTAAGATACATTTCTTATCTTATGATGAGTACATTTGTGATTATTGTTAGATGGATTTCTTATCTACCTTGCAATGATGGGCCAGTACGTTTCTTATCTCAAGATGAGTACATTTGTGGTTATCGTTAGATGAATTTCTTATCTCACTTGTAATGATGAGTCAGTATATTTCTTATCTTAAGGAGAACATAAGGATGCATATTGGTTGGGTGATTCATACGTAAACTCACGCGAAGAATTCATAGCCTTTCGTTTATTGCATTAAAGCCAATGATGGCAGGCTTCAGTTTTTGGCTGACTAGAAAGCCTACCCCGAGCACATGGTGTTTTGCATGACAGATGTAATAAATGTCATACTCGTTTCTTTGAATAACACCACTCCCCGTCCATCTTATTTCTTGTAATGTTGTTATATCAGTGTTACGTGAGTGATCTTTGTGTCCTGTTTTTTCGGCCAACTCAGGTGCATTGAAATTACAGTATAAATAGTAATTAAATATAAATTAAAATGAAATTAAAGACTGATTTGATGCGGCTGGGTTGGAATCGAGTTTGAGTGGGGTGTAAACCCAGTTTCTTTTCAGCGATGGTGGTCTTCGCTAGTTTCGAAGTCGACCGTCGTCGAAATAGAATTGATGTAGAGGAGAGAAAGAGAGACCGGTTGCGTGTTAAGTAAAAAGAAAAGTAAAAAATAAATTAAAAAACGAAAGAAAAGAAGGGGTACGGAAAAGTAAAGAAAAAGAAAAGGAGTAAAAAGTTAAGACAAACTAAGAAATAAAAATGAATGTTTCGTGTAAAAAGTGAGGGTGTTTTAAATTCATTGTTCATCTTGGCTCGACAGCAATTTTACCTGGCGGTGTAGCGGTGCATCCTATGGGAGTAAACGGTAACAATCTAACTTTCCCTTCACAGGCAAACAGGATATTGAGTGACCGTTGAGTGTGAATGTCGACCTGACGCTAAAACGGTTTCGGACAGCAACCTCAACTCATATGAGAGTACTCCCCGAATTTAAGCATATTAATTAGGGAAGGAAAAGAAATTAGCAAGGATTTTCTGAGTAGCGGCCAACGAAAATTCCGTAGGAGCAAACAATAGCAACAACTTTTATCTTACCATCTACCTTACATTGCAATATATTCTACGACACAAACAATGGCAACAACTTTATCTTACCATCTACCTTACATTGCAATATATTCTACGACATAAACAATGGCAACAACTTTATCTTACCATCTACCTTACGTTGCAATATATTCTACGGCACAAACATTACTTATCCTACGTTACCAGGTTCACAAAGATTAATATCACACAAGTTCAAAAAACATTATATCACAGATAATTAAATCAAAAATATCACAAATCATACATTATATCACTAATTATTAAATCAATCATAGAACATCAGCCTTATATTCGGACAGGGCATCGGCTAACTGCTGTGCAGCTCGAGCTCTGTATACTGAGCGGACGTTTCATGAGAAAATTTTCAAATCGTTTAGCCATTTTCTTTTCCGTGGTCGTCGTCATGTATCCGGTCCATATCCGAGGCTTGTTAAATTTGGCATAATAATTCGTTGTTATGGGGATGGTTATTAGCCTTGCGCCAAATTTTCTCAAGATGTCGCTGCATGCATTGGTTCACTACTTGGCTGGTGCCAAAGTAGCTATCCAGGGGTGTCACGTGGAGACTGCATGTCAACTTGGATTGAACAGGGGCAAGGATCGTCCTGGCCTTCGCCGGCTTGAAAGCAATCAGTGGCTTGGCCCTGTATGTTCGCTCCCATCCCTCCATCGAAAGGACCAATCCACTTTTAATTTCTTCAATCACGAGAAACTATAAACCTATCAAATATTGTCAGGAAATCGACATATTGGCTGAAAAGCAACCTGCGTCGGTCTCTCTCTCTCCTGACATTTCCCCAATGGACTACCGTCTTTTCCACAATCTGGATTCATTTTGCCGGCAGAAGGTCTTCCGGAACCGAGCAGTGGTTGTAAAAGCCTTTGAAGATTTCATTGCTTCAAAAAGTCAGCAGCCCTACGAAAAAGGAATATTTGACCTTGTATCACGTTGGAAGAATGTCATAGATGCCAACGGATCCTATTTTGATTGAATAAAAATTTGCGGAAAAATAATATTGGCTTTTAAATTTTTACTATAAAATCGAACATTTCATGTGGTACAAGCCAATATAAGCGTTGATGAGAGAGTGAGTTTTTTGCGGTTTTTGGTCTATGTCGAAAGTTGACGCAGTGTTCCGCCGAACACTGTGCGCAAAAATTTAAAACACAAAACGAAACCAGAGCGGATGATGTGTTGCGCAAATGAAAACACTAGGATATTTGTTCTTAACCTGTGGTTTTATTTTTATTGTTATTAAATTTAGTCGACTCTGGTTGATAATCGTTAGGACACAATTCTAAGTTTTTATTAATACACTAGCGTGCGTACATTTGTCTTTGCTTATACCTTGCCTGGGGTATTGTGTGCAGCGTAAACTACTCTATTGCAAGCGAAGTGTCAAACTCACGAAAAATTTAATGTACTTAATTTCACTTATGGTTTAGCATTATCTGCTGTTGAAACTGTCTTGGCTAATACCCCACTTAATTACTCCACGGGGCACGTTACTTTCCGAGAACGTTAAACTAGACACACATTAAAGATCACCTCCTCGTCGGAGTTCTCTGGGACGGCTATTTTGGTAGCGAATTAATGCGCGGCGCGGATCGACCTCCTCGCGGGGTTCTCTGACTGTACTCTAATTCGACTATCCTTTGTCCTGTGGTTTTCTGTTTCGTCACAGGCCAGATGTGAGGTTGCACCCGCACACACAGACGTGGATGTTGCTGCCTGCGTGGCCTAAGATCTTCCTGGGAACCCGGAGCTCACACAGGTGTGCCAGTGCATCCTTCTGATAATGAATCGCATACACAATATGATAGTCAAATATATATAAATAACAGTTTCAATAAAGAGCTCTTTTTAATCAACCCACACTAGTGTTTTCTTTCCTGGCTGCAGTTTCCCGAGTGTTTGTGTGTAGTTCCCTTTTCGCGACGAACAGTTTATTTTGCGGCGGTCCTTTGAGAATTTGTGGGGGAGAGGTAGAATTCAGTGCCCATGTTGGCACCACGACTTCGCCCCCCACATGTTCCCTCAAATAAATAAAGTGTTTCGAAGAAAAGATTATAATGACATCCCATGTCTGCGAGTTTTGCGGACTCCCGCGAATTGCCAAACTCGGAACACATTAACTCCAACGTAGAGTTCGTAATAGTCGAGGATCCAAAAAAAAAAGTGAACTCAATTGGTGTTTGTTTCGAAGCAGTGTATAGATTGAATGAATCGGGTCATTCTAACCTTGACCTGGAAAATAGGGCTCTCCAAAAACATATTTCGCTACGCAATGACCTTAACAATTGGCGTCTATTAAGTCGAAGTTTCACTATCTTTAGTGAAAATAATAGAACGGATTCCCCACTTAGAAATCTAAGCACCTTGTACACAAGGATGAACTGACGGACATTCTTAGATCGGTTAAGAACAAAAAACCTTGGAACAAGGCGAAGCGACAATGCACAGGGACCTGTTTGGTTGACTTTGAAAAGGCTTTCGGCACCGTATGGTTAGAAGGACTTGTATATAAGTTATCAAATCTTGGTATGCCCGAATATTTATTATACATTATCTATGATGTGATAATGGGTAAACAATTTGTGATGAAATGTCGAGATATATTTTTTTTTTTTTTTTTTTTTAGACTTCTCTCGGGAGAGGCGAACCTATAGCGTCGAGTGGGCGCCCCGAGATGCCATCAAATAACTGTTGCAGTTCTTTTTGAACTGCAACAGTTATTTGACCTTCCACACCAAAAGCGGTCTACAACAGGGAGCAGTGAATTCTCACATTTTATTTAACATTTACACTAGTGATCTAGTGGGTTCTTTCAACCATGCAATTGCGTATGCCGACGACCTTGTGGTATATAGATCTGGAGAAGAGATTGATGTCATCAACACACTTCTCCAAGATGATTTCATCAAAATCAAACGTTTTTGCTGCGACTGGAAATTAAAAATTAATTTCCAAGAAACGTCGTTTTCAGAACGCCCCTGTCCAGTGCATCAAGGGATACAAAACGGAATTGGAAAAAGTCTTCCATTGCAGGAGGTAATAATCTTTCCCTACAAGTAAAAACTGTAGTCACATACCTTGGAATCTGGCTTGATAAGTATCTTTACTTTGATAAGTATACAGCAGCTGCTCTTACATCAGCTAAAAACGTATATGCAATGACACGAAGACTATTCTCTAGTAGTATTTTGACCCTCAATATGAAAATAATTTCATACTCAGTATTCCTCCGACCAGCATTAGTGTATGGCTGCCCGGTTTGGTATAATATATCCCCATTTTACATGGTGAAGTTTCGGGTGTTCGAGAGGCAGTGTTCGTTCCTTCCTCGGAATATACAGAACACCTGAGTCACAATACAAGAAATAGTATCCCAATAAAGTCCTGTATGACAATTCAGGACTAAACAGAATAGATAACTTCATTAACAAGATTATTCGTGGTCACACAACTAGGGCAACGTGCAGTGAAAATGATCTCATATCGGGAACATTCTATCCCAATGATATGTATATGGAGAGTACTCTCCAGAATGGGTTTGTGGCGGTTTTACGAACCACACAACCCACTATAGGTTGAGATATCGTCGTCCCACCAAGGAACATACTCACCTATATCCATTACACGTGCCCACAGAACGTTTCCCAAAAGTCCTTTCGTCCGTCTGAAACAAAAAGTAACATTCCAAATACCCAACATTGAATTCAATAGTAAAAACCAATCGAACTAAACGTTCAAAATTTCCTAATATTGAATTCAACGTATCCATCCAATGCATCCATTCGATTCATCCATTAAACGCATTTTTCTGAAAACAAACAGAATAACGCACATCCCCAAATGTAGCTAATAGCAATTAGCACCTTAAATTCCTCGCAAGATCCCAAACAAAGGTCTAGCGATTCGCTTGCCGACCAACAATTCTTGCAATCATAAACATCGTAACCTCTATCCCACGCTAAATGTTTATGACTGGGAAATGCGATCTACAAACCAAATCCCACGGTTCCTTTGTTACCCATCTGAAGCACACAAAAACTCTTGCTGTCGTAAGCCAGATGGGTAACGCAAACAAAGCCCATGATAGAATCGAAAAAGAAGTGGCGATACGCTTGATCCTTCGAAACAAGATTCCGATAAGAAGTTGGAATTGAAAACCAAAATGGAAATTTTCTCTTGAAGATAAGATACAGATAGGATGGATAGGAAAATTAAGATAGAACAATCGACATCGAAAATCCCAACGGGGGAGTTGGATAGGAAGGGCAACGACGTAACGTCACGCGAGTGTACTTGTACGAATAAGATTTAAAGATATTCGTTTTCGGTAGAAACAAAACAGCGCGAGTCAACACTGAAAGGTATTCGTCTTCGGTGACGTTCAGTAACAATTGAAGTAAATTAAATTAAATTAAAACGAGAATTAAGTGTCGTTACTCGACTCATTGAACGATTGCACGATACAGATGCAGTGGTACAGGACAAAGAATATCAGAACCGTATCCTAGTTTGTGTATTTAGACGTTAAGTGATTTGTACTTAATAAAAATAAAAGCAAAAATAATTGTGCAACTAAAGAAAAGAAACATTCAAAGAAATAAATAAAAACCACAGGTTAAGAACAAGGATCCCAGTGTTTTATTGGTCTCGTTTTGCTTTTATGGATCGTGTTCGGCGGAACACCTACGACTAAAATATAAATCCGCCAAAGGTTCATTCCCCCAGAAGTGTTCCCTTTCTTGGATAAAAAAGGACTTATCCAAGACAAACATGGAGTCCCTATTATTTACCACGCTTTCCGTGGTGCCAGAGATAAACGAATTCTCCATGAATCGCCGGCTCTTTAGTATGGTCATCGATGAAAGAGATAAATCGAGTCCCCCCTATTTACCACGCTTTCCGTGGTGCCAGAGATAAACGAATTCTCCATGAATCGCCTGCTCTTTAGTATGGTTATCGATGAAAGAGATAAATCAATAAGAGGTCGAACTTGTGGTAGGTTAGTATTGTGCCAAGACACGGGAACCTGTTTTACTAACGTTCCAACGATGGAGAGAGAAGCCACAACCCACCACGGATAAAAATATCACTGCTTCGCCAAGGAAGGAGAAAATAAAACACGCTGGAAGATTTCTTGTTGTTTAAAGTTTTAAACTCTTTATTTGTATTTCGGAAGAATATCAGTACATACACACATAACGATCTGCTGGCGTTCTACGATTTAACGTTATGGGTTTTTCAAATTTAAAGGTACACGCACGATATTCTAAATACACGAAACAGATAAATGTACACTAAAATTTGTAAAATTTAGTAGTAGTCGATTAATTTAGTAGTTTTTATATTAATTTATTTAATAAACACACATGGTACTTCGGAGATTAACACTTGGATTACACGCAAAAAGACACAACAAATGTAATTAGCCAGCTGTATAGCGGAATAAAGTAACACCTCTCCACAGATGAAATTACTCGATTGAGGTAAGATACGCGACGTCCCCTTGGTGTGTCCGGTTGACTGGATATTATCTGACTCTTCGAAGAATAGCGTGTGTACGCCTACGAAATTTGAATCTGACTCATCGATGCAACTCACATCCATCAGATTCAATGGCCGCGAATTGCATCGATAGGGGAGGAGCAACGGATCCACTTGACTGTGTAGGGCCGGTTCGATGCCCTGCGATGAAGACGATGATCGGAGGACACCTGATTCAACAAACGCACGATAATCGGGGGCTGCGGCGATGTACCCATACATCGTTGATGATGTGTGCCAGGGATCGAAATAAATTTTTGTTTCAAAGTAAACAAAAACGCAATTTCACAGGTTAAATGGTGGCACGCGTGATGTACATGATGTGTCTATGTTACAGAGGGGTCGTCATTGTATTTGCCTAAGATTCCTTGGAAATACCGATGTAGGCAATATCTAATCCCGCCGTATGGCTCCGGTGCACAAGGAGGAACATTATTTTGTTGACATAAGGCAGCAGAAACCTCGTCGACGGCGGCAAACGGCCAGGCTGGATGGCTATATGTTTGGTTAATGTGCGGGTAAGTAAAACGAACACAGTGAGATACTGTATGTTTAATTTACTTTTCAGGCAGGTCATCATAGGAATGGCATGGGTAAGATTGCATAAACAATGTTGATAGCCGATAACGAGGAATTGTCGCAACTGTCGCGGACCTAAGAGTATAGGCGGATATACAATTGTGAACTGTGGAAAGAATATCGGCTACAGCTGTGTCAACAATACGCTGGCCAGAGTTTGTTTATCGGTAATTGAAGACAAGCTGAGCCGATAGGAGATGAACTGGTTCATGGAGTAGGAACCAGGAAAGTTCAGAATGTATGGATGCCGTCGGGTAGGTTTTCTTTTCAGGCATGATGCTGCAGGGGAGCTTACGCTGCCCCTAATTCCAGGTGTTACGTCTCCAGTCGCCGTGCTTCCTCTTTCGAGGGAAGAGCGTGGAGGTTATTATATTTATTAAAATACTTATAGTTTTTATTTAATTATATTTTATTTTATTTTATTTTTATTTTATTGAACTCAGCTATCTCAAGCTGAGCTCTCTTCTTTCTAATTTTTTCATATAAATTTACTTGTTTATATAGAACATTTTGTTCTAACTGACTGGGGCGTATAAACTGAACAAAACAATCTAGAAGTCTCTGTGACTTAGAATTTTGAATAAACTTTGAACGAAAATCAAAGTGGCCATGTTTTGAAATGAAAAATGTGCTTGTTATGAAAAGGGGCATATTTATGAAATGTGCTGTAAGTGACTGGATATAGAATATAGTGACTGTTTATTTATGAAATGTGCTGTAAGTGACTGGATATAGAATATTGTGTCTGTTTATTTATGAATTGTATTAACTGAGAATGTTAGATATGTGAGGATGTAGTTTTAAGGGTTGTGTTTGAAAGGACATGAGTTAGTGTTAAAGCGAATAAGGAGGGTAGTATTCTGGAATACAACATCCCACCCTTCTTCGAGAAAGAAAATTATCCTTGAAGAGAATAATTTTCTGTTAACTATTGCTTAGATGAGGTTTAATTACCGACTTGGATTTTCGTTCAATTACAATGGCATTCAAAGTTAATCTTATATCAAAAGTTACAAAAATCCAAAAGTTCTTAATACTAGAAAAATAGGTTACAATAATCTAAAAGTTTACTTATAGTCTACTTACATTATCTTTTAACTAACTTTAAATATTTCTAACTAACTTAATATTTCCACTTGGAACCTTTTCTTTTATTATCCAACACCTTTTTTTTTTTTTTAATTAATATTATTTCTCAAAATTCTCCTTTTCGTTCGAATTATATCCCAATATATATTTTAAAATGTATTATATCCCAGAATATAATAAAATTTTTTTTCTAACATTTTCTTTCTTTCTTCCCCTTTTTTACCTTTTCTTTTTTTTTTTTTTCGTTTCCGTCATTTCTTACAATTGTTTTATATATTGAATAAAAACAAAGGCCATTTGTTAAGTGTCTATCTTTTCCTTAAATTTATGGAAAATTTTCCAAAACTTGTTTGGGCCTATTATTATGATGACTGCATAGAATTGCATAATACCAAACATTTTCTTAAGAAATGATCTCAGTTGTCCTAAATGACTGTGTACCTTTTTATTTTTTCTTATTTTGTGTTCGAATACATGTTTATTGTTGTAAAATTTAATTTGTAAGGTATTTATATGGTTTTTCTTTTCAATACCTATTTTAATTAAATTATTATTTTCAATTTTCATAACTTCGTGTTGGTGTTTAGTATCGTTATTTAAAATGTTTAGTGTTTTCGGCTCATTGTCATCATTTTCTATAGCTTTAACTCCTTTAATTGAATTATTATTTTCAATTTTCATTACTTCGTGTTGCTATTCAGTATCGATATTTAAAATGTTTAGTGTTTTCGGCTCAATGTCATCGCTTTCTATAGCTTTAACTTCTGTCGGAACGTTTACCTTTTCAGTCTTATTTATTGCTGATGGATCGTTTAGTTTCTCAGTCTCATTTACTGATTCGTATAGTTCTTCAGACTTATTTGCTGTTAGAACATCTTGGTTCCCAGTCTTATTTGCTGTTTGAACTATTTCTTCAGTTATATCTGCTGTAGAAACCTTCAATCCTTCAGACTTTGCTGCTGAAACATGGTGTTCTTCAGTGTTAACTACTGAACTGACCTGGGTTTCGATTTTTATTGCACCTTTTGGATCTTCAGTCTTTACCACTGCTGAATTTTCAGTCTGTGTTGCTGAATTATTTTCCAAAATTGGAGTATGAGTCGGAATATTTATATTAGTGCTTGTTTTATCTTCGTTTATCTGTATCGCTTTAGTTATTTGGTTAGGAGCTTCATTAAAATTGTCGTTATCTATTGCCAAAGATCTAATGTTATAAATAGAAAAATTTTGTCTGTCTTCCACAAAATTGGGTTGGCGTCAGGCCTCGTTTTCCGACTCTTGCACCCGAGAAAAGTGAACATTTTGCCTATCGTTTTGTCTATTGGTGATTCTAGGATATTCACTAAAACGATTTTCGATGTTTGCAGGATTATTTCGGAATGGATTACGCGTTGTTGTACCTTGTTGGTAATTTGTTAAGGATGGTCCATTCCTAGATATCTTGTATCTACACTCGTTCTCTGTGTGATTATTCCGTCCACAGAAATTGCATATAATGTTATATTCTCTTTTTATTGGTTGTCTATTCGGAAAATTGTTGGACTGCATGTTCCAATAACAAGTGTCCTGAGAATGACCTGGCTTACCGCAGGTTTGGCAGACTATTCGATTAAATCTGTCATTATAGTTATATGGCCTGGGAGAGTTGTCCATTCGAGCAGCATGTGATACTACATGTGCAATAGACTGTTTTAAACTACTTCCCCCATGGACTTTGGCTAGGATTTTCAGTTGTTCATTCTTGAGACCATCCTCAAATATTTGCACTGCCAATTTTGAGTTTTCTTCTATCAAGAATTCTCTAACCACCGCGTCTGCTGTTATTTCACACGTAGCAGAGTTCAGCGTCCTCAGAGCATTCGCAACTATATCTCCGTATTCCCGAACGGTTTCTCTGAAGTTTTGTTTCAGGGATATCAACTCATTGTGTGCCGTTGACCGAGATTGCTCCTCTTTATATTCTGATTCAAGTTTATCCTTTAAATCCTCCCATTTAGCAATTGTGCTATACCTAATTAGATCATAGGCAGGACCCTCTAGTCTATTTTTGACTAGCTCCAAAAATGTTTCATATATCTCCGGGTCTGCCCTTTTTATAGATCTAAATAAAACGTCTCCCCCGGAAATAAATTTATCTAGGTCGCAGGGTTTTCCGTCAAAGGTAGGGACGATTCTAAAAACATCAGAAATTCCGACAGAAAGAGCCATTTCAGGGGGGTTATGGTGTATTTGTAGAGAGTGGATTTGTTCTTCCCCCTGCCTAGCCGCCTGTCTCGTGTAATACGGACTCGTAATCTTGAAAACTCTGAAATCAATGTATGGCAAAATCACTTCTTAAAAATACGGTATATAAAAATGGCCTTTCTTTTAGTTATTCAATATATATGAAAAAGAAAGTTAATTTGGTCCCAAAGCTGTAGAGAAAGAAAATTCGGCGAAAAAGACAAAACGGAAATGTCGTCGAAATACTGGAAAGAGAATATTCGAAATAATTTCTATCGGACAAAATTGTTAGTAAAAAGTAAAAGTTAAAAGTTCCAAGGTAAAAATATTCCTACGGAAAAATGAACAGAATAATTGATATTTCGCTAACGATTCTTACTACTAATATATGTTGATTGATGTTTTGTTCTTTTTTTTTTCTGATTAATGTTTTGTTCTTTTTTTTTCTGAGGTGTTGTCTTCTTGTTTTTTTTTTTCATCTGCTGCCACTGAGGTTAATTTAGATTTCCTCTGGAACTCATCGGCAAATGAAATTTCGAAGTTATTTGCACTCGATACATCGAATGTTCCGCCATCCAAGTCGAAAATGAGGACCTTCCTTCCCTCTTTGGGGTTTTATCTTGCACTAATCTTCCTCTGGGATCGAGTCCTCCTTCGAGGATTAAGTCGTCCTCCGGGGATTGGTCTTCCTTCGAGAATTTAGTCGTCCTTCGAGGATTAAGTCGTCCTTCGGGGATTGGTCTTCCTTCGAGGAGTAAGTCGTCCTTGGGGATTGGTCTTCCTTCGAGGATTAAGTCGTCCTTCGGGGATTGGTCTTCCTTCGAGAATTAGTCTTCCTTCGAGGATAGAGTCGTCCTTCGGGGAGTCCACCAGTCTTCGTGGATCGGGCTTCCTTCGAGGAGTCCACTAGTCGGGAGTCCACCAGTCTTCGTGGATCGGTCTTCCTTCGAGGATTGGTCTTCCTTCGAGGAGTCCACTAGTCGGGAGTCCACCAGTCTTCGTGGATCCCACCGCTGCCACCAGTGTTACGTCTCCAGTCGCCGTGCTTCCTCTTTCGAGGGAAGAGCGTGGTGGTTATTATATTTATTAAAATACTTATAGTTTTTATTTAATTATATCTTATTTGATTTTATTTTTATTTTATTGAACTCAGCTATCTCAAGCTGAGCTCTCTTCTTTCTAATTTTTTCATATAAATTTACTTGTTTATATAGAACATTTTGTTCTAACTGACTGTGGCGTATAAACTGAACAAAACAATCTAGAAGTCTCTGTGACTTAGAATTTTGAATAAACTTTGAACGAAAATCAAAGTGGCCATGTTTTGAAATGAAAAATGTGCTTGTTATGAAAAGGGGCATATTTATGAAATGTGCTGTAAGTGACTGGATATAGAATATAGTGACTGTTTATTTATGAAATGTGCTGTAAGTGACTGGATATAGAATATTGTGTCTGTTTATTTATGAATTGTATTAACTGAGAATGTTAGATATGTGAGGATGTAGTTTTAAGGGTTGTGTTTGAAAGGACATGAGTTAGTGTTAAAGCGAATAAGGAGGGTAGTATTCTGGAATACAACACAGGTAAGTACCGTGGTTTTGTATTGGAAGAGGAAGATGGTTAATTTAAGATGATGAGCTGTTCATTGCGAATGTATTAAAGAACCGTCACAAACTCATCCCAACTGGTGATGCATCAGTGTTGAAGAAAGGACTATACGTCCTCAAACATAGTATGCCTCTTAGGCCTCAAACATAGTATTCCGCTTTCCTTCCCTTTATCCTCAATTCCTAATTATTTTTTATTTGTACTCCTTGTTTATGTTTTGTTTCGTTTTTAGGTTTTGCTTGTCCAACTATATATGAATTTGGAAAAAAAAACAAAAAGAATAGAATAAATAAAGAAAAAAGAAAACATCAATTATTGTGATATGTTATAACAACACTAGTTATTGTACGCCAAAAGGCATAAGAAAAACAAAAGATTGATCATGTATAATTTAGAGTGCTTGCGAAGAGCCGGTAAGTTAATGTAAGAATGATATTTGTAAAATAGATTTTAACGTTTAGTCTTAAGTAAAATCTGTAATTGAATTGTTAATAAATGTGGAGATAAAACAAACAAAAAAAAAAAAAAAAACACCTCAAGCCACGGATGTTGTACTAGTCGATGGGAAACTCTGATGTCACTACAATGTCCTGTCATAAAAAACAAATGAGATTTACAATGGATGAACAAGATTTCATGTATATTTTCGTACACTCAAGATCAAATGAATAAAATAGCAAGCAACTGAAATATAGCGTCTTTTTATAGCTACAACAAGTCTATGAATGCTCAGTCTTACCAAGTAACCGTTTTCCCATTCCTTACCTCAATCTTCTTATTTTTTACTTCTGTAATTATTTGCCTCACAGTCTTTTGCTCAGTTACTTGAAACCCCATTTTATTTCAAATTGCAATATACATAAACATCCTTATTAATGCTATCTTGTATTCAGCTTTGAAGTTCTGAATTATAACATATGCCTGTCCCTTTTCCCGTATGTATTTTTTCCAATTCCATCTAGGGCTTCGCATTCGCTGACTTACTGAAAATCTCTTTCAAGTAACAATTATGAAAATAATTTTCAGCTAACCAACCAAAGTAATAATAACGATAACGATAACAGAGTGAGCCTTAAAAGTTTAATGCGCTCTAATGGTTCCAGCAGTAAAAGTAAAACATTTCAAATTAAATAAGCAAACTTTTCAGTTAGCTTGTCCTCTAAGCCAGTCGAAGATTTATCCTGTTGAAGTTCAATCAATCTAACTGCTATTTGAATCAGAAAGTTGCGTGGCTGTCAATACGTTGATAGAATTTTAGATTAACTAGCAATAATTTATGTACCAGAGCTTATTGATCAAACAACAATTTGATAAATCTAACTTAAAATAGAAAACCTGTCATGACTCACTTTTCTATGACAAGTCTTCTATCAAACATTTAAACGAAGTTGCTGTGTTATCATTTAACCGAGACATTTTACTACGGATGTGCATTCGTGCCTAAAAGCCGACAATTAGAATTCCAGAATTCGAAGTCGCAAAAAGTTGAGTGTGTTGTTGACACTAAACTAAATTATGTATTAGGAAATTCGGTAGCGAGAACTCTCGTCATATTGACGATAACATCTTATGACAACATCAAAAAATTTAACAAATGTTTTCTAATAGCAATGCGATGTTTCCGAATACGATACCGCGCCATGAATTAGTGTTTGAACTTAAACAATAAGCAAATACACAGAAATACACTCGAGGAATAATTGTGTTCGCAAGTACAACAGTAAATTCCATGTAGCGAAAAAAGTGGATATGATGCTAGCGAGCTGATTGTATTCTTCTATTGATCAATTAGAATCTTCAACAACTACCAGATGCAAAACTTTTCAAATTATTAGGGGTAATGGTAAATCGAACGTTAAATATTTTAATGATACAATCACTTAATAATAGAATATCGACGATGTCAGAAAAAAGATCCAGGAAAAAAATAGTCCTTTTTTTAGAACTTAATCTTTTAGAACTCCTCTTTGTAGAACTTAAATCGACTAGAACACTTCTTTTCACAAATAACTAGAAACAGGTCTGTGGGGGTTCTCTATATCACTCTAAGAACCAACCCACAATTACATCCACAATCTCGCCCGCAGACCGCGCACAACGCCAACGCTAATCCCTTTCGTTGGCCTATACCACCTGTAAAAGGTACCCTTCCAAAGGGCATACATCTTGTGAAGGATGCATCACATGGATTCATCATTCCATGCTGATAATGCATCATAGAATTCAGCTTTTCAAGCCATAAAGCATTTCAAATTCCTAAAATCTAAAACATGCATTTACATACATTTACCCAGAAAACGAAATATCGTTCGCTCTTATGTTGCATCACCACAATTCACTGAAATGAACTACCAACATGCAACATACATCGGGGAAGCAATTGGCGCCCCTGGTTAACTGGCTTACCCTGCCACACACGTGCGCAGTACACATCCCTGACTCATTTACAGTCACCCTCGGCTTTTGTCACACCGACAAAAATTGTCCGCGCATCTCGCGCCCAGTAGCCGAGAAGCAAATTCTTCAGCATGTAACCATGCACATAAGAATCCCACATAGGCCACCAGCATCGATACAGCGCACAATCATCGTTGTGCGATTATCCTATTTGCTGATGGTACAAGTTGCCCTAACGACGGGCAGACAATTGCGCAGCTGCAGGCACACAGTAATAATGTCCTTTTTCTCATTTCCTTTCACACTTTTCCTTTTTTTTTGTTTTCGTTTGCCACAACCTGGCAACACGAACTACCACGCATGTTCGCCGTGATCAACTCTCTCTCAAAAACAATAACCCACCTTTAACGGATGGCTGACTCTGCACGGGTCATTTTTAGTTAGTCTAGTACGAGGGTTGCCTCTTATGTTTCGGGATTTGGCAACCCTAGTGTTGCAATCCGGCAATTGACAGCTCTGTCGTAAAGTTGGACATTTTTGAGGTTATACGCACTCAGAACATTTTGACATACGAGCACTATTTGTGTTGTTTACAGTAACGTAAAAGATTCATCTCAGCCCAAAAATGGAATTAAATCGTCAACATTTTCGTGCGATTATTTTTTACAACTTTCGGCGTGGATTAACTCAGCAACAGTGCATGGATGAACTTAATTCAATTTTTGGCGATGAAGCTCCATCGAGGACCAGTGTTTATCGATGGTATGGTGAATTCAATCGTGGTCGTAGTTCACTCCAAGATGAATTTCGTGAAGGTCGTCCAAAATCAGTTGTTGTTCCGAAAACCATTGATGCTGTGCGCGAACTGATATTGGAAGATCGTCATGTGATCTATCGTGAGATTGAGACAACCTTAGGCGTTAGTGGGACCAGCATACATTCAATATTGCATAAACATTTGACTGTCAAAAAATTTGTTCGCGTTGGATCCCACACAATTTGTCAATCGCCCAAAAAAGGCTCGTGTCAATTGGTCGAAAGAAATGCTCAAAAAATACGGTCGCGGTGCTTCGAAACACGTCTATGACATCGTGACAGGTGATGAATCGTGGATTTACGCGTATGAGCCCGAAAGTAAACAGCAGTCGGCTGTCTGGGTGTTTCAAGATGAGCCAAATCCAACAAAAGTTGTTCAGAATGCATGTATTGGAGATACCTCAATCAGAGCGGTAAAAGTGCTTCGACAATTGGTTCAAACGCATGCAAAAGTGTATAGATCTTCATGGGGAATATTTTGAAAAACAAAGTGATTTTCGATGATCAATATTTGTTTTTGTTCTCTAATCCCGAAATATAAAAGGCAACCCTCGTAATAACCACTGAAAGAGTCACAACTTGAACCACCGTGGAGTGCGGGAATTCCGGACAGTAATTCTATTTACCAAGTTAATTTATTTGAAGATCCATTCGAGACAGTAATTCAGTGTTACCAAGTTAAGTTATTTGAAGATCCATTCCGGACAGTAATTCTAATTTCCAAGTTAACTTATTTGCAGATCCATTCCGGACCGTAATTCTATTTTCCTAGTTAAGTTATTTGAAGATCCATTCCGGACCGTAATTCCGTTTTACCAAGTTAATTTTAGTGATCGCTAAAAGGAATATTGACTTTTGTAAAATTCTCTGAGTGTAAAGAATAACAACGGAAAACAATAAAAGAACAGATTTTAAAACAAACAACATCCTCGTGTTTCCTGCCTCGTTTGGGGACAGGAGTCAGCAGTTTTTGGTTAACGTTTCGGAGTTTTAATTCAGTGGGATTTTAGTGAACCCGTGCCTGTGCTGGCACACCAACTAAAAAACAACAGAACAGCAACAACCCCCACAGGTCTGCCTAAATTGAAATGTGAGTTTCTTCAGACGACGGAGGCAGAATTGGTCCGTTGCGTCTTTTCTGTGATTCCCTTCCGCACATAAAAACCATTTAGCGGTATTCAGCTACCCTTCAAACTATACAGATTTGGTTCGTCTTACTCTAATTGTCTTCCCACACTACGCGACCTAGCAAATATACCAAATACGTGAACAATAAAGTACATTTTTAATTTTCGCGTCGTGCTTTGTTTTGTGAAAAGTGTCAGTAGCAGTGAATATACCAAGCCCAGATAACAATAATTGTATTGTGCGAATATTCGATGGAGTGTCGAAGAAAGGAAATTGCGCGCACTAAGTAAAATAATAACGATAGCCTTGGCGCTTGTTGTGTTAACGTTTGTGTACTGCTTGCTCCGACCTGAACATTAAAGAAGGAATCAAAACAAAGAGTAGAATATTAAAATGAAAAATAAGTCTATTAAAACGGCCTTCGTGCACCAAACCGAAATTAAAATCGGCAACAAATCAAAGAGAGCGAAATAAATAACACAATAATGACTCATAATAAAGCTACAGAACTTATGTTAGATCAACAACAAATGGAGGCGGAGAATGCATTCCCCTCTACCTCCACCCAGAACGGGAATTTTTTGACAACATATTCGCTTGTCTGGCTTCTTCTGAATCTGAGGAAGTAGAAGAAGAAATAAACGAGGTAGAAGCAAAACTAGCTATAGCAAAAGCACGAAAAGAGGAAAGAAGGAGAAAGAAAAAATTGAAGTGCTAGAACAACAACAAAATAAACAAGAAAAGCCTGTTACGTAGTAACTCCCCCACCACCTTTCTCCCAGCGAGAAAACATTAAACATAAACAAAAATACATAACATATAAAACTTTTAAGCAATTTCAAAATTACACACATACATTTTAAATTAAATAATTCATTTACATTTTACAATTAAACATTTACCTTACTAAACATTAATTAAACACATACGTTGCAAAAACTATCACTTTTTAAAATTAAACTTAAATACAAAACTGAATTTACATTTTCATTTACACACATAATACATAAAACATAAAAGTACATTAGATTCATTTGCAAATTACGATAACATTCGTTTTTTTTATTTGTTTTATCTCCACATTTATTTAACAATTCAATTACAGGTTTTACTTAAGACTAAATGTTAACTTCTGTAAACTCGCTTTACTAGTTTTGAATTTGTATTAAACCTTTAAATATAATACAATGTCCGAATCTGTTGATCTCTTTGGGTTTGTGCAGCGTTTGACTTCTTGACTTGTACTGCCTCAACTCAAAAAAAAATGGCTGGCGAGAGGGCCGACTTTAGCGAGACAAGGACAGATGTGTCCTTCATCTTGTCTCTGACTTCGGGTCATCTTGCGATAACCAGAAACACCTACATCCATAAGGATGTTGGGCTCGGTCTCGCGATATCTGAAAAGAAAAGAAAAAAAAAGGGGGGGGGGGGGGGTATCCAAGGATAGTGTGGACAGTGTTAGTCCAGGTGTTCTCTAACTACTTGTATAGAGGGATGGTGGGAAAGATATCATACAAGACCGGTGGGTCTTGGGTGCGGTAGTAAACGCAGATCACGTCTTTGGCGTCTGATAATCTGCGCTTTGGTCGGTGTGTATGTTTGTGTTTGTGCCGTCTTGTACTGTGCGTTCGTGTGTGTGGTTTGTTAATAGTAGACCCTATGGGATGGGTCCAGGAATCCTCTATTATAGTGGGGAATGTTGTTGGGAAGGGTGCTTTCTTCAGTTTTGTACTGAAGAAGAAATTGTTGGGGTTTGATCCGAAGAGATCGAGAGAGACAAGGGCCAAGAACGCAAGAGTCCCGTACAAGTAAGTTCTCGCTGTTCTGAATGTTTTCGAGGTACTTATATGCTAATTGAAGCAAGTACTCGCCGATAGGGGTAATGGAGGCGCCTTCGTATAGGTGAGAGTTGGGGTAATGACGACCGTCAGGCCTTCTAGAATGATTGGTGCATCTTCTGAGGAGTTTCCTTTCGAAAACCCGAAGTCTTTCCATTTGAGCCGAAGATATGCAGAACCATATGGGAAAGGCGTACGATATTCCAGATCGGATTAGCTGCTTATAGCAGAGAATCTTAACTTTGGTGTCAACTTTGTTCCTCCACTTCAAGATGTTGTGCAGATGCTTAGACCGACCGAGGCCTCTTTGGAGAATGTTGGTCACATGTTTGATGAAATTCATTTTTGGGGTATAAGTGACCCCAAGATATTTCATCCTGTCCTGTGGTCTAATCGTAGTATCTCCCATTTTTATTCGAATATTCTGTAAATATCGAGAAGCAGGTTGGGAGTGTTTACTACTCAGAATTATAACTACTGCTTTGGATGGATTAAGTCGAATTTTCCATCGACTGTAATACTGATACAGTTCGTCCAAGTGACGGTTGAGTCGATTTGTTGCGAGATTGTGGCCTTCGGTTGACGAGCACACCAGGACGTCATCCGCGTAGCATATCTGGTTTAGTCTCCCGTCCGCAGGGCGGGGAATATCGGAGGTGTAAATATTGAATAAGATGGGGCCTAGAATGGAGCCCTGTGGTACGCCTGCAGCGGCGTGAAAAGTTCGGGAAAACTTTCCATTCACTCTAACTTGGAAGGTTCTGTTTCGAACGAACTGGTAGATGATCCTACATAGCGTTCTACTGAGGCCAGTATTCAATAATTTGAAAGCGAGACCTTCGATCCAAGTCGTGTCAAATGCTTTTTCAATGTCCAGGCTCACCTCAAAGGTGGGTTCCTTATTAAAGAACTTGCTTGCAGACGCATTTATTCACAAAGTCTTTTTTTATGTTTTACAATTTTAGTCTAAATGCTAAACCTATCTTAAAAATTTTTTACTACATAATGTAATTTATTGGCTCTTCACAAGCACTCTAAATTATACAATATTATATGCTTAATTTATGCCTTTCAGCTTACATTTTCTTTTATTTATTCTTAATATAATACACATACTTTATAAAAAAAATAGACTATTATCTTAGAGGTCTACCTCTTCTTCTTTTAGAGGCATTATGACAAAAAAAAATAAAGATTTTTTTTTTTGAGGATGCAAACATTTTAAAAACAAAATAATAAGTGCTTAATGAAAATAAAAAAGATAAAATAACAGAAGTTAACGGGAAGGGGGGCAAAGGAAAGGAAGGGAGGAAGCTGCGCCAAAGCTGAATATTATATCTGAGGACGTGAAGTCCTTTCTTCGTTTTGGAGCCACCACCAGTTGGGGTTGGCTCGGTCTTTTATTGATTTATCTCTTTCACTGATCACCGTACTGAATCGAAGTCGGTCTGGCCTATTAGAGATATCCCTATTGTGGACAATTCGTTTATCCAGTATGTTGAGAGCCATAGTGGTGCTGTGCGCTCTTCGAAATCCGAATTGGAAATCAGGTATTAGGTGCCTGGTACTGACAAAATTATTTAGTTTCTCGTATATCAATTTTTCATATATTTTGCTGATGCAAGTGAGAAGCGAGATAGGGCGAAAGCTTGAGGGGTGATACGTTGGTTTCCCAACTTTTGCTAATGGACAAATAATAGCGTGCCTCCAAGCTTGGGGAAAGTACCCCATGTTGTAAGCATGGTTGAACAGAATGGAGAGCTTTATAAAGAATAAGGCAGAAAGCCTTCGCAACGAGTGGTATGACATGTTGTCGATACCGGGTGACTTCTTAGGGTTACTGCCTCAACTCCCCAACTGCCACTGCTTATTTTCGATTTTTTTGGCCCTTTCCCTCGTTCGCATGTTGTCACAGGAACAAAGAGAGGGAGAATATAAAATGTGCGCTGCTCAGTCCGCCAGTCGGCCGTCGTGTGCTGGTCCATCTCCAACATCTTCTATTTTACACATGTCATTCTTACATTAACTTATGGGTTCTTCGCAAGCACTATAAATTATACATTATCATTTTTCTTATGCCTTTCAGTGTACAATAACGAATGTTTAACATGTCACAATAATTCATATGTTTTCTTTTTAAAACTTATTCTATTCTTTCAATATTTTTTTTTTTAATTACATATATTGTGGAATACAAATAAAAATAAAAAAATTAGGAATTAATATTAAATAAAAAAAAAAATAATGGAAATCGCGGATAGGGGGAAGGAAAGCGGTGCACTTGAGAGGCATACCATTTTGGGGACGTATAGTCCTTTCTTCAACGCTGATCCACCACCAGTTGGGAAGGGATCGACCTTTAACTAACTTATCTCTTTCACCGATCACCATACTAAAACGCAGGCGATCTGGAATATTAGAGATATCGTTATCGTGGAAAATTCGTTTATCCCTGGCATCACGGAAAATGTGGTAAATAATACGGACTCCATGTTTGACTTGGATAAGTCCTTTTTTATTCAAGAAAGGGAACGCTTCTGGAGGAATGAAGCCATTCTGGAGAGTACTCTCCATGTAAACATCATTGGGATAGAATGTTCCCGATATGAGATCATTTTCATTGCACATTGCCGTTGTTGTGTGACCACGAATAATCTTGATAATGAAGTTATCTATTCTGTTTAGTCCTGAATTGTCATACAGGACTATTGGGATAGTGTTTCTTGTATTGCGGCTCTGGGGTTCTGTACATTCCGAGGCAGGAACGCAAACACTGCCTTTCGAACACCCGAAACTTCTCCATGTAAAATGGGCAGAATAATACCATTTCCCTCACCCCAGTTAGTCAATGCTTTATTTATGATTTTCTTGAACATCTTGCTGATGTTCGGAAGCAAACTAATCGAGCGAAGATTGGTTGGATTGCTCTTGTCCTTTTAGGGATGGACTACTGCAGATTTCCATTGGATTGGGTAATATGCATTATTTAGAGCATGATTGAACAAAATGGTGTAATTCTTCACTACTTGAAGAGATAACCGCCTTAGAACAATGTTTGGAATACTATCTATTCCAGAAGATTTTTTGTTCTTAATCGGCTTGTGGCGTTTTCACCAAACGCAACTGCTTAGTTTTCTATTAATGATCCAAAAACCCATAAAAACAAGTATTATTGCAGATCCATTTGAAGGCCATTACTTACCCTGCTATTCAAAAACTTCCACCTAAAACACATAAACGCTGGAAAACATTACTTACCTTTCCTAAAACATTTACCAGTCGCTAATGCAATTGCATTAGCATTTATAGACATTTCCCCCAGGGGCATGCTTACACACAACCCAGCATGTTCCTGAAATCCAATTCGGTTACCACATCACGTAACCGACAAAAATCCACGAACTTGTCCATGCACATAAAAAAGAAAGTATTTTTCCACACACGTGCATGGCAAGTCATATCAACAATCATTTTTCGCAAGGGCATGCTCGCATGAAACGCATCACGTGCCTGATGGGCAATTCGGTTGCAACACCAAGCGACCGATATAAACCGAGTCAATGTACCAGAAGGGGTTAGAATCATTGGGTACGCAGATGATTTGGCAATAGTAGCCGTCGCTAAACATCTAGATGACCTGGAGAATATTTGCTCCCAAGGAATCCAGAGCATTAAATGCTGGTTAGATATGGCCGTACTGAAACTAGCTGGACATAAGACGGAGGCAGTTTTAATAAGCAACCGCAAGAAAGTTGAACACCTTGATTTGAAAATAGAAGGACAAATAATCAGATCCAGTTCCTATATTAAATATCTTGGTGTTATACCAAGGAACACTGTACAATGAGGATGAACTGACGGACATTCTTAGGTCTGTAGGATTTGTCTTCGTTAATGTGCCGACATGGGCACAGGTTCACCAAGACTTTCCTAGCTTATCACTGTTTGTAATATTAATTGCTCTTCTTGGCCGTTTTCGGGATTGTATCTGCTGTTTCGGGCGCGTGTTCCTCAGCAGGGTTACCAATGTGGTGATTGTCACTATGGATGATGGTAGTCTTCCGTTTAGTCAATAATTCAAACACCTTCCAAACGGTAATAAAACGGAGTCGAGTCCAGTCTGAGCATAACAACCGTCGGTGGAAGTTCACCCAACGTTATCTAAAGTATTTCTGTATGAAATACTTTAGAATTGTGAAATCTTTGCAATATTACTTTTTTTCAATTATAAGACACTGTGCACCAACGTCATTTAAGTTACTTCTGTGTTATTTCAAATTAATAAATCAGAAAAGAAACTATGTTTTTGTGTTTGTTTAGTTTGTATCGTATTGAGGTTTTAAATAAATAAAGATGAATGGAAGGTGTTTGAATTATTGACTAAACGGAAGACTACCATCATCCATAGTGACAATCACCACATTGGTAACCCTGTTGAGGAACACGCGCCCGAAACAGCAGATACAATCCCGAAAACGGCCAAGAAGAGCAATTAATATTACAAACAGTGATAAGCTAGGAAAGTCTTGGTGAACCTGTTCCCATGTCGGCACATTAACGAAGACAAATCCTACAGACCTAAGAATGTCCGTCAGTTCATCCTCATTTTTTTTTTTTTTTTTTTTTTTTTTTGGTTTCGGTAGGAAGGTGGAAATCTTCAAAAGATACCTCTAGACCGATCCAGGGGCATGCCGGGTTTTTACCTTGTGTACAAATATGCTAGTGGTTAGATTTCTAAGCGGGGAATCCGTTCTATTATTTTCACTAAAGATATTGACACCTCGATTTAAGAGACGCCAATTGTTAAGTTCATTGCGTAGCGAAATATGTTTTTGCATAGCCCTATTTTCCAGATCAAGATTAGAATGACCCGATTGAGTTCTCTTTTTTTGCGGATTGTCGACTATTATGAACTCTTTGTTTGAGTTAATGTGTTCCAGGATAAGTCCTGCGTTCAGCAGAGTTTGACAATTCTCGGGAGTCCGCGGAACTCAGACATGGGACTTTATTTATTTGTGGTAACATATCCCGTTCACTAGTTTTAATGGCTTGAATTCTGTTGTTCCCGTCTTCATTAATTACTGATCTATAATTGTCACGGACTTGTTTTCGAAAATTTTTAATTAGTTTAATTTATTTTAATTGTTTTTATTTCCTGCCAGTTTGTTTTAACTTAGAGAGCAGAATACTCTTTTGCCTATACAGCTCGTCGATCGTTGCGTTTCTGTATCGGTTTGTATATAGAACGATTCATTGTATTAGTAACAATGTTGTTCATCGTCGAAAGATAATGATCAATTTCGTCGTTATGAAGATATCTGTCAGTTGGTGGATCTATGCCATTGGAGCGTAATTCTTTTTTTATTATCCGATCAAAGCGCGACCAGTGTGCTTTTCCGACATTAAAAGAATGTATCTGTTTGTACTGCTCAAGTAGTGACTGTTCACATTGGGACATGTATTACAGCACTAAGTCCATAATGATCGATATCGTACTCGATTGTATGAAGACAATTTCGAGTGGTTAGATCCGTATCTAATAATTGTACTCGCTCGTCCAGCAACAGTAAATCCAAGAAGAAATTTCTTCTTGGATAAGACGGCGTACTTGTAGCGTATAATTCTAGTTTATGTTCGATAGCGTTTGTTTGCCATCAGTCCCACAACGCATTGCCTCTTGTATTTGTGTTAAGGTTACCCCAAGCACTGTGCGTGGAATTGAGATCTCCCGCCACAAAGAAATAATTATTTTCGGAGTCTAACTTGAGACTTTGGCTAAGGGTATCAAGTTCACTGATAAACTGTATACACAGTGGAGCTTCGGGAGCATAAGCAGAGATCACATATAGATGCCTTTGACTTTTTAAAGGAATATCTATAATGCAGGCTTCTAGCACCTGGAATTTGTATACATCTCTACTATAAACGACTTTGTGTTGTAGACCATTTTTAACTAAGACAGCGACCCCCCCCCCCCCCCCCCCCCCCCCCCCCCCCCCCCCCCCCCAGAGTGGAATTTGGACGTTCACGTCTAATTAATTTATAATTTGGGTATCCCAATTTGTGCCTTTGGTTTAGCTTAGTTTCGATAGCCAAAAGCACACCTGGGCGTTCAGCTTCCAGTAGTTTGTTCCGATTATCCCTTCTTTCCATGCGAATTAGTAGATTAACATTCAGAGCAATAATTTTTACAGTTAATTCAGCCGCAGTGAACGTTATGATTAAAGTACGGTTTCATTTGGAAACAGGTTCGAATAGATAATGTCCGTTCGAGCCACTTGTTCCGTCAGCTTTCTTCCATCTTTTCGATTGTTTTGTCAAACGCAGCAAACTGTCCTTGTATGGACAGTAATATTGCTGTTATATCAGTTTGTGCCGCTGGAGCAGGCGTTTAATTGGTATTGCGTGATTGTTCTAAGATTGGTGCATTCTTTACTCCACCAGCCATTTGAGCGTATGACATACTTGGTGTCACGAAGTAGCTGTAAGAGCGAGTTTTCATCCGTTTCTCTTTTTCAACTTGCTTCATTCTGGCTTCCAATTTTGATTTTAGTTACATTATACCATATACCACATACTACATACCAAATACCACATACCATATATCATATACCATATACCATATACCATATACCATATACCATATACCATATACCATATACCATATACCATATACCATATACCATATACCATATACCATATACCATATACCATATACCATATACCATATACCATATACCATATACCACATACCATATACCATATACCATATACCATATACCATATACCATATACCATATACCATATACCATATACCATATACCATATACCATATAAAATATACCATATACCATATACCATATACCATATACCATATACCATATACCATATACCATATACCATATACCATATACCATATACCATATACCATATACCATATACCATATACCATATACCATACGCGATATACCATATACCATATGTGAGGTAGGACGATTCCGGACACGTTACAACCATGAGTTGTACGGAATCTACCCTGAAGCTAATGTTGTAAGAAAAATCAAGCTAGGTAGACTCCGGTGGGCGGGACACGTAGCTCGAATGAGCGAAGAGGAGCCTGCCCGGAAAGTCCTTTGTGGCAGGATGTATGGAAGGAGACAGCGCGGCAGACCTTGTCTGCGATGGATGGATGGCGTAGACCAGGACGCCCAGAGCCTGGGAGTGCCAAACTGGATGACATCGGCTCAAATTCGAGACTGGTGGAGAGATTTGATAAATAAGGCCAAGACCGGATCCCGGTTGTAGTGCCGATGATGATGATATACCATATACCATATACCATATACAACATCTTGTCGTATGCACAAGCATCTCATGGTGAAGGTTGCCGATATCGTTCAGTTAATTCCTGTTTTTGTTTTTGTTTTTGTATTTCGACAAATTGGGATTAATGCAAAGATGGTGTTATTCATTTACCTTGAGACAGGTCTTATGACTAAAGTAGTCGGCTGTAACTTTCATTTATTTATGTAAAATGACCACAGAAACGGAAATGGTTAAGCGATTTGAAAATGTTTTCATGGAACGTCCGCTCACTATACAGAGCTCGAGCTGCACAGCAGCTAGCCGATGGCCTGTCCGAATATAAGGCTGGCATAACATCATTACAAGAAATAAGATGGACGGGGAGTGGTGTTGTTCAAAGAAACGAGTATGACATATATTACAGGTGTCATACAAAACACCATGTGCTCGGGTTAGGCTTTCTAGTCAGCCACAAACTGAAGCCTGCCATTATTGGCTTTAATGCAATAAACGAAGGGCTGTGGACTCTTCGCGTGCGAGGCAAGCTTAACAACAAAAGCCTCATAAACGTCCACGGACCAACAGAGAAGTCCCTTGACGACGAAAAGGAAGAATACTACGAGGACGTCGAACGGGCCCTCAATACCTAGCCAAGATACGATGTGAAAATCGTTCTTGGTGATTTGAATGCGAAAATAGGTCGGGAGCCGGTTTTCAGGCAGTACGCAGGTTCCCATAGCTTGCATGAGAACACTAACGAAAAAGGACTACAAGTCATGGAACTGCCAGCATCAAAAAACTTGGTCGTTGCAAGTACCAGGTTTCCACAAAGCCACCTGGGTATCGCTTGATGGAGCCACTCGCAATCAAATTGACCACGTGTTGATAGATCGCCGCCACTCCTCGAGCCTGATGACGGTCCGAACGTACCGAGGTCCCAACGTCGACTCGGATCACTATCTTGTTGATACAGTTTTCCGAGCGCGGATTGCCTTCCAGGTCGTATTGCATCTGCGAATCAGCTTCGAATCAACACGGCTGGCTTATGCAATGAGAATACCAGTAACACCTTTGGTCATGCCCTAGGTCTCCCCTCGAAAAGCTCGATGGGAGGAGAGTAAGTCCTGGGACGAGAATGTCAGGCGTAGAAGAGAAATGAACACACCTTAAGAATACTGTTATTAGTACTGCCAACTCCATCTTAGGCAGTAGTCGTAGAGGTCGGAGCTACTGGTTTGATGATGAGCGCAAACTAGCAACTGAACGTAAGAATGCTGCACACCGGGCAATGCAGCAGTCTCATAGGACGCGGGTACGCGAGGAGAAATACAAAGCTCAAAAGATCTGAAAAAAGATTTAACAGACAAAAGGAAAATGACTGGGGAAAAAACCTTGTCTGTGATATAGAGAAAAGTAGAGAGCGAGGTCCGCACAAGGCGCGGAAGTCCTACCAAATAACTGATCACCGATCCTGAAAGCATTCTGGAGCGATGGGAAATGCACTTCAATGAATTGTTAAATGGTCAGCTCACAGAAGAATTGGAGGCTCCACCAATGTGAAATCAAGACCAAATGCTGCCGCCACCAAGCATTGAGGAAACATTAAAAGCCATAAGACAGCTCAAATCAAATAAAGCCCCTGGAGCTGATCAGCTGAGCTGATCAAACGAGGACGGACAGCGTTACATCAGAAATTCATAAGATCGTGGTGCACGTATGGGAGCGAGATGAGATGCCGAAAGATTGACGTCAAGATACATAAGAAGGGAGATATCAGACTGTGTAGCAACTAGAGGGGTATAACATTGCTGAGTACCGCCTATAAGATACTCTCCTTTATCCTACAAGACCGGATAGCCCCATATGCTAAAGTCATCATTGGTCAATATCAGTGTGGCTTCATCGCGGGCAAATCAGCAATTGATCAGATATTCATACCTAGGCAGGCAATGGAAAAATTTCTGGAATTTTATATCCCATTATATCATCTATTTAGAGACTTTAAGGCCGCCTACGACAGCATAGCCAGGGTAGAACTATATAATGCCATGAGAGAGTTCGGCATTCCAAACAAATTGATACGACTTTGTAGGTTGACCATGACCAACGTAATTAGTCAAGTAAAAATATCGGGAATGCTGTCCAAACCAATAAACATCTTTAATGGGCCCCGACAAGGAGACGGTCTCGCCTGTCTCCTCTTGACCCTGGCGTTGGAGAAAGCAATCCGTGACTCTGGCGTCACAACTAGGGGGACTATTGTCACATACTTGCCTACGCAGATGACATCAACATCACCGGTAGATCCGATTCGGCTGTACAGGAATCCTTCACCCAGATCGAGCAGGCGCCACAAAAACTGGGACTGCACATTAATGAGAGGAAAACTCAGTACATGGTGGCAATTTCTGTGAAGAGAAGACCTAACGTTGGTCAAACTATCAGGGTAGTGCAGCACGAATTTGAAGTAGTGCAATCCTTTAACTACATTGGGTGAATAGTATCGGCCGATAACAATATGCAAGAAGAAATACGCGAACGCCTGATCAAATCCAACAAAGCCTACTATGGTCTATCATGGCTTTTTAAATCCCGAAATTTATCCAGAACATCCAAGCTACTACTGTACAAGACCATGGTCTTACCAGTACTCATGTATGGATCCGATACCTGGGTGCTCAATAAAAGCCGTGAGGAAGGTCTTAAGGAGAATTGTTGGCCCCGTATGTGCGGGAGGACGGTTCCGAAGATGCTACAACCATGAGTTGTACGCGATCTACCTTGAAGTTAATGTTGTAAGAAAAATCAAGCTCGGCAGGCTTCGGTGGGTAGGACAATTAGCTCGAATGAGCGAAGAGGAGCTTGCCCGGAAAGTCCTTTGTGGCAGGATGTATGGAAGGAGACAACGCCACAGACTTTGTCTGCGATGGTATGATGGCGTGACCAGGACGCCCAGAGCCTGGGAGTGCCAAACTGGATAACATCGGCTCGAAAAGCGGCACCGATGGAGAGATTTGCAAAATAAGGCCAAGACCGGATCCCGGTTGTAATGCTGATGATGATGATGATGATGCTGCTGCTGCTGCTGCTGCTGATGATGATGATGATGATGATGCTGTTGATGATGATGATGATGATGATGATGATGATGATGATGATGATGATGCTGATTATGATGTTGATGATGATGATGATGATGATGATGATGATGGTGATGATGATGATGATGATGATGATGATGATGATGATGATGATGATGATGATGATGATGATGATGATGATGATGATGATGATGATGAAGATGATGATGATGATGATGATGGTGATGATGAAGATGATGATGATGATGATGATGATTAACAGAGTACCCCTGATTGTGGAATTGTAGATCAATCGGAATTTCATCGGTTTTTCGAACATTTTCCACATACCGTGGCTTCATAGATTTTCATTTTTGGCGACATTCTGACAAAACGTAACAGACAGACAGCATGCTGACGTAAACGGTCACTATTAAATGCATTTAGACTCAACTATTGCAAGAACCTATACGAGTGCGGAATAGTCAGGTTGACACCTTGGATCTACCTTCTGTCACCTCAGCCATATATTTATTTTGTACAAATGACTGCCCCTAGGAAACTAGGATCGTTTTCTGACATTGTTTGTGCAGTTAAACTACGAAACCTCAGAAACCTCCACAAATATGGAAATATGAGACTAGCGATTGACACGATTTGCGAGATTCCTTCGCCTCCATTCCGTGGGCAGTGGTTGCTTTAGAAACCCGGATATCAACGCCTGAGTGGAAAAAATCACTGAAATTAAATTAATTTCTCGGTATGGAACTTCACATTCCATAATTTGATACTCCATCAAATGTGTTACGTGTGACTGATAACTGGTGGGATATGCACAAACGTTTAGCATTTACAATAAAAGAATTGGAAAAATTGACATAACCATCTCTTATTTAAAGTTGAAATAAAAGAATGAATTATTGATAGATTGACTTAACATGGGTCATTCTCGTTTTTTTTATCCTCTTTAATGTATGTGTTGATGGTTTTCGATGATGTTTGGAAAAAAGGGCTGAGGTCCTTAATGCTCTTCTACATAAGGTAGCTCATCCATTATGCTTTTTACTACATTATGCAAGCATCAGTCGCGCCATTTGAACACCCAATAATCAAAAAAAAAGTCGCCAGAAATATCCTTGCATTCATTACAAAAGAATAAGTTATTATTGAGAAATTCTCTTGTGAATTTGGTATTTCTTTTATTCAAGTCAACCCAGATGGCGTGAAACGATTTACCAGATATACCTTTGCAGACAACGGTATTCACATCAATTGCACAGTTTAAATTTCCCCAAGATGTATTTCGAATGAGTTAACGGGTAAAAGATCTATGAGACAATAGGGAAAATTATTGATTGAGTCACTGATTCGCAATCATTAATTGAGAACGGAAATTGGGTCATCAGATTATTGAAGGAATTAAGTGAGTCACTGATTTGGGTTAATTAATTGTTGAATGCTTTTATATATTATTTGTTTAGTTGTTTTGTTTAGCGGGCGCTAAGAAGACTCGGGGTTGTGGTCACTAATTTGAACTGTCATTTGCCATCAGAATACAACTACTTTTATTTTAGGTGGGAGTCAGCGGAAGGAAGACATGAAGGTGAAGCATGTCTAATGAAGAATATATCAACAGCAACCACATTCCGGTTTCCTACAACGCGCCTATGACAACTTTCAAAAATCGAGAAAAGATAACTTCTCGAGGCAAGGAATCCAAATATCTATTTATCAACACATATTCTTTACCTTGAAAGTGTTGTGAAAATGGCTAAACTCATGGGATCAGATGCTGAAATATTGTCTAGCGTTGTGTCCACACATAGTCAGTTGAGCTGCTTCCCTCCGGTTTTCCGGTCATCATGACTTTTTGGCGGATGTCGTATTTTAATTGGCCGGTTGACACTTTTAGCAGAAGTTTGTCGGCCTTCTGTTGAAGGCTTTGGTGGCAGCGTTCCGCCGAACACTGCTAGCACACAAGAGAATCCACAACGCGAATAGCACAATGAAACATGAAGATTGGTTTGTGATTTAATCTTTTATTTTTATGACACTAATTGTTTATATTTACACTATATGAAAAATTCGGTGGTGAATGTCACAACTATGTTCTAAGCGAACGCAATAAGCCACGCGAACGAAGTACGAGTTACTCGGTCAAGTTACATTAATTTACGATACGCGTTCAGAACACAAAATACTCAAATTAATTCTTTTCTTCCTCCTCGTTCGGACTGTCGTCTCGTTGACGAATACATTCAGACTGCCTATCTCAACCCCCAACCATATCCTGCTACAGATCGTACCCATGTCTTCCAGAAGAAATCTTTCATTTCATCCGCTAACAGAATTTTCCACAGTATCTGTTAGCGGCATGTTATTAATGCCCATGGGTAATTTAGGTGCCTGAAAAGGAGAAAGTCCATCGACGCATACATCCTTATATCATTATCACCATCCGTGGTGGTGATCGAAGTTCAGATCGACGGTTGTCGATTGTGTGCCGCTTCTATTTGCATAGCACATCTGACGCGCAACCGAAAGATATCCTGCAATTTGCATGGATGTATGGTTCATGGGTTTTGTTTGACTTTTGTCAATACACCCGAAATCCATTAGATCTTTCTAATGGGTGTGAAATACAAACAGACACCGTGGGATAGGAGTAGTTCCCTTGTAGGTTTTAAACCTCATACATTTTGAATTATCTTGTTGAGATAATTACGGTTCCCGTTTCTTTTGTTGGGTGATAGATTTGGTGGTCTTTGTGGTAGACCACCCGCACGTGCGTCCCTTATTCGGAGAATTTGCTGGTGATAGCGAATCCTTGTAACATCGTGCAGATGTTCAGGATTTTCGATTGTGCAGTGTTGGAGTGCGGTGCATTTCAATCTTTATGGATAAGATGAATGAATGCTTTTACCTTTGTTTCAGGTATGCTACACTCGGCTTGTTGCTTGATATTGAAAGCTTTGGGACGTTCAGTTCCTTGCTTCTTTTTATATCGGTTCGCATTTTGCAGCCTCCTATGACCTTTGTTACAGTTATTGTAATGACTATTGGCCGCGTGTCTGTGGGCACGTGCGCTGCGTTATCAGGTAAGTAAGTTCTTTGAAGGTAGGAACCTTACCTGCGCGGAATTGTGCGTTCGTAGAACGCTACAACTTCCTCGACCAGTGTTCATCGAACTAGACGGAAACTTTGCCAACTGATTTACGTTTAAGTGGGTTTTTCATATTACTCATTCTGACCAGTTCATCAGTGCCTCCCGTCCACTCGTAACACCTAAAATATTAATAGTTCGATACAGTTGTAGTGCTCTACAAAGCCCCTCTACAAAGGACTCTATTATACTAAGGACTCCGTTTTGTCTATCTCCGTAGACGGATGGTCTCATTTTCGTGAACCGTTAAACCGCTTTAGAATTAACGAATTACGTTTATAATTGGTTCAGCCATACAAGTTGTGTTGTGACTTATCACAGGATTCCGTTTCGTCCATCTCATCGTTGACGGTTGATGCCATTTTCGTGAATCGTTCATATAATGGCAGTGACTGTATTCCTGCAGCCCACGACAGCCAGGTGTGCGTTGCAATACTCTTGATAGTAGTCGTACTCCATCAGGCCACGACAGTCAGTCTCGCGTTATAACATTCTCGGCAGTGCCCGTACCTAACCACAGCAGTCAGCTATATGACGTACTACTTCTGGCAGTGGCTGCACTCATATATGAAGGGTATATCGTATATCTCGACTTCCAAACAGAACCTCTTCGAGCACATATCCAACAGCATTCTTCAAGTCCTGCTCCACGGATCAAATCACTCATCTTTAGTTTAACCATCATTTGTTCGATATCAATGTTATTTGAATCTCTGTGACCTTTCAGTCTCACCAGCCCTCACCTAATCGCAATCGTACTCTAACCACGATTAATTGAATGAAGGCGACATGACAATGTGACCTTTCGTGATGACGGTTAGTTCACAATATGAAAATTGGTATTCTGTCGTTTCGAAAGAATTTCTTCAATCTCGGTTTATATTTCGTGGAGGCGAGTCGGGCCCTCCACGTAAAAAAAAAAAATGTTGAGTTTCATCCACCGGAAGACACGTATCGCACCGCGTGCAAACGAGTCAGTGCCCAACGTGTTACTCAAAAGTGGTGCTCCTATCGTATTATATTTTAACTTTAACATAAACGAGCAATAGTGTTGTGCCTGATGTATTATCTTTCAACTTTAACGTAAACGAGAAATAGTGTTGTTCCTATTGTATTATATTCTAACTTTAACATAAATGAACAAAAGTGCTGTTCCTATTGTATTATAGTTAAACTTTAACATAAACGAGCCCGGTGTGTATTTTAAGTTATAACCGATAGTAATGAAATATATATGGATTTAACAACTGTACGGAGTCGTAAACTAATTTTTTTACGTAACCACAGATCCCAAATAGAAACAAAAAAGGAAATAATTGGAGTCGTTTTATTTTGCTTGTGTATACGAGGGTTGCCTTTTATATTTCGGGATTAGAGAACAAAAACAGATATTGATCATCGAAAATCACTTTATTGTTTTTCAAAATATTCCCCATGAATATCTATACACTTTTGCATGCGTTTGAACCAATTGTCGAAGCACTTTTGCCACTCTGATTGAGGTATCTCCAACACATGCATTCTGAATGCAGCAACCGCTTCTTCAGGTGTCGAAAAACGTTGACCTCTCAGTTTGTTTTTTACGTACGGGAATAAAAAGAAGTCATTCGGTGCCAAGTCAGGACTATACGGCGGATGACCCATCAAATCGATGTTTTGGGTGCTCAAAAATGCGGTTGTCGCAGCCGATGTGTGAGAGCTCGCATTGTCGTGGTGAAGAGTGATCCGTCTTCGGCGGTTGGTTTTCCTGATTTCTTGGAAGACAACTGGCAAACAAATGGTTGTGTACCACTCAGAATTGACTGTTCTGCGTTGTTCTAGTGGTACGGTTGCGACATGTCCAGTTTTTCCGAAAAAACAGGCGACCATTTGCTTGGAAGTGCTTCGTGCGCGAGCATAAACTGGAATTGTACGCTGCAAGTACACCGTCTTATTCAAGAGGTAACTCCTTCCTGGATGTACTTATGACAGATGATAGAATTCAGTTACCAGACACCGAGGTAACTACTCTAAATTGTCTTCGCACAATTGAGTACGATAGCGATCATTACGGACTTGGAGCCGTAATACACGTGCCAAACGAGCACTATCTATTTGAGCAGTACGACCAGATACACTCTTTCGATTTCCGAAAAGCACATTGATCGCGTTTCGACCACATAGTAAAAACAGAAATACGCAACGTTGGCATAGACCCACCGACTAATAGAAACCTCCTAACTATGAACGATCTTGTTACTAACACAATGAATCGTTCCATCCCCAAAGTAGCTCATATGGATGGCTATACCCACCGATGCAGATATGCAACTATCGATGCTTTGTATAGGCAAAAGAGCACCCTGCTCTCAAAGCTGAAATTGTGCTATAGGCAGTTCAGTGACTCAAATAGCAATGAAATCAAAACAATCAAGTCGTTGATTAAAAATCTTCAAAAACTGATCCGGAATAATTACCGAGCAGTAATAAATGAGGAGTGGAGCAACAGAATTCGAGCTGTTCAAGTAAACGGACCGAACATGTTTTCACAAATCAAGAAAATATGTCGAAGAAAAGATCACAATGACATTCCCTGTCTCCGAATTCCACGGACTCCCGAGAATTGTCAGATAATGCTGAACGCAGGACTCACCTTAGAGCACATCAACTCTAATGAAAAACGCTGTGAATTCTCCTATTCTATTCAATATTTATACAAGTGATCTAGTGAGTTCTCTCGAAAACGCCATTGCGTACGCCGATGACATAGTGGTGTACAGAACAAGAGGAAAAATAGACGTCATCAATAGGCACCTTCAAGATGACTTCAACAAAATAAAACATTTTTGCGATGACTGGAAGTTAAAGATTAATTTCCAGCAAACCGAGACTATCCTTTTCAGAACGCCCCTATCCAGGGCCTCGAGGGATACCAAATACAACTGGAAACACCTTTCTATTGTAGGTAACAATAACCTTCCACTGCAAGTGAAAACTGTAGTTAGATACCTTGGTATCTGGCTAGACCAGTATTTATATTTTGACAGGCATATAGCAGCACCCCTCTCCGCAGCTAAAAGCGCATATTCTATGACAAGAAGTCTATTCCGAAGTAGTCTTTTTGACCCGAGAATCAACATAATTTCGTACTCGGCATTCATCCGATCAGTTTTGATTTATGGCTGCCCAGTATGGTATAATATATCTCCACTTTATGGTATATGGAGAAGTTTCGTGTGTTCGAACGGCAGTGTCTGCGTTCCTGCCTCGGACTTTATAGAACACCAGAGTCGCATTACAAAAAATTCTTTCCCAACAAAATCCTGTATAACAAATCAGGATTAAATAGGATAGACAATTTCATAATTGAAATTATTCGTGGTCACATAGCAAGGGCAATGTGCAGTGACAATGATCTTATCTCGGGAGCATTCTATCTTAACGATATTGTATGTGGAGGAAACGCTCCAGAATGGGTTTATTCCCCCAGAAGCGTTCCTTTTCTTGGATCAAAAAGGCCTTATCCAACACGTGCATGGAGTCCCGATTATTTACCACGCTCTCCGTGGTGCCAGAGACAAACGAATTTTCCATGATAGTGATATCTCCAATGACCCAGACAGTTTTAGTACGGCGATCAGTGAAAGAGATAAATCAGTCAAAGATCAAACATCTCCCAAATGGTGCTGGCTTCTCAACGAGGAGAGGACTTCATTTCCTCAGATATAGTTTGCCTCTCAAGCGCAACGCTCTCCTTCCTCTTGCCCCCCCCCCCCCCCCCCCCCCCCCGCGCCCCTGGCCGACTTCCCCCATTACGTTTATTACTTAATTGTTTTGCTATTCTGTTTTATTTTTAATTATGTTTTCGTTTCCTTTGTAGAATTTCACACCCATTAGAAAGGTCTAATGGATTGTTAGTTTTAACTGAAGAACTTAAACAAAACTCATGGACCGTACGTCCCTCTAAATTGCAGGATATCCTTCGGCCTGCGTGCCAGATGTTTTATGTAAATAAGGCGGCGCACAATCGACAACCGGATGGTGATAATGATGTTTGATGTTGAGCGAGTTTCTCCGTTCAGGAAAATAGGAAATTATCCCTGGGATAAAATAGCATGCTGCTAACAGAGATGTCGGGAATTCTGTTACCAGATCAAATAGGGAAATTTTTCCGTATAGATACAGATACCAGTTTTGAATCTGGATATCCGTGTGGGCAGACAGGTAGTCCAATTCTAATCGTCAACGTGACAACAGGCTTCATCGAACAGCCATATCGGGAGTCGGAGAGAAACCCACCGAGGTGTCTTCGACGGTTGGGATAGGAAGTTGGGAAGACGTGAGGATCAAGTATTCTTCCGAACTGTCACCGGCGGCAACATTAAAATTATTTATTCAGTTTTTTTTCAATTCGCGCTAAACCAAAATCCTCGCTCTGAACATTCAAGTGTGTTTCGCTGTAGTGACGTGCGTCCAAGGATCATTAAGTACGATCCTAGTGTCCAATAATATTTCGTCGCGATTTTGAGGAAACTAACGAACACTTGTCACGCGCTTTAGTGCATGTTTTAAATCGACAGTTTTTGTTTTAAGTTAAAACAATAAAAGGAATCGAAATTGCAAGTATATACTGTGTTTCATTTGTGACTATTATCTCAGTGTTTTACTTGTGTGCAGTTTTCCGCTCCGTGTAAGTCCTTGTAGCAGCAGTGTTCGGCGGAACACTTACGATCCAGATAGACTAATATACGCCAAAGTTAATCAACCTAACAAACATCCGCCAAATATGTGTATATGAAAACTCAGGTATATTAATTCACCCATTTAATCTAACATAAATTATGAGCCCTTACAGAGAAATCACATCCCAGAACTTGATAAAAGTAACAGAAAAGGAAAAATTAATAATGCACCAAATAAACAACTTATATGCCCAACTATCAGAGCATAAACAAAGAAGATCACTCGACTTTCTAGGATCCACACTTAAATGGGTGATCGGAACCCCTGACCACCAAGATCTAATACAAACACAGACAGCAATAAACCAACTAATAGAAAACAAACCATATTAAATAAGAAATTACTCCAGTTACTAAAAGCATCCACAAAAACTGATCATTTAAACTTCATACTAGTAGAAACAAGACACATGTTAGAAATCTTATCAGACACACTCTCAGCCGCAAAAATGGGGACTTATTTTGCAGGATCATTAGATATGTCAGAACTTAAAGAAATAATAAAACATGAAACTTAAAATATTCCATTAATAAATCTCCTAGCCTACGCAGACATATTTGTTTATAGAAAGAAAGACACAATCTTCATCATATATAAATACCCAATGATAATAAATAAATGTGAAAGATATAAAAATCTAGCCCTAGATACATTCCATGGATTAGTTCGAATCATGCCACCAACAGTAGTATGTAATAAGACAATTTTTGGAACTAATAAATGTAACGATAAATTAACTCATCCTATAGGTAAAAGACTTAAAGCGGATGAATGTACAATAAAATTATTAAGTGAAAAAAAAAATGCAAAATGACACGAAAGAAAAAAAAAAAAAAAAAAAACAATGAAATTATAAGACTGGCATACGATACAATAGTCATCTCAGGTCAATACGAAATAAATTACAAGAAGTACGAAGGGACATTTATGATAAAATTAATAACAAAAGTTATAGTAGATAATATGAAATATGAAAATATTCAAAAAAGATTAATGAACTTGTAATCCATAACAATAAGATAGAAATAGAAATTTATAATATACTATACTCAAACTTAAGTCATCCATTCTCAAACATAGACTCAATGAGAAAATTTATAATACCGTTAGAAGAAAATCCGCTATTAAGCATTATAATTTGTATATTCCTTTTTATAACTATAACATTCAATTCAATTTTTATTTAGTAGATAATTACATTTATGGTATATTTTACAACTAGTACTTAAGAGATTTAGGATAGCAATTCCTTTACAACTATAATCTTAAATCTATATAACGACAATAGCACAATTTTAATGAATAAGAAATAATAAATTAAGGGAAAACTACAATAAAAAACCCTTATTTGAATCTTACGACTAATATTGCACGGGTTTCCGGTTATTTTATATAACAATAACCTCGATATAATTTTCATAGACAAAGTACATATGTAGTGATTTAGGATATCGCAAGACGCGAAACGAGAACATTGTCAGAAAAAGAACAATTGACGAAGAAGTTTCGATTGATTTTGTCAATAAGGAACTCTACCGGTTTAACGTTAGCGTTTTCATGTAGTTCATGTGTCGAATAATGCCATGGCAAATTCAGCAACATTTTCAATATTTTATTTTGACACCTTTGCAATTTTATTTTGTGTGTTCGAGCACAGTTACACCATACAGGGGCCCCGTACAGGAGTATCGCTTGAAAAATGGTTTTAAATATTATAATTTTATTTTCGATGCTAAGCTTTGACTTTCTACACACTAATGGATACATAACTTTTACGACTTTGTTTATTTTGTCAATTGTGGTAGTGATGTGTTTTTGAAAGATAAGTTTTTTATCTAGAATAATACCTAGATATCTACAGTCTTCAGACCAATCAATATCAACTGCACACATACTGAGTTTAGTGCCATTTGGTAGGTAGCAGTGTTTCCTACATCTCGAAAACCATACAGCTTGTGTTTTATTACCATTTATTTTTATTTTCCATTTCCTGTAATATACTGCTAGCTTGTCAAGAGCTGCTTGCAAAGAGTTGTAGACATTAGTGAATAAGGCACCCGAAGAGAAAATGGCCGTATCATCGGCAAACATAGCTACCTGAATGTTTTCACCTAGACATGGTAAATAATAAATAAATAAACAATGTAAATAATATGGGACCAAGGACCGAGCCTTGGGGTACACCATGGTGGATTTGGTGAGTAGAGGATATGTCGGTTCCTAAACTCACAACATATTTTCTCGAACGAAGAAAACTCTGGATAATTTTGATAAGCGGTATTGGCAGCTTAAGTTTTAGTAGCTTATAAATCAAGGCATCGTGCCATACCGTATCAAAAGCTTTTTCGATGTCTAGAAGAACCAGTCCCGTTGACTCCTTGTCGATGAATTTACCAGCTATGTGGTTTTTAATGCGCAAGACTTGGTGGATTGTGCTGTGACCACTACGGAAACCGAACTGAAAGTTTGGTAAGATGTTATTGTCTTCCACAAAACGATCAATCCTTTCCTTAATGATTTTTTCTAAGAGCTTACTTAGACAGCTAAGTAGACTAATAGGTCTGTAGCTTTCGGGGCTGTTCTTCGGTTTGCCGGGTTTCGAGATAGGTATTACTTTTGCTATTTTCCAACAGTCCGGAAAATAACAATTCTTAAGACAAGCGTTGAAAATGAACGTTAAATAGTTACTTGCAGCAGGTGGAAGTGCTTTGATTAATTTGTTGTTAATATTATCGAGACCCGCAGCCTTTTTTGATTTCGATTTTTTTATCAATTCTTTAACTTTGCTGATATTAGTTGCGTAAGTACTTTCAGCTGGTGTTTGAGAAAGTACATGGATAGTGTTAGCAACTTCAGCTTCAGTATACGCGTCGCTTAGATGCATAGATATGGAGTGGTTCTTACTAAACGTGTTAGCAAGTAGGTTCGATTTCTCCACTGAAGAAATAAACAACTTGTCGTGAACTTTAAACGGAGGAATACTTGACCCTCTCTTTTTTATAATTTTTGATATTTTCCAGAACCGTTTGCTTGCTTTGTCAAGAGAGGAAATGTGTTTATTCCAACACTTGTCCCTATATGCTGAGATTTCATTTGTTTTTAATGATATTATTTAAGACTTTAACATTAACTAGAAAACAATCGATTCTATAACGCAGCCATTTTCTTCTTTCAGAGTTTCGTAGCCTAATCAGATGTAAGATATTTTCAGGAAGCGGTGCCTTATCAACTGGAGCAGTGGAACATTTAGGTATCGTAAGATCGGCCGCTCTTTTGATAACAGAAACAAAATTGTTACATAGGATATCAATGTGCTCGCTGCAGGTTATAGAATTTAGGCTGGTATCACCTAGAGCCAAGTTCGTGTTTATATATGATTTATAACAATTCCAGTTGGCGGCGGAGTAGTTGTGGTATAAACTGGTACGATTTACAGCTACTGTATGATTCACTGTGAGGCTGATCGGAAGGTGGTCTGAACTTAACGCATTTAGAGTTAATGGTACTGTGCAGTAATTTGGAATATTAGTGATATATAGATCAAGAGTTGAGGGGTTCTTGTTAGCACTCGCTGGGATATAGGTGGGGAGAAGTGGATAAAGTATGGAAAAACTTGAGCTGGATTCAGCAACATCTAGTAAAATGTTACCCCAGCTGTTTGCCCTAAGACAATTCCACGACTGATGTCTGCAGTTTAGATCACCACCAATAATTACCTTGTTTCGAGTGTTGACTCTATACAATTTTTGCAGATCCCGCTTAAAGTAAGTAGATTTCTCAATGTTTCTATTTCCTCCAGGGAAATAGACCGAAAAAAGACTCACATTGGAGTTGTCACTCAATGTTACATCTATACTAATTTCCTCAATTAACTTAAGGTGCAATGAAGGACGCAAGGAATGCTCTATACATTTTTTGACAACAATGGCGACACCTCCACCACTAGCATGTACCCTGTCTAGGCGATAACAAATGTAATTTTGATGTGAGAAAGAAATGTCTTGTTTGAGCCAGGTTTCTGAAACAAGTGCAATGTCAATATTAAAATTTATCAAGAAACTAAAAAATTCATGCTTTTTGTTTTTGATGCTTCTCGCATTCCAAGTTATGATGTTAAGAGAGTTTCTTAACATGTTTTTTCCGAGTATATGTACTTAATAGCTAATGAAGTAATGACGTTAAATTGGTCAGCTTTAGTTTGACAAGCACTAAGCTTGGTTACAACTTCATTAAGAAGAGAGTTTATCTCGCTAAATGAGAACAGGTTATCATTAGTTAAAGTTTCTGACGGATTTTTCTTCTTGTGTGTCGTATCACTGTTGGAACGTTGCTGGGTTTGATGGAGGCCAGAAGCCCAGGTGGATGAAGGAAGTGAAGGTTGACGCACAGATCGGGGTAGTGGAGGAAAATTATCAATGGATAATCGGTCGGGCACTGGCTGCTGTTTGTCACTCGGAGGCTGTAGGAAGGTTGTATTTCCTGTACCACGTCCGCGTGGGGATAATTTGCGGCGAATGTCTATGTACTGCTTTCGGCTTATGCATTCTGGATCGGTAGATTTATGTGGCCCACTACAATTTGCACACTTGATGACCTCATTCGTTTTGCAGTCGGATGTTTTATGGTTTCCCGAACATATTGCACAGAAGCTATTTATATGACAATGCATCGAGCCGTGACCATAAAGCTGGCAATTGTGACATTGTGTGACCTTACCTGGATTATGTTTTTTAAAGTCCCAGCGAACGATGGTTTTGAACAAGGTTGAGTAGTTCCGTTTTAGTTCGTTTAATTTAACAGTACCGCGTTGAATATAGACGATGTACAAGTAGTGTTTGTACAGGGCTTTTGTTGACGGATTTAATGTGATTCTTTTAACATCTAGGCACTTTATCCCGAGTGCAATTAGTTCATTTTTCACTACATCGTTGCTAATTAAGTCTAGTCCGGATAACACTACCTTTAATGGACGATTTTCCTTACGCGAGTGGGTGAAAAACTCACATTTTAACCGTAAGAGTTCGGTTCTGATTTTATTATATATGTCCATTGTTGGGGCACATATTTTTTGCCCAAGCGAAATGTTTTTGATTAAGTATTTGTCTATCTTAATGTTGCTCAAAATATCACGCACTTGAGCACTAGTTGTTTTTAATACCACAATTGGCGGAACGGTTTCTTTGGGAAGTTTTGCGCACTATTCGTCATTGGTCGGATCCATTTCAGGAGAGTCTTCCATCAGACTTTGAAGTGGTTGAAAAAAGTTAGTGTTTGAACACATTTTAGATTTTTCTAGAACTGTATTGTTCACTTTTGAAAGTTTATCGGGAGGAGTTTGGCCTCCAATAACGGGGTCGTAACGCAACCGTTTGCGCTTGATTTTATTTAACACACGTGGCCCAGGGGCCATAACTTAACGGTTATAACACTTGTTCAAATTTTTGTATGCGGAAAACGAGACAAAGAAAACAAGATAATGATAATTAAATTGTGAAAATTTTTGTGAAAATAACGGTTGATTAAGATAAATAGCACGAGCTGTGAGACAAGTTGTCTGTTTGAAAGTCAGCCAGGTACTCATGAACTATAACATTTCTTTGTATATTTTGTAACATACCATGTTAGAGGTAAAATGAATACAAACTAAATAAGATAAATATAAAATCAAAAAAATCTTTAATAACCGATTACTAGAGTTACAACACAAAACCAATGGGGACATTGTATTTTAACGGAGAGGGGAGTTAACGTATGAATCACCCAACCAATATGCATCCTTATGTTCACCTTAAGATAAGAAATTCATCCAACAATAACTCACACCTGCATTTTCACTACCTTCTAGGAATGTGTTTCCTATTCATTCTTTAAAACATTTTCTATTCCATTGACACTACATCCTGTCTAGACACTCTATACCCAAATTCGAAAAACCCAAAATAAAATGCTAAGAATCGAATCAAACCACATGTATCTATACGTTGGGTCATTAAATGCACATTAGGAGATTCCTAAGTTAAGATAGAATTTAAGTATAAATAGCATAGAAAAACTGTAGAGATTGTTTATAGTGACCTGTAAATTGACAAGTGAAAAATAAAATAAAGAGGCATAGTCTCCAAAAAATATATTTTTTTCTTTTCAAACAATAACAATAATAACTTGCGCATCGAGAAGTCGAGTTTTAACCTCAGTGCCGTGCCGTCAGCGGAGTGCGCACGAAAAACGAGTCAAGTCAAATGTCGTGGTGAGAACGCATATGCAGGAGTTGCATTCGTGGTTGATATATCGTTGGTTGTAATGTACGTTAACCTAGTAATTTACTAAATAAGCAAGTCTAAACATTTAATATTGCTAGTGTTAATTGTATAGAGTGAAAAGTCCGAAAGTAAAACATTTTCCTGTTCTAATACAAACATCTATTAAAACAATGTGCAAAAATAATCTCGCTTAAGAAAAGAACCAATGTCCAGGCGAACAATAAACAATAAAATTTAAACAATAAAATTCAAACAATCAAAATCAGTGTGTTTTATTTACCCTTTTGTGAACGGTTTGCGGCAGAAATTCTGTGGAATATTAGTAAATCCGTGCCCGCGTCGGCACACCTAAACTAATATCCCCCACAAGCTCGCATAGAGCCAGTAAGTTAATTTAAGAACTGTAATTGTAAAAGATGGTTTAACATTTACCCCTAATATTATACATAATATGTAAAAAGAATTAGGAAAATAAATGTGGTTTAAAAACTAGAAAAAAAAAAAACGAATGGAAATGAATTTAAGATTATGTTTTCCATTCACGTTGTACTCGTACTGAACTCAATGCCAGGGTTTCGTATTTAAATCAATGTCAGAAATTGCAAATCAGTTGATTAGGCAGTATGAGATCGATCGTATTTTACATAATATATGTTAGCACTTACCTTTAGCTTGATTCTTCTTCCTATTGTTTCAATAGGATGCTGTATATTTTATGTTAAAATATTCCATAATGTATATTCTATCACTTGACTGTAAAAGGTGATGGCGGGATTTCAAAATATCTTCTTAACAGGAGAATCATAATAGGACTGACTTACTTTATTACACGTCAAAAAGGTACTTACAATATCTTGACAAAAACACATTTCAAATTATATGCCTTATAGTACTAAGTTATTACACCTTTAGCTATGACTAGTAATCCAAGAATGGAATTCCTCATTCCATTCCTCTTTTGCACATCTTCCAATAATTGTAACTTCATTAGCTTACTGTGCACTTTATGAAACCAATTATAATTTTTTGGGTCTCTGATTGAACGGGAGAAAGGGAAGTCGGTTACTCCATTCAGTACGCTATCGCTTGATATGAATTCACTTTAAAGATAAATGATCAACAGACTTACCAAAGTTCGAGCCATTTATGCTAAAAGTGCAAAAGTGTTCTACTGCAACTATTCGCTTAACTCCTTCCAAGTAGTTGACTCCGTAAAGAGTCATAGAGGAAACGCAAGAAGTCATTTTCAAAACTTTATTACATTTTACTTCTGGTCAAGGTAGGTACTTGAGTCGCATTCAGACCGGAAGGTACCTTCCGGTATCTCTCTGTGATTTGAATACCAAGAACAACACATAATACGCTTTAACAACTAGAACTTACAATAATGTTACAACAATACAATGATCATACAATAAGGAGCTTCGTCTCATCAAAAAACCTTAATATACTCTACAGTAATATTCGAAAAAATACTCGATTGGACCAAACAGATAACCGATGCTAAGATACTTTATTTGACGGCCGTTTACAAGGAATCGTCTTTCAATACTAACTTAACTTTGTGCTTCTGGTTCTCCTGTTCTCCTGTGCTGCTATTCCCTGGTTCTCCTGTTCGCCCTTTTAGACTTTTGTATACAAATATATCGATTTGCTGTAAAATATCTACAAGAGTTGACTTGAAAAGTGCTATCTCCTAAGTTGGCGTCCAGATTTGGCTTCGTGGAACTTTGGAGGGTTGAAATAGTTTTAAACTACCAATTCCCACAATCATTCGTTTGGGGAGCTGTCGGCTTGTTCGTGTGGTCCGCAGTTGCAGTCGTTTCGTAAAGTGACTTTTGGATGTTGAAGGTCTAGGGGATTGAGTTTTTCGGGTGTAACTGAATTGAGGGCAATCGAAATGTGGGAAGCTGGCGTATTTGAGCGGTTTAATACGTTGTGAATTGGGGTACGCGTCATGAGGGAAGAATAGGTGGTTGGAGGATTATTGCTGATGTTAAGGGATGATGAACAGCCATTTAGAGCGGTCGTAAAAGAGGGTGGTGGTGCTTCTAGGGCGATAGATGGTGCATTTAACACTGATATATTGCTGTTGATAAGGTGATCACTTCGGTTGTCGGCAGCTACTTGTTGCGGTGACAATTGCAGCGGGTGCTCCTTCCGTTCTGTGGATATATAAATAAAGATGTTTCAATATAGAGGAAATAGGCAGATGGGCGTAAGTGTTTTGTCAATGATTTTTTATCCTTTTAGTAATTGTGAGAAAAGTTCTCCCACTGATTAATTCGGAGCCAAATAAAAGCAGATAGTAATAAAATTCCTGTAGAAACTTAACACTGGGTTACAAGTGTCATTTTCAAAATACATCACACATTTTGCTTAATGATGGACACTGTAAAGGGGATAGTCGTAAATGTCATAAATATAATTCCGATAATTTGTGTGACATTCCAACGTCTACCTTTCGCAAGCAAATTCATTACAAAAAAGTATTGGCGATGCTGAAACATTAATCAGATTTTAAACCTATTTGTAAGAAATATTTAGGCTATACGGTTCTAATGTTTTATTAGTAAAAATACAATAGTCACATATTTTTTATATTTAGTTTTTATTTATATATTATCTTTTCTATTTACATCCGTTTGAAGTCTTGTTCTGGGCAGTGTACTTTCGAGTCTCGTGCGACAATTGGAGGTCCAATATGACATAACTTATTCAAATTAGAGAGAAGAGCCACTCTATTCAAATTCTTGCAAGACTAAAACCCCGACGTGCTTCCTACTAGTGAAACGAAACTAACTCAGATGCATAATATATGGCACAACGATTACAATATCACACGAAGGAACCGACCAAACTCCTCTCAATTTTACTTAAAAAGGGTTTCCAACATAAGGTTATATTATATATAGTGGATAAATGCGCAGATTCCAGGTGCTGGATACGCATACCCCCTCAGCAGAGATATATGCACCTGAAGCCAAGCATACTATTGCAGAGGTCGAAACTTTCTTTAGATGCTTGCGACTTCACTCGGAAGGAAATTATTTCATCGTGGGTGGCGATTTGAATGCCAAACATAGAGTTTGTTTGGGGATAATATGTCCAATACCAGGCGAAATGAATTAGCTGCCTGGTTAGATCATCACCACCCTGAATATAAAACAGACATGTAGCGTTTGCGACGATAGTGAAGAACGTGTAATTCGAACTGACGCTATGACGGTTAGAATCACTAAAAATTGAGCCAATGCTCAACGCCACGCTACTCCCTCCTCAGTAACTTTGTTACGATCGACTTCGCGTGCAAACGATGGAGCCAAGAACGAGCGAACGAGAGGACGTCGGAGCAGGTGAGTATGCCGGTGCTCTACGCGGAAGTCGTGATCGAGTAGTAAAGTTCTGTTTACCTATTGGAGATTGTGTGTTGTGTGTATGTGGCGGTTCCGCCAAACCCCACTGTCTACTTACCCGAAGAACCCCCATAACTACAACCCAGCTTTCATAAGTTTCTGCTAATGCAATCGCATTAGCACCTGTAAATGCTTCACGCAACAAATTTACCAAATGTATTTAGCTAAAAGCTCCTGAAACAGAATTATTACCTTCATTCATTTATTCAAATTCAAAATTCCCTATAAGAATTATGTTCCAAACATCATAAATCCCAAGCCCAATTCGGCACCTTCGGTTGCCAGACAAATCCCAATCTTACATACGCATTTTCCCTAGTCGCATTCCTGAAAACGAAACAGTTTGGTTTACATATAACGTAACCATCACAACAGGGATCATAAAAATTGCGTCGCCTATTCCCAGCCTCACCATGTGTATAATAAATTCCTTTACATTCACATTGGCTGGCGTCTTATACCCAAGGGACAAAAGCAAATATACGCATCTTGCGTCTTAAGGCATAAATTAAATCCTATGGTATAGGCAAATGCAAATAGGAATTGTATACTTACCCTTGGCAGCGATGCCATAAACACCAATTCTCATCAAATAAGTTAAAACCAATTAGCACCATGTTCATGACGCATTGCGGCTATCAATACAGCTGCAATGCACATCATAGACAATGATCTATACGATCTCTTTGTCCTACATATTTCTGGATCTGCTTCTCATGGCCTAGCGGCATGAACAAACAGAAACCCGATTAGCACCCAATGAGATTCGGCTTGTTTACTTAGCCGAACTCACATCTCATTGATGCACATTAATCCCTTTCTTTGTTTTCAGATTCGTTCTCATAGCTTTGTCCCATGAAAGAACCAATGTTCACACATACATGTGTACCATTATAGATCTTCTCTATGAGATCTGGTTACCTACCCCCAAAGAGAGATTTTACGTTTCTCTTGGAATAGAAAATGCATCCTTAAATTAAGAGAATTTAAAAGAATTTCTTTAGCCAGCGAATTGATATCGCTGAGTCGTTTTTCATCACCCGACCGAGCCGGTCGGACGGTCCGTCTCCCGCTCCCCGTATATCGCCAGGGGACGCGTACACCCTTGTAGTCACGGGTCTGCAACCCCGTGTCGCTTGGAATACTGTGCATTAAAGTAAAAAACACCGTCAAACGTAGAATAAAACAATGTATAGCCGAAAATGTATTCAGTGTCAATCGTGTGTGGAGTATAGAACAATCGAATAAGAAAGCAAATTGGAGTGCGCCGTATTTGTTAAGTGCAAAGATGTTTTTGTGTATTGTCGCTCTCTTTAAATATATTAAAATCTCAAAGGATAAATAAAAGAACCTTTTATTACAATTAAAAAACAATAGAATGGTATTCAGTGCGTTTTATTCCTGAGACTGTGACAATTTCCTACGGACAATTTCCTCTTGGTGATCGGCGTAACAATCCACGGAACTATCAATTTATGCTGGAGGAAGAAGGGAATCAACGCCGTACGCGGGCGCACCATACTTCTTCTCCACATGTATACATATCAAGTCGGATTGTTGCGTTAAGCAAGGATAGTGAAGACGATGATTTGAAGCGAAGCAATGAAGTATCAGGCTATTGGCCGCATGTACGAACTCGATTTCTAAACTCAAGTCTATTCGACTGATGTGGAAATGCTATAATTGCTATAGTATACGGGTTAATGGATGTGCTTTTGGCGTTGTTGTTTCCCAGTAACTTTCGTTACGATGAACTTTGAAAATGGGAACGACTCAGCAAGGAGCGAGCGAGAGAGCGATGGGGAGAATATCAGAGCAGGAGAGTGAGTCGGTGCTCTGCCTAGAAGTCGTGTGATTATTGTAAAGTTCTGTGTGCAGATGGGAGTGTGTGTTATGTCGTACAGATCACGCCGAGGTCACCAGTTATAGCGTTTGCGACGATAGTAAAGAGCATGTGATTCTAACCGACGCTATCATGGTTAGACTCACTAAAGGATAGAAGCAATGCTCAGCACATCAGGCCACTGCCGCCTGTACGAATTCCACATTCCAACAAACGAAGTTCATCTGATAAACCATGGTTTGACAAAAAAGCGAGCAGATTACAGTGGAAAAAAATAAAGCGTATAAGCAATGGCGCTTCAATCTCACCCATGTTGACAGAACGAATTTTGTTAGAATCAGAAACGAGTGCAACCAGGCCATTGATACTGCGAAGAAAGCAACAACGACAGGGTGACCGATAAACTCCTTCGGTGCCCAACTGGGTCGCACTCTTTCTGGTCAATGGCAAGAGCTGTCAGCAGTAACTTCGCATCCTCCTCCTTCCCTCCGTTGGTGACAGACAACGGGACGTCAGTCACGAATTCAAGGCATAAAGCTAATGTGTTCGCGAATTTATTTTCCGCGAATTCAAACCTCGATCCCGGCCTTTTGGAACCACCTGTGATCGCGCTGGTACGGTCTTCCATGTGGGATGTGAGATTTCATCCGCGCATTATTCAACGCACTCTACGTGAACTGGATTTTAGAAAGGCAACCGGCCCGGATGGAATACCAGCAACAGACCTTAAGAACTGTGCTCCAGAACTATGGCCGGTTCTTGGCAGACTCTTCCGCTTATCTTATGAACGGAGAACATTTCCTGCCCGCTGGAAAATCGCTCGAGTTCAACCAATCCCAAAGACGGGAAAAAAGTGTCTCCCACAAAATTACCGTCCTATAGCATTACTCTCTATTTTATCTAAGGTGGTGGAAAAAGGCATCAATGCAGATTTAGTTAAATATTTGGAGTGCAACGGGCTTCTGAATGATTGTGAATACGGATTCCGTGGCAGGCGGTCTACGGGAGACCTGTTGACACTTATAACTGATATATGGACATCTGCGATTGAACGGCATGGTGAGTCAAGAGCGGTCGCATTTGATATCTCCAAGGCTTTTGACCGTGTCTGGCACGGGGCATTGCTGAGCAAACTTCGTTCATATGGCCTTTCCCAACAGCTTTGCGACTGGACGAAGAGCTTCCTTGAAAATCGATCGATTCGGGTTGTCGTGGACGGCGAGTGGTCGGATCTGTATCCTGTTAATTTGGGGGTGCCCCAAGGTTCTATTGTGGCTCCAACCTTGTTTTTGCTTCACATAAATGATTTGTTGAAGACAACGGATAACCGAGTGTTCAGTTTTGCGGATGATAGTACGCTTGTTTCCTCCTTTTCGAGTGTTCGACCGATTGGTGATTTTACGTCGCATCAGCTGAGATGTAGACAGATTGACTCTCTGAATCTGGATCTATATAAGGTCCTGCAGTGGGATAGGGCCAATATCGGTGACTGCAATGCAGGGAGGACACAATATACAACATTCACCATTCACAAAGAAAAGTGGATCATAGGTTCCACAGCTGATGATGAATGGCCGGGCCCTCCAGGCTGGAGAAAGTTTGAAATTGCTCGGCGTGTCACGTATGGAGTGCCAATGAATTGATAATATCAAATAAAAAGGTGGTGTTAACTTTAAATGTTACCAAACTTTTGATGATGGTGATATATGCAGTCAAGGTGATGTGTGCCGATGGTGCAACGAGTACCTGTGCTACAGGGTCTTCTGTGTTAAATTGATTCACACTGGTATGTCTTCAGACTCCCTGCTGGGATGATATTCTATCTGTTGTAGTTTAACTTACTCCTCAGATTCCCTTGGGTCGACGGCTCCATCGTGACAATTATTTTTATATATGGATGTGTATGAAGATGAATATGAGCTACACATGAGTTCGCAGGATTAACTCAAGTTCCAAGATCAACGGAATACGAATTCGTTGAATTAGTTGTGATTTCTAGATTAGCGGTATATGACCGTGTCGATTACTGTTATATTATTCCGTAGAATTAACTGCAGGTTTAGGTAAGCTGTATATATATATATTTTCGGTTGGTAACCGTACCCAACGGATTCTCTTCATGTACGGTTCTGCACCTGGATCACCTTGCGGACGTTGGCCGAGCTAGGATTTTACCGGCTCCAGGCTCCAAAGTCTGTAATTGTCTTCCAACCAAAACACAGATTAACAACTCATGCTTAAAGTTTCGAATTTATTGTATCCACAAATACACGTTATTGTTGGTATCGAATTCGGACTGGCACAATTGGACGAGTTGGTGGTTTGGCAACGCGTGTCACTTAGAACATTACTTTTTCCATAGAACTTTACAAAACAGTATTATAAACATTTAGGAAGGTTTTACGTTTTTCATTGAACTTTAATTACTAAAACAGTATTACAAACATTTAAGACGGTTTTACGTTGCGCGCCTTTATTTAACTTTTACCACGAGACCGGTCGACCTTGCTCGTCGACGTCTTTCTTTCAACTCCCTCCTTTTTTTTGACACTCTCTCCCCACTCCCCGCTATCTCGTCATCTACCCAAAGGGAATACCGCCGCAACTCCTCTTTCGAACATTCACATTTTAGCGACTGCAGGTGTGTGCATCTGTTCGTATTGGAAGTTAGCTTAAAATGTGGACTGTATTTTTAAATTTACATACATATGCCACGATATAACCAGGTTACCACGTAACAGGCGTCACGGTCTGTGGGAATGTATCATGGCATAAACACGTGTCAAGTATCGCCAGGTCAACCTCAGGAAAGCTGAGCTATCTTTTTAGAACCAAGAAATATTTTACTCCGGCCCAACTTCTCCTCCTATATAAATCCCAAATTAGACCCGCGCTCGAATATCGCTTTCATGTTTGGAGCTCAGCTCCTAAACATACCCTCGACATACTTGAGAGCACACAGAGACGAGCGATCCGTCTGATTGGGGACTCGGCGCTGACGTCGGGAGGTTACGTGCGTGCGCCACCCCATCAATTAATCATTTTGTAATTTTAATATAATTTGTTTTAAGGTGGTATGATGGTAAGGTGGTGGAGAAGTTGCACGATCCACAAGTGAGTTTTCAAACACGCCCCGATTCGGGTGTGGATTGTGCAGTTTTTCGAGTTCGAATTCGGTTTTCGAAATGGACGTGAATGGGGAGCGACAGAGAGAACGGGTTAATGTTTTTTGATGTACGGTATTTCACATTCCGTTTTGGATAAGAGGAAAAGGAGCAGTAAAAAATTCGGTTTTGGCTTGTCCCGCAGATTTTTCAAAAAAAAAACCACACTAAATGTTAAAATTGTTAAAATTAAAATTGTTCGAAAAAGTTGAAATAAATCTGATAACTGACGACGAAGCATTTGATGTCTATTATCTAGAAAGACGACGAGTGTGTATAGATTTTAATTAGCTGCGCATGCCGTTCTCCTTTGGAGCCATTTAACGGCGCGAACAAATCGTTTAAACCTTTTCAATGCGATACGGAAGGTCAACAATGGGTTGACTGGGTATGGCAATCTCACAAGGCGGTACGCAACGAATTGAAGGCTGATCACTGACCTGGAGAGCTGTTTCAGGGGACTAATCTGGCCGAGAACAGGAACACAGTACATTCCTGACCACCGTCTTCCCGGATCACAGGTAAAATTAAACACTAATTGATTTTCTGTGGCAAGACCAACAAAATACTGTCACAGGGACTACAGCCGCTATCACATCGAAAACGCGTAGCCGACCTCTGTCTGTTTTACAGATATTATCACGGGTACTGTTCTTCGGAGATTCGTGGTATTGTTCCACGCAATTCGGCTTATGTGCGATCCACAAGACAATCCGACGGATCGCACCCGTTTGCGGTTCATCTAGCGATGGCGCGAACATCCCTGCATCAGAACTCGTTCCGTTACAGAGCGGAGAAGCTGTGGAACTCCCTTCTCGCGCGAGTATTCCCGGGGCGTTAAAACCTGCAACTGTTCAAAAAGAACTGCAACAGTTATTTGATGGCATCACGGGGCGCTATAGATTCGCCTCTCCCGAGAGTAGTGTAATAATAAAAAAAAACTTAATAATCAGTATAGATGTGGTATTTCACCATAGCGAGGATAAGCCACACACGTTTTTGATGATCCAGCCAGTATTTGGAGACCTTAGCAGAGAAGTTTTGATACACCCATCGAAAAATCTTGGACAGTTAGACTATAATTTGTTCAGATTTTACAATAGAACCACCCCCTTGCTGGGGTAAAATGAAGCTAAAAAAGAGGTATATAAAAACGCGTCTGCTTTTCAAAACAATCCCCGGAATTTTACAAGTAAAAAATAATGCTTCCAGCGAAAAGACGTCGAAGATAATACTGCAATACAGGTATTCCCCGACTTACGACCGAGATAGGTTCCTGGTCATCGGTCGTAAGTCGATTAAGTCGCAAGTCGAATTTCATATAAAAAAATTCCGACTTAGCTAATGTAATGTATTATTTGTACTGAAATATGTATGTAAATCGAAATTTTTTACTTTGTTTTTTTTTTTAAATGTTTCTCATATATTTTAGGGATTCCCCGCAACTACATATTTGTCTTCTTTAAGCATTTTCTATGAAAAAAATTGGAAAAAAATGGTCATAAGTGCAAATAGTCGTAGTCGAACGGTCGTAAGTCGGGGACTACCAGTATTTGGATAAATAAAGCCACTTTTGAATTGTAATTAAATATATGCTGTCAATTTCATGAAAATCGCCGAATTATTTTTCTCTAACGCAACAGAATATCTACGGATTCCGCTTTTTTTTTGTCTGCATGAATTGGAATAATAATCATTAGCGTGCAATTAGATAGCCAATACATTATTTACCTTTCAAAGATGTTACGTTAATTGATGCCAGACAACGTCGTACAGAAATGCAGGCCATATAAATTACCCACAAGGCTGTTTCGTCCTTACAACAATTTATCGTTCACCGGGTCTTCAGATAAATAATTATGTTTAACGTTATTTGTAATTTAGTCCATTGGCAGCGTTTAATATCAATCTTCTATTAACGTAATTGAATCAATAATATCAAGGGCTGGGGCTCGGAATACCAAATTACTTATTCATTTATTCATGTCAGAGACGCGCGGAACTGTTGACTTCTACCTACCAGCAGTAGGCGGTTAAATGTTCTAGTCTCGGATAATTCTGTCACGTCCTTGCTTTCATTTCAATTTCACATTTTCCGTTCCATTTTATATCCGGAGAGAAATTGATCTTATGGGCCATTTGGATGTGTTGAGAAACGGATCTTTGTACAGTTTTATAAGCTAGAAGCCAAAATATCATTATTGAAAAAGGCCTACTTGTCAGTTATTGAAGACAACGTACGAACGTATTTCCAATTTGTGTAGAGTGAATTTCAAATACATTCTAGGACTATAAAAAATCTTAAAGAATGTACGTGTCCTTTCAGTAATTTAAAAAAGTATCTATCATGGGTTGTTTATAAGAATACCAGGGATTACTATCTTAAACCAGGGACTGTGCTAGCCTGGAAACGTGCCTTCTAGATCATACTTTAGCGGTATTTGGTCACATCATCCAGGACACATCTCAGTTGATTGCTTTTCTCAAGCCAACAGTAGGCGATTAGAAGCTGATTAGAGAACTGTGTGGTTTTTATGACTGGCTCCGAGCAACAAGTACGAATAGACAACGAGTATCTAATTCAATTTTCTAAGTGAGAATGGCATCATAAGATATCTATCCAGCGAAGTCTGTATTCCTGTGAAGATACAGCCGTGGTACGGCGATGAAAATGTAGCATTGCTCTAATTTGCAATGCAAATCACTCACACAAGTATTTCAATTCGATTTGCATAATATATGGGTTAGTGAGAAGTGGAGAAGCTAGTGTGGGTAAGAAACGCATTGAAATGGCTTAGATATTATGTTTGAGTAAAGTTTGGGGTGGCCTGGAAGGTATCATAGTTTAGAAGTTTATATCCTTCTGGCGGACTTTAGTAATTTTCCACCTGGCTGATTAAGAGCACCTGGATCGTATTCACTGTTCAATTCGTTGAGCAATATTTAATCGAATTTAGAGCAGGCCCATGGCGTTTTATTAGGAAAAAGCAGACGCTCTCTGTGGAACTTATCTAGTGGCGAGTGTGTTGAGTTGGTTAGTTATTATAAATTGGAAGCAAAGAGGAAGAGAGCGAAAAGTAAAAATAATATTATCTTACCCAAGGGCGCCAGTAACTTCGGTTGGAGGGGTAACATAAAGTCGTGTCCAGTTGTAGCAGCTCGAGGTTGGAGACTTTGCACCGGGGGTACGCTCAAGTAGTCGGCTGTAAAATAGCAAAATAAACACAGAAAATTCCCAGCCCCGGGAATGGTAGAGATATATTGATCTATATACAAGTGAAAGCAAAATGTATAAATGTAAATGTAATGAAAATTGTAAATTAAGAATTAAATTGCTCTATAAATGCTTCTAGGGTTGTTCTACTGCGTCATGTGGCGGTAGGTTATTCACATAGAATGAAAGTGCAGTAGGGTTGGGTTTAGGGCTTTGCATTGGTTTAAATGTGAAGTAGACGGCACTAGAGGTGAAGTATTATAGATATTTGTGAACCATGCAGCTACCATTTGATTAGGTTATCGGTGGTAAGCAATGCCATGAACTATTAAGTCGTTAATTCTACTCAAAAATTATAAATTGTTATTTATTTTAGGGCGAAGAACTCATTTTCCGACAAAAGGTTGTTTTTTATTTATTTTCTTTAATAATATAAACACAATTTTATACGACGACATAACTACAATCCTCACATTAAAAATTGAAAAGAATGTACATATTACAATACACTATATCGTAATGCCATATGTATGCAGGAGTATTTTTATATATAAATAATTCGACAGGCATTTTTTTTATAAGATAATCTATATTAAACAAAATACACTTTTTCACTTTCCTTTAGTGTTCGAATAACATTTTCTAATGTACCATGTCTAAAAAAAAAGTAATCGGAATATGTTTTTTTAAATTCCTATGATACGGCGTGCAGTGAACATCTTCCAGGGGGATAAACGTTGAATAAAGGGCATCATGAACTCATCAAGAGGAGTTTGGAGAGTCTTAACAACTGCACCACATGCAACTGATATGAGACCATTGACCTTTTTTGCTCATTAAAGCAAGACTACAAAAAAAAAAAAGAAAAGAAGAAGAGTGTGGCGGGAGGCCGATTTACACGAGACAAAGACAAATGTGCCCTTCATCTTGTCTCTGGCTTCTGGTCATCTTGAGACAAGCAGAATCAACCACCTCCGCGAGGATGTTGGGCTCGGTTTCAAGATATCTGAAAAAGAAAGAGGACGAGCTACCCAAGGACAGGGTTAGTTCAAATTTTCTCTAACTACTTGGATGGAGGGATGATGGGAAAGAGATCATACAAGACCGGTGCGGTAGTAAACCTGTGGGGTGGAGCAGTATTATGCCGGACACGGGCACACGGTTCACTTCTTCCCCATCAATCACGAAACGTAAGTTCGACCGCAGCAACTGTTCATCAAAGAAGAACCAAAAACAAACTCCGCAACACACCGTCCACAAGGAGTTCACCAGAAGGAAAGTAAATGAAGCACTCAAGTTTGTCTTTATAATTGGCACGAACTTTTTATTAAAGGTTCTTACATTTCACAATCATTACTTTTGTTCTAAAACATTATTAAATATTTAGCGTTTTTATACTCCGCGTAAACTTATTGTTAATACGAAATTGGGTTTTTTATAATTTTAGTTGACTACCCACGCGACTCCGGGTATTTTCGCGTCGTCGGCGCGCGAGGAGGAGCGGGAGATCGCGTGACCATTGTGGTCAGCGGATGGAATTTGTCTCAAAGATTCAATTCGTTGGCTTAGGAAATTCTGGGTGCATTCGCTTTCACTGTGGTGATAACCGGATCTCATAAAGGAGATCATCATGGTACACATGTATATGTGTACGTCGGTTCTTTTCATGGGTCGAAGCCATGATAACGAATATGAAACCCCAAGAAGGGGCATAATGTGCACCCAGGAGATGTGTGTTTGTTGAAACAAACAAATCGAATTTCGTGGGATGCTAATGGTTTGTGTTTGATTATGCGTCGAGGTCATGAGGGATGGATTTAGGGCAATAACAATAAGGAAAAGGCGACCTATGCATCGTTCGATAATGAGGGTCAGCTGGATAAAAAGCAGCCACTCATTAAATGAAAACTGCGTTTAGGATACCACAAACGATATGGATTGTTTATGGTATCACCAGGAAGCCTATGGAGGAACAGCGTTCTTTGTTTGCACTTGGTGCGAGTTAGGAGTAGTTGGCTTCAGCGTCGATTGCGCTAATTGAATGCAGCTGCTTGGATATGTTATTGCTGGAGGAAAAAGATTGCCGGCCAATGTGTACGTTAAGAGATTTATCATACACATAGCGAAGCTGAAAAATAGACAGCGCAATGTTAATGGTCCCATAGTATGTAATCCAAATCCTTGTTATTAGGAATTCGTTTAGGAGAATCTGCCTGGCACCGAAGGTGCTAAATTGGTTTAAAATTCCTGATAAGTTGAGCAAGAAATCTTACGGGGAATTGTATGCGAAGGAATGCATGGAGGTAAGTTTTCTTTTACAGGGACTTTTAGGTTAATGATTGATCTATTTAATGCGTGAAGCATTTAAGGTGCTAATGTGATTGCATTAGCGAAAGCTTATGCAGACTGGGTTGTAGGGATGGGGGTTCTTAAGGTACGTAGTCAGTGGGGTTTGGCAGAACCGCCAAAAAACCAGATTACTTCTTTGGCGTCTGATAATCTGCGCTTTGGTCGGGGTGTGTGTGTATTTGTGCCGTCTTGTACTGTGCGTCCATGTGTGTAATGCGTTAGCAGAAGACCCTATGAGATGGGTCCAGAAATCCTCTGTCATAGAGGCGAATGTTGTTGGAAAGGGAGTTTTCTTCAGTTTTGTAGTGAAGAAGAAACTGTGGCCATCGGATCTGAAGAGATCGAAGGATAGAAGGGTCAAGCACGCAAGACTCCCGTTCAAGTAGGTTCTCGCTGTTCTAAATGCCTTCGAGGTACTTGTATGCTAATTATACCAAATACTCGCCGATAGGGGTAATGGAGGCACCTTTGTATAGATGAGAGTTTGGGTAATAGTGACCGCCAGCCTTTCTAGAGTGGTTGATGCATCTTCTGAGGAGTCTTCAGCCGAAGATGTACAGAACAATATAGGACAGACATATTTATATTTGCTGATGGATTAACAGCATTTAAGTTCAATTCACTTGTAAGCGCTCAGGTGACGCGCGGGTATCGCATTCCTCCATATTTGGACGGTTGCGGAACGACACATTCATCGAGTTCCAGGAGACCACTTGGAAGCTGTATCACCACAGCGAATGCACAATGATTGCTGTCGTATCAATCGTTCGTAAGTAGTTTCTGTTTCATCTAATAGTATTTGTTAATTTCAATCGTGAGTCAATAAACATAATGACTGTTGCATTTCGCTACATAAACCCCCTCATTCATTAACCAATTAAGGCACACGTCCGTTAATTTGGTTTTCCCACATACAATTAATGCTCATATCGTACACGTTGCGGTATTCATAATTCAATACTCTCACTAATTGCCCATTACGACGCATGCTCATTACTTAAGCTATATGCTATTCCATAATTTACTACCCGCGTTAATTGCCCACTTATGACGCATGCTCATTACTCATTCAATTGATGAAATACAATACTCACAATGCTCATATTGCACGATGTGACTTCCCATTCACAGGCAACTAACTGACACCTAATACCAACCAAATGCCAGCCGACGCCGCGGCAAACCGTTTGCCAGTCGAACATAACGATAAAGCGCTTGCCCGTCAAACATAATGACAAAACGTCGATCAGTTGAACGGAGCGTATGGCCCGAACGAAGGCTATTGTATTTCAATTGGTTTAGTCAAGTGCAATTAACATTTGAGCGGTGGAATGAACAGAGCGAGGGTTTTTTTTTACACTAACTCGCGCACAAAAGGGGATTTTGAAGTACCCTTAAATGTCAGAGCACAGTGCGAGGGCAAGGAGAGGAAGGGGATAAGGAAAAGAGATAACGATGTACATTGGTCTTAAATGCCTGGACATTACAACGACGGGGAAATACTTGATTAGATAGAACATTCCACGTTCGTGTGATTCGGCTGAAGAATGACTCTGTATGGTTATTCGTGCGATTGAAGATCACTTTCAATGTGAACTGATGCGCATTCTCAGATTGACGGATATCGCGGGATGTCCGAAAAGGCGGAACACATTCAGCAAGTTCCGTTGAGCAACGACCGTGGTAATACCTATAGAAAGAAAGACATGATACGTTGCGCCTATGTTCTAATGACGGACGTGATCGACTTACAGCTGGGTGCCCAATAAGTTTCACTGCTCGTTTTTGCATCCTATCGAGCATGTGTAGTACAGTTTTAGATGCGCCTGACCAAATATGGGAGTTGAACTCCATTTTGGGACGAATATACGCTTTGTAAATAATGGCCAGGTTGGATGATGTGAAGTATTTTTTGGATCTCTTAAGGGACCCCACGCATTTGGCGCCATTTTTCGCAGCTTCAAAAATGTGCTCCCTCTATTTAAGAGTCGAATCAATTCGAGTGCCGATGATTGATAGTTCCTTGGCTTCGTCGATGCACTTGTCGTTCATTGGCACTATATTAACCTTTTTCGGTTCGCCGTTCACGACAGGAGAAAGCACTGAATTTTTAAGGCACTGAACACTAATTGGTTAGATAATTCCCATTGATATATCTTGTTGGGGTCGGAATTCAGTGTATTAGCCATAACCTGCTGATTGGTAGTGACGTTCGTAGAGTTCGGTCGGGAATGTTCATATGAGTATGCGAAACTCAATGTGCTATCATCAGCAAACGAGTGGGTTGAGTTGTGGGCATTGGACAAGAGATCATTTAAAAAGATGAGGAAGAGAGTGGGGTAGAGTGCAGAACCTTGGGGAACAGCTGCATTAAATTGATGGGAGACAGATTTGACACCATCAAAAACCACTTGGATTAAACGGCCAGAAAGATAGTCTCTTATCCATTCGATCAGTGAATGGCCCACTCCATATGAATGTAATTTTGATAAAAGGGCTGGATACCAAACTCTGTCGAAGGCTTTCAAGATATCTAGTGCAATATCCTTGCCCTCACCGAGGTAGTGGATGGAATGGCTCTACTTTTCGGTTAGATACGCCATCAAATCTGCTGTGGTCCGGCGTTACGAAAGCCATATTGGTGGTCATTTGATTACAGATATTTCGAATGTTGACGGTTATTCATCGATTCCATTACCTTGGAGAGAATAAAAATGAGTGCTATGGTTCGATAAGAAGAAAGGGACGATTCGTCACCCTTTTTGGGAATAGCCTGGATGTTCGCTGATTTCCATCTACATGGGAAGCGGCCAGTAGAATAAGAAAAATATAAAAGTCTCTGCAGTGGTTTGGCGACCGCAGAAGAACATCTCCTCAAGAGAATTGGAGGAATGCCATCCGGACCAGCGGATTTATTTGCGTTTAGCTCCTTGGATGCGCTGGAGTTGCGGTAGCCTCCCCTTATCCCGTAAGCTTGTAACGTGCCGTTAAGAGTACCAACATACACAAATAAATGAAAATTCGTATATAGTAAAGTAGAGTAGGGCTACTTTGTGATTGTCTGAAAAAATGCATTCATGGAATCTGTGCCCATTGAATTTCCGGCATAATCTCAGAAATACATGAGATTTGACCCTTTCCCTTTTCGTTTACATAAGATGGCCAATAAACATTTTCACTCAAATGTGTATGTCGCTAGGCTATTGTAAACATTTTCCCTCTGGGACAACCCCTATCGAATCTGTACCTCGGAGGCTTCCTTCATATCTAGATTGGATTATCTACATATAAGATCGTACATTATATCGTGGTAGAGCCCAAATCATGTCAGTGTGTGCACAAGTCCACTATCGGGTAACGAACAGAAGGTGACCCTATCCTTAGTAATGATAAGGATGATCTGGGTGAAATGATAAGGATGATCTCGATGAGATATCAAAATTGATGCTCTGAGAATGGGGATTTTAAATAAACTTGTACGGGGCTGATTACATGGGTATGTAGATTTGATCATATATTGAATATTGTGAAAATAAAATGCTCCAGAGTCAGTCTGGAGGTCAATTTCAGGAAAAGAAGTTGTTTCCTTTCGTGGTCTGTAACTTGCGCAAGAGCGCGCGTTCGGAAGTGAATCTGGCTGATGGTGCTTATGCTTGAGTTGAAGCTGATGTGGTATCAGGCGGCGTTGAGTTCGCTACAAAATGTGCAGCAAGTAGATTCGCTTTCTCTATTGCACTGGTGACTGGTCTGTCCTCGACAATAAGCGAAGGGATTGATGAGAAGACGGAGTTTTTGATTTTTTTTTCACGGATGCTCAAAAGTTTCTATTACTTGTGGGAGAGTGTAATAATTTATGTCCCACTTTCTGGTCATGCAAGAACTTTCCGCGTTGAATATGTGCATTGCAGTCATTTTAAAGTCTCTTGAATCTTTTCGGTTTTTCCTAAGTATTGTTTTACTCGTATTTATACAACCAGAAGCTCAACTCTTTAGTCTTCCTGGCTTCTCCGCACACGGAATGGAACCACATATTTCCCTTGGGTTTGGTACTCTTCACTCTGTGTGGAATAAAAGTTCGCATGCCAGGTAGAATCGTGTCTGTCAATTTGTTCCCCAAGAGTTAACATCGTTATTGAAGAAAAATAACGACGAATTCAGCTTCCCAAAAAAGGCATTCAGACCTTCACAGTTAGCTTTTCCATAGAACTATATTGTTCTTTTGGGAATGTTCTCGTTAACGTTGCTGTTAGTTAGACAAAATTTAGCTGACACGATACGGTGGTCTTAAGTGTCCAGAGGAAAAGAAACTTCAATTGTGTATTTGTTCGGGTGGGCGGTGACAAACAGGTACAATGTGTTGGCGGAATGACCATATATGTCTGGTATCCGTATTGGCTCATTGACGAGTTGACTGGAACTATTTGAACCAGTAAAGGAGTGAACATACTGACCTTCAGGGGTTGTGTGTCCGGAGTAGAGAAGCCACTGAGAGTTCTGCACATTAAAATCACTCGCAATAACGATTTCAGTGTGCGGATATAGGGTCAAGATCATATCGATAGAATCGGATAGAGCATCAAACTCGTTAAAGGGTGCGTTTCTATCCAAGTTCGGGCTTCTATAAATAAAGCAGTAATGTATGATATGCTTACGAACGTGAAGCCAGAAGAAATTAAATTCTGGATTGGACCAGAGCCCATATTGTCAAGCATACCCAAAGTGATAAGCAATATTACTTCGTGTGTAAACTGCTGCCCAATCGGCTTGCGTCAATGGCAAAGGCTATGGCAGCAATGGCTTCTTCCTCTTTTCCTACGTTAGTGGCACTAGCCACGAATTCAAAAGTAAAGCATTTGTTCGCAAATTTGCCGGTATTTTAGTATTGTGTGCGATCGCTCCGCCGCAATCTTCAATGTCATGGTGAAGACGCGCCCACGTGCTATCCAACGCATTCTACATGAACTGGACGATAAGGATGCAATCGGTACGTATGGAATACCCGCAGTAGAATAATAAAAACTGTGCTCCAGAACTGTCGCCGGTTATTTGTTCTCTTTCACATATTGTATCCTCAGAGGCACCTTTCCTACCTGCTGGAAAATCGCCCGAATTCAACAAATCCCAAAGAAAGAGGAAAAAGTGTTGTGGGTGGCGAAGTCGTGGTGCCGGCGCACGGCACGGGGTTCTGCTCCGTCCCCACAACTTCCACTAAATGTTCCACAGTACACAGTATGAGCACCCCCGTGTGCGTTCTACCGTGATGAATAAAACGAGGCGCACTGATTGGTGGTTGGTATAAGACTCCTCGGGGATTGATTTTTAACTTGTCTTCAATCCTAAGTTAAGGGTGAGATATGGAGGAGAAAGAGAACATTTTCTCTTTGGGGTGTGGCCACCAACGAAATGCCACCTTTCCTTACTGCCAGTGACCAATTGTAAGGCGATCTCTGGCACGCAGTGGTGTGCGTGTGTGATCGTACACATCATCGTGTTTATCGATGCATTTCAGCAAAGGATAAACGAAACCTACAACGAGGGAAAAATAACAAAGGGATCGTGAAGATCTTTGTTTATGATGTGCATTGCAGCTAAATAAATAGACGGCAAAGCATCGAGGAAATGGTGCTAAAAGGAAAGATGGGACGATGGCATCATAAAAGTCTTGGATGAGTGATGCCCTTGCGTAAATAGACGTATAGCCATTAGAAAAAGGTGCTAATGGATTGGGATACTTTATACAATGAAAATTGTATATCGTATCTTGGGTCGGCGGACGAAACGAATCCCTTGTCTGCATTTGTAAATGCAGGGTAATTCGTTTGTGGCAAAGCACTAAATTGGCGATTGCTTATTAGTAGGAAAACAAATCATGGGTGGATTTTATGCATGTTTACATGCGAAGGAATTCGGTTTATGGCACTTGACGCTAGATGCGCGTATTTGATAGATATGTGCATGTGGGAAGATTAGGGTGCACATGAGGGACAAAATTGCTTGGCAAACAATGGTGCGGGACTAGTTTTCCTACTTATGATACATGTATGCAGACGAATTATTTTCCATTCTAATTCTAATGATGCATTGGATTATGAATGCTAAGAATTCTTTGTTGGGAACATTTTTGCCCATGCGTTGATGCATAGAAATATGCCCTTGTAGGTGAAATTCTTTTCAGGAATTTCTAGGTAATGTATTGGGAGCATTGATTGTCCTTGGACAGGGAAATGTTTTTAGGTGCTAATGCAATTGAATTAGCGGAAAACAATGGAGTCTGAGGAGCTTCGGTACAGGAAGCTTGGGGGTAATTGGGCAAGTAGACAGTGGCGTTTGGCGGAAGCGCCACAGTGTCTCCCACCAAATTAACGGCCGATGGCATGTTTAAGTTATCCAAGGTGATAGAAACAATCGTCAACATCGAGTTGATTAAATACTTGGAATGTCATAGACTGAATGATTGGATGCCCTAGAAGGCGATTCTCAGGAGAGTTTTGACTGACATCAGCACTTCTGCAATCAAGGGTGGTTGCATGGGATATCTCCAAGGCTTTTGACAGGTTCTAGCACAGCACATAACTAAGTAAGCCTTGTCTAAAAGGACTTCCCCGACAACTTTGCGATTTGATGAAGGGCTTCATTGAGAATCGGTCGATACGGGTTGTTGTAGACGGCGAGTCTGCGGATCTGTATTCTATTGATTCCGGGGTGCCTCAAGGTTCTCTTTTGGCTCCACTCCTATTTCTGCTTCATATTTATGATTTATTGGAATCAATGGGTAACAACATCTCGACTGATCGACCATTGAGCCCATCAATCTGGATAAAATCTTGCAATGAGGAAAGGGCAATCCCGACGAAGTTCACGCATGAAGGGGCAATATACAACGTTCACAAGAAAAATGGATTGTCGGTTTCACAACTGATGATGAATGACCATACCCTAACCTAATGAAAGCAGTTTGAGTTTAGAAATCGAATTCGTACACACGGCGGTGGCCTGAGGGGTTGCGCTTTGGTTCAATTTTTTGTGATTCTAACTGTTATAGCGTCAGTTCGAATCACACGTTCTTCACTATCATCTCAAACGCTATAGTATCTTTTAAAGAGCTGATAGTTTTGAAAAGTTCAGTGTCGTCAGGGTAAAGAGAGTGCTTGATACTAGTATGTAAATCATTATAGTTAGTATAAATAAGAGGGGACCAAGGCGGTCCATAGCGTTAACGATGATAGTGAAGAACGTGTGATTCGAACTGACGCTATAACAGCTAGAATCACTAAAAATGGAATCAATGCTCAAGACATCAGGCCACTGCCGCGTGTACAAATTCGATTTCTAAACTCAAGTACATTCAACTGATGTGGAATTGTTATGTTATCGCTGTGGTATATGGCTCTGATGCTTTACTTATTTGAATTTCCTTTCGGTGTTCTTCACTATTTGCTTGTGTATTGTGTGCGTATCTGTTAGAAACGCCACAGGTCCTCAGGGACTTTTGGTGTGGGGAGAAAATGATAGATAAGGTAGACATAAATCATACGCTGTACGGCCGATTATTTAGGTAGGAAGAAATCCACTTAATCAGTAGAGTTTCGAAGCCAAGGGAAGATTATTTTAAAAGTTGTAAGTTTGTTGGAAATTTTATCGAAAGGCTTATTGAAATGGGTTGCGGTAGCACCAACTTCCTTGGCGTTCTCTAAGGCACCGAGTGTGTTGGATGAGAATTCTATTTAATTAGTGGTGGAAAGAATCTGGATTGATCGAGTGACATGGGGATTTGGAAGGAAAACATAACGTTGTATAGAATGCTTTCGAACAGTTGTGGAATGTGGGAAATTCTGTAAATAAGATGATAGTTTAAAACATCGCATTGGGGTTGCTTTTTATGTGATAAAAAAAGGTTGTTTTCGGTGATAAATGAGGTTATTCAAATGTTGGGAAATTCATCTCGGGAAAGGGAGAGGGTGGGGGAGAGAAGGAGAGTGGAGGAGTATATGGGGTACGAGGTCGCGACGCCAGCATGGGCGAGAGTTCTACCTCGTCCCCACAAATCACCAAGGTCCCGACAAGTACAACTCCGAAGGAAAAGCACAAACAAGTAAAAATAAAACACTCGATTGTTCGTTAAAAGAATTAATTTTTTTTTTATTGTTGGTTAATTAATTGGCTGACATTTGTGGTGACATCAGCAACGACGATGGCGACCAGTGCAAAGAATGCATCGATCAACGGCAATTCAGAGTTCATTGATTTAAAATAAAGTTACTTTTCTCACTTATAAATTCTTTTTCACTATCTCAAACGAACTACGGCACAAACTCGCCAAACAATTGGAAACCGAGAAGTTCGAAACACCTCTCACGACTCCGGGTATTATCGCTTGTCTGCAGCACTACAGACAGCGGGAGCGGCATGTGGCCAGCGTGGTCAACGGATGGTAAACGACTCAACGATATTCAATCGTTGTCGAAAGAAATTCAGCCAGTGAAGCTGGCTCTCTTAAATTAAGGATGCAGTTCCTGTTCCATGAGATCTCATACAGAAGATCGCCACAGTACACATGTATGTGTGTACACTGGTTCTTTTATGGATCAAGGCCATGGGACAGACTCTAAACAAAGAAAGGGATAATGTGCATTCATGGGATGCGAGTCTGGCAAAGCAAACAAAGCCGAAACTCGTCGGATGCTAATTGGATCTTTGTTTGAGATGTGCGTCGCCGCTAAAAAAACAGACGCAACGCATCGAAGAAATGGTGGTAATGGATTTTGGCTAGATTACCGGGAAATGGTGTTTATGGCTTCACTGGTAAGGGTAAGTATTGAGTTCCTATTTGCATTTGCTTATGCTGTAGGATTTAATTGGTGCCAAGAGATGCGTGTATTTGTTTTGGTCCCTTGGGTGTAGGTCGCCAGCCAATGTGTTTGTCTGGTAATTTATGATACACATGATGAAGCTTGGATAAGCCAACTCAAGGGTAATATTTCCTAATTATGCGGTTGTATTATATATGAACCGTAGAAATTTCTTTCAGGAAATTTATGATTAGCTTGGAGAGAACTTTTATAGGGGATTTTAAATGCGAAGTTATGCATGCAGGTAAGAATTCTCTTTTCCAGGGGCTTTTTTGATTACAACTTTGTTCTCTTTGATGTGTGAAGCATTTAAGATGCTAATGCTATTGCATTAGCGAAAGCTTATGCAGACTGGGTGAACGTTATTGGGGTTTTTTAGGAAGGCGAACCGTGCGGTTTGGCGGAATCGCCACAAGTATTTCTTGGGAAGTGGAGGATCATTTAAAGACTATCTGGGCCGGGACTGAATTCATTTTTAAGAAGGATTAATTTATTTTCAATTTGGTGTTGTTAAATAAGTTAAGAAATGAAAGGGGGAAGGGGAAGAATGCAAAGCTTTTGGAGTTAGAAGGATCAGGTGCCAAAGAGTTATTGGTGAAGGATTTTGTGAAGAATTCGGCGAAAAAATTGCCGCTACTTTGCGGATCAGTTGATGTAACCAAGTTATAAGAAAGGAATGTGGAAAGTCATCAGATTTACGTTTGTAATAAACAAATTGAAAACAATATTGGGCTGTCAATTAAGTTACCTTGCGTTTTAATAAGATAATGATTGTCGGCGGTGCTGTAAACTTCGGTGAAAGAGCAAAAGAAACCGAGATAGATGCGATTAGTCGCGGAGAGAACGTGTTCTTAGACCATGTGCCGCAGTTCTTATCTCAAAGAGAATGGAGTTTACGGTTATACCATGGGCCTGATGAGGTCGACATTTTAAGCCAAGAATAGAGGACATAAATGGCAATTGATTTAAAATGTATCTTTTTAGAGAATGGGGGGCAGTCTTTAATTGTAGAAAATTAGATTTTCCTTAGACACTCATTTATGAGGATGAAAAAGGCTTTGCGGAAATTATAAGACAAATTATCAAAGAGCAGGCTGGTTATTAACGGCGGGGGGGGGGGGGGGGGGGTAGTGGTGTTGAGTGACGGCGTGGGCGTTGTGTTAGGAGGGTGTGAGATCTGAGGAATTAGCAGAATCAGCTGTGAAAAAATTGTGAAGTTGTCTATCCAGCGGAACTTCTAAGAGAAAGTTATTCCTAAGTTACCTTAATATAGAAGTTATACAACAAAACTGTGCATGTTTGACCTAAATCAAACGATTGGAACTGTGTTAACGAGCATCTTGAAATAAACATAATCATTATGGATTTCTTTTTCCCGGAACTAACACAATAAATTGGTCCATTTCATAGAATAATGTATCACCGTAAACCTGATCCCCCTTAAGTTGAAAGTCTATCTATCTGCCAGATTTATTAAATAAAAGTAGTTTTTGAGGCTAACGTAGAAAAGAAGCTGTGACAGCCTTCACAAGTAATGTATATTTGCGATAGTTCTTAAACGGAATTGTAATAAAAGGCATTCATCACAGCATTAATAATTTCAAGGTGCTTTTTCTGGCTTTCAATTTTTTATTTAATGCTAAAATATTACACGCAAAATATTTGCCTATTCAAGTCTTGAATGAATGATTACCATTCGAGAAGACATCTGTGAATCGAAAGGTTCAATGGACACATACACACATTACACAAGGAAGCGAAAGCAAATTTTATTGTCAATAAAAACCGTGCACATCTTTGGGGATTCTTGAGAGTACTACAAATAAGTTTAAACCATCTGGAGAATTCATTTTCATACAAAAATGCCATCAAACAAGACGCAGGAGTCGTATGCTTTTCGTCCACCATATTTTGACTTTGAATTCGTACCTTGCAACTCGTCAGAAGAGAACCACATTTACATAATTCAACCATTTTGTTTTCTACATGCCTTATTATTCTTTTTGGAACTCAACTGATTTATATCTATTTGAAGGCACCACGGAATGTGGATACACTCGTACGGATGCAGACATTAGGCTAATAAAATATTACGAAACTATATAAAATTAGGGGAAAAAAACATACAGTAAAATTAAGTGTAAATGCTTAATGGAGACCGTTGGTCTTTAGGCTAAGGTTGGTGCAATATTCCAGGCAAAAACAATATGAAAACAAAATAACCGTGATTTGAAAATTTCCTAGCTATCCTTTCTCATGAGCACTAAAGTAAAAACAAAGACAAACACACGATGTAAGAAAAATGTAAAAGCGATTTATTCAGCGACGATGAGTTTGCACAAAAAGAACAAACGAAAACCCCAATTAGGTCCTGAACAACCGGGTCGGTAGGTAGGGCGTGATTAGAGTTGAAAATTGTGGTGAAAGGATGCGCTTTGCATGATTGTTAACTTACAGTGTGTTAGTTGTATTCCAGTTGTTGGTGATTTGAGGACAGCGGCTAGGGGCACCGACTGCCCCTGGATACTAATTCCTATAACATTAACTCCATTCATATCACCTAGGTGTAGGTACATAGGTTACGCAGGCGCGTGAGAATTAGCACTTTCAAAAACGGACTTTTGTGTGTGAGTGTAATTATCATTTCTTGCTATTTCAATTACTCAAGTATTAACTTATGAGGAATCAACGGGGTCAAACATTTAAATTATACGTATATGTAATAAGGTGTAAAACAGAATTTGTACATACACATATTTCATGTCATTAAGGTATTGTGTCCTCTGAGGGGATAGGCTATTCATATGTGTTGTGTGGTTTCTTGGAGTTCTGAGGGATAGATAGGGCAAGGTTTACCTATTTTCGCACCCCCGAAAGGGTCTTTAAATATAGGTGGTTGCGTTGCGAGAGTTCCTGGTTGATTTGCTTGCTGTTGCTGTTGTTTAAGAGCGTTCGTTCTACGGGCTGGCGGTACTGGGTCACGTTTTCGTCGTGGCTGTTCAACTGGCAGAACACGACGACGTTTCTTCGGTAATTTCGATCTGGCCTATGGATTGAAGAAATAATAGATTTTAGAAAATAACATTTTTATTACCACCGAATTCACCTGAGTGTGGGAATAGAACATGGAGAAGTTGCTAACAATAACAGGTACTGGTAGCGCTATCGTCAATACACCGGCTAAGGCGCACAGAGCGCCTACAAACATTCCAGGATAGGTTTTAGGCGCCACATCTCCATAGCCAACGGTTGTCATCGTGACGATGGCCCACCAGAGACCTAGAGGAATGCTTCTAAACTGATTTTCCGGGTTGTCCTAATGAATACACCAAACATATAGATTGCTTTTAACAAATTTTTTTCAAGCACAACATATGAATGAAATCCAGTCACGAGGTTGTAACGTAGAAGTCGTCGGATATATTGTTACACCACTTTCATCAAACGAAAGTATATCTTCTAAAGAAATAATAAACTTCGTCAGTTGCTCCATCTAGTTGGGATTATTTTTCCATATTCGATTGTGCAGTAGACAGCTTGCAAATGCGGGACTATATAAACTGTAATTTAGACCCTAGACTCTAGTTCCATATGGTGAAGTCAACGCAGAAAGATACTCGACAATTCGGAAAGCGAGAACGAAACTTTTCAAACGGAAAAGGCGAATGGGAGAAGATTGAAAAAGTCCTAGCAAATGTAAGAACAAAAAAAACATCAGAGGAATGCATGCCGACATAAATTCGATTAGAGAAGGTACCGAGCTAGAACCAAATTAATTCAAGACGCAGATGTCTGTGACAAGCGACCAAATTTTCACAATAAGGCAATTGTTGGAAAAGAAGTGGGAATACGGAGAGACCGATTGTCAGCTTTTCGTTGACTTCAAAAAAGCCCGTGACTCAGTCGCAAGGCAAAAACTCTACCATACGCATTATAGTTGAGCTGCGAATCCCAAAAAAATATGCCGGACTCATTCAAATAAAAGGAAAGTTAGAATAGAAAACCATTCCGCGACGGATTAATAGAGGGGGTGGCGTCTCGCCATGTATTTTTAGCCTTGTACTCGAGTATGTCATCATAAGGGTACAAGACGACAACATGGCCGTGTGCGGGTTCTTTAAGCCATTTCCAAAGAACCACCCATTCCCCTTTACCTGTCTCCCACTTACCAGGCAACTCTTTCTACTTACCTGCAAATGGGCAGCGTAAGCTACTATTGCGTTTTGAAATAATAGTGAAGAAGATCGTGTGATTCGAATTGACGCTATGACAGCTCGAATCACGAAAAAAAATTTACCTAAGCGTTACACATCAGGCTACTGACCGTGTTTAGAATTTGATTTAGAAATTCAACTATATTCCACTGATGTGAATTATTTTTATTTATCGCTGGGTATACGGTTCTGATGTATTTTTCTTATTCGATTTTTCGTTCGGTGCTCTTCACTATTTTTGCTTGTGAATTTGTGTGTGTATCGGTTAGAATCGCCACACTACCCTGCAGCATCTTCCACCTGAACGCAAACCTGGCATGTATATCATTGAATTTTTCTGATTCATGATAAATGAACCATTCCATACCCCCTATCGGCTCAGCTCGTCAGCAATCTTAATCGATAAACACACGCTGGCCAGCGTATTGTAGACACAGCTGCAGCCGATATTCTCCCTAGGGTTCATAATTAAATATTGCTCCTATACCCTTAGGTTCCCAACAGTTGCGACCAATTCCCTATTATCGACCATCAACCGATCAATGGATTTGGGCATGAATGTGATTGCCGTTTAGACAATCATACCCATGATCATGCCCTATGAAGACCCTTCTGAAAACCAAATTAAACACACAGTACCTCACCGTGTTTATTTTTACTTATCAATCGCTGGTCCATGGTCCCCCTAGGTGAGACCTATGCTTGCACATCTGCAAGCCAATTCCCCACCATCATATCCATGTACCAGCACATTTATCTAAACATATGGCCATCCAGTCTGACCATTTGCCACCGTCGGCGAGGTTTCTGTTATCTATCCTACATCATGCACCAGAACAATACGGCTGAACCAAACAAAATGCATCTAATGTACGACCCGCGAAATAGCGTTTCTGTTTACTTAGGACGTAGAAACCTATTTCGTTCTCACGCGTGCATCATCGATGATTTATGACAACAATGCATGCAACCCTTTATGCTCGTTCATTTGTTTGAACAGGTGCAGGGCCGATCGTTGTCTGTATTGCAGGCGAAGGGGCATCGTACTTGTCCTATACGGGCATATGGGAAATGCTCCCATTTAACTCCTTTTCGATCGCCCATTGGCCGTCGCCAAGTTGATCCGATTCGTCTCCCCCACCTCGGTATGATCCACCACGGTTGCATCGTGTGGGATGTGGATTGCATCGAGGACTCAGATTTCTACCACCGCCGCGATCGTGTGAGTTTTCGAGAGTGCAGTTCGATTGCTTTTCATATTCAATTTTCTTGGAGTCAGTACACCTTTTCAATTAAAAAGTTGTGAGCGGAAAGTTCTATTTTCTCGGAGTCAATACCCTTTTTCAATTGAAAAGTTGTGCGCGGAAAGCTCTATTTTCTCGGAGTCAATACCCTTTTTCAATTGAAAAGTTATGCGCGGAAAGTACTATTTTCTTGGAGTAAATGCACTTTAACAACAAAGAACAGCGTAACTAAAAATAAGTAATAAACAAAACATTTAAAAACAAAGAACAGTGTAATTAAAAAAATAAGTAATAAAGGAAACATTTAACAACAAAGAACAGTGTAACTAGAAATAAGTAATAAACAAAACAACTAACAACAAAAACAGTGTAATTAAAATTATTCAATAAAGAAAACATTCAACAACAGGAAAACTCCAGTCCACTTATTTACTTGTTTTGGAACCGTGAACAGTCCAACGCAGAATCCGCTGGGGTTTAGTGAAATTAGTGCCCGTGTCTAGGCACACTTACCACAGCACGCCACAGCCGTATTAACCCTGAACGGAGTCACACAAGTGTTCGCGTATGGAGATGACATCGCCGTTTCGGGCGATAATCTAGAAACTATAAGTAAAAACAGAAAAACAAAATAATAATATATAATAATATTTGTTTAGAAGAGTTCAGAACATCTTGTTCTCGTATGTCACTTTAGGTCTGATGAATCCAAATGATGAAACAGTTGTGTTGCTTTGTAGAACTTTCTTATAGGCGCTTATTCCATTCACTTTGAACCTCCATTTCAACAAATTATTCTGGTTTGAAAAGTCAACAAGACCTTCAACCAATTTCTTTTTCAATGGCGGCCCGTTGAGTTTCTCTTCTCGTTCTTGGCCAGAGTCTTTTGATTTCAGATTTGATCGCCGCAGAAACAAACAATAATAAGTCGAAAAAATAAGTGAAATGGCGAAATAAGAAAATTAGAATCAAGCTATTTGTGTAGTCCCTTTCTATTTTGAATTTTCTTTCATGTTACACAATTGACAATTATAAATGGCGCTTCCATCATCACCGTATTTGAGTTTTCCATGTATTGTTCGATTATTCTTTTCGATTACGACAAGTACATTAACATGTTTTCCACCATTTGCCGTAGTTTCTACTTTGACTTGTTCCTCTGCGTTCCCACCTCCACAAAGTGATTTAAAGTAAAGCAAGAAAAAATTTAAAATTTAAACAACGAAAGAAGGGAAGAACGCAGAAAAAAAAATTAAATAAATAAATAAATAAATAAATAAATGCTATTACTATTTATTGGCCTGTAGGAACCCGGAAGTTCATGACCTCACCGACTCGACTCCGCCATCGTTCCCTGTCCTGTGCACTGTCCTTCCACGCTTGACCATCCGATCCGATCTCCTCAAGGTCAAACCTAACATTGTCCTCCCATCTCCGTCGCGGGCATCCTGCCGGTCTCTTTCCCGTTGGTCTACCGTCAAGAATTCTGTGCACTGTCCTATCGTTCCCCATTCGCGCCACGTGTCCGGCCCATCTTAATCTTCGCGACTTGATTACTCTCACTATTGTAGGTTTGCGATATAGCTCTTCCAATTCGTGGTTATGGAGTCTCCTCCATTGCCTTGCCTCCTCGTCATATTTACCTCCAAAGATGCCCCTTAAAACTTTATTCTTGTATACGCGGAATTTGTTTTCTTCCCGTTTTGTCAGACCCCATATTTCGCATCCGTATAGAGCAGTCGGCACGATTATGGTTCTATAGACACGGAGCTTTATATTCTGTGATAGCAGTTTGGATTTCAGCAGTTTACTGACTGCATCCCAACTAGCGTTGCCGGAGTGTAGTCTTTTGTTAATTTCCTTCGACATTTCGTTACTGGCCGTCAGTATTGTTCCCAGGTATTTAAATTCTTTCACCTTCTCAAATATCTTGCCCCTGACGTTTCTATGTGTTATCTGAGGTCCATCTGCTCTCGCCTTAATCATGTATTTTGTTTTGTCTTCATTTATTTCTAGGCCCACCTCTTCTGCCGCTTGCATGATGGTTTCACTGCTTTTACTTACAGTTTGTAATGTCATCCGCATGTAGTGCTCCAGAAAGCCCTACCATTAATATCCCCCCCCTACATACATATCCCACCATCCTAATTTTATTCATTTAAATCCCATGAATCCCAAATAATTCCATAACCAATATCGAGCAACCAAAGCAGTTGCTCTATATAACATACAAATTCTAAACAATTCCATAACCAATATCGAGCAACCATAGCAGCTGCTCGATATAACATACAAATAATCCAAAAGTTTCCATAACCAATATCGAGCAACCATAGCAGCTGCTCGAAATAACAAACACCCAAATAATCAAAACGATTTCCGAATCGCTATCGAGCAACCAGCAGCTGCTCAAAATAACAAACTCCTATGCATCCCAATCCGAAAACCCTAGCAGCAGATTGATACAATCAGCAAAATCCATATCGAGCAACAGTGGCATCTGCTCGAATATGATAGGCCAAACCAACTTTCATGTGTTTCAGGGTTCAGGTATAAAAAGGAAAACTAATATGTTTTCAGGTAGCTTTTAGTTTTGCCAGTCGACGATGATCGTTCGATCATGGTCAGTTTCACATTTTACGACGCACGCCATAAGAAGGCAACTTAAACTTTAAATGAATAAAGAATTTAATAAGTGTAAAAGTATTTAATTTCATTCATCCTAAACTTAAATAGTAGTTTTGATCTTACTACGCATGCTACGCTCTTCCCTCGAGTTCAGAGGAAGCACGGCGTCAGCATTACACGCATATGCGAGCACTTGTGTGACCCCGTTCAAGTATGATCCGGCCATGTTGTGGTCTTGTACCTTTCTTATAACATACTTGAGCACAAGGTTCAAAAGACATGGTGAGATGCCATCCCCCCATTTTAGTCCGTCCCCGATTTCAAATTTTTCTGAGAGGCGGTTTTCTATTCTAACTCGCCCTTTATTTTCGTCCATGCAAATTTGAATGAGGGTGGCATATTTTTTTCGGGATTCCCAGCTCAACTACAATATGGTAGAGTCTTTGCATCGCGACTGAGTCGTAGGCTTTTTGGAAGTTAACGAACAGTTGGTGAATCGTCTCTCCGTATTCCCACTTCTTTTCAGCAGTTGCATTA